>CM056383.1:17263209-17645450 GCA_029718625.1 Synaphobranchus kaupii
ACCTTATTTCTCCTTATTTTAAGCAATATTTTAAGCACCTGTTTCCAGGTGGAATTTGCTGCGAGGGTCAGCTCAGTCCAGTTTGGTCTGTGCTTGGGGCGGGTCGGGAGGACAGGGTGTTGCGATGAGGAGAATTAGCTGCCCTGTTGCCTTTATATAAGAGAAATTGGGAGAGCGTGCTCATCTGGAGAGCCTGGCCTGGGAGCCCCCATGGAGAGAGCAGGACAGGGTGGTTATGGTCATGCTGGGGACTCTGCTTTCTAGTGTCAGCCGAGACGCACAGGTTCGAAGGGAGGGGACAACAGTACCGTCACTAAGGAACGAAATGTCCTTTTGCACATTTATCCGCATTTTTAATGTGATCTATGCCCAGTACAAGACAGAGAACGGCAGGGGAACCGTCGGCACTCGACTGGAACCTCCCCACAAACACAGCCATTCTCCCTGGAAAGATCGGTGCTCGTAAACTACATTCTGGAGCCTTCTCCTACTTCTGCTTTTCTTTCCAGTTTGTGAGAACACTAAGAGTCCTTTAGGGCTCTATTTGGCCCAACGTTTGGTTTCGTTGGCTACTAACCCGGGTCACAAAGTCACAAATTACTTCTATATTATTCTTGCCTGGAGAATCCTGTGACTGTGTCGAGTGTATTAATAGTTAGTTTTTTGCTTTGCTTGGCCAGGGTCCCCGTCTACCGAGAGTCGTTTGGAAGTTGCAGGAATAGCAGACGGCGTGCCGTTCCTTGGTGTTGCGGACCTGAAGGAAATTTTGACGGCCGTAGTCGAACGGAATGCTACATCTGTGAGAGAGACCAGGCCACTCAAAGTCATCAGCTACCTTCAGGTGTGCAAGCCCTTGCACCTTTGCACCCGGCACCACACACTCCATTACATTTTTGCTTTGTGTAAGTGCATATTGGGAGAGGGCATGTTGTGAGGCTGTGACACGAACGCCGTGTTTGGTTTCCCTGTGTGTGAGTGATAGTGTGGCTGTGTCTCTAACAGTGTGTTTGGTTTCCCTGTGTGTGAGGCTGGTGTGGCTGTGTCTCTAACAGTGTGTTTGGTTTCCCTGTGTGTGAGGCTGGTGTGGCTGTGTCTCTAACAGTGTGTTTGGTTTCCCTGTGTGTGAGGCTGGTGTGGCTGTGTCTCTAACAGTGTGTTTGGTTTCCCTGTGTGTGAGGCTGGTGTGGCTGTGTCTCTAACAGTGTGTTTGGTTTCCCTGTGTGTGAGGCTGGTGTGGCTGTGTCTCTAACAGTGTGTTTGGTTTCCCTGTGTGTGAGGCTGGTGTGGCTGTGTCTCTAACAGTGTGTTTGGGTTCCCTGTGTGTGAGGCTGGTGTGGCTGTGACACGAACACTGTGTTTGGTTTCCCTGCGTGAGGGCTGGTTTGGCTGTGACACGAACGCTGTGTTTGGTTTCCCTGTGCCGAAGGGGGAGGCTGTGCGGCGGACTCGGCAGCTCCCTCTCTGCCTCTCCGCAGAGGAGGTGAGGGACACTCTGTCCCGAATGGAACAGCAGCTGGGGGCCGGCTGCCAGACCTGCATCCACGGACGCCCTTTTTTCCACCATTTAATTGACATCCCCAAAGTGGAACAGGACGCCCTTGAGATCTTGTCCAACACTCATTAAAAAAGCAAAACATGCTACTGGTCTGGGACGGGGGAATGCTGTACCATAGATATCACGTTGTTTTTGTTTTCATTATTCTTACATGGTTTTGTCCTTAATAGCATACATGCACTAATGGAATATTGAAGCAAAAATTTAATATTTTTCTAATTCTATGTCTGTCTGTACCTCAGATTTTGTATTTCATATTGTCCTCTTCTGCTACTACTTTATATGCAAGTGTTTGTGTTTATAAAGAAAATATATACATGGTTCACAACTAAGTTGACTGGTCTGTGCATGGTGCTTCAGTATATTTTGTCATATCCTGTATAATGAGCACTAGAAGATACAGTAGTCATAGTGATAATAATAATATTAAGTATGCAAATGAGGATAATAATGCCAAACTTCAGGAGGGTGGATCATGATCAAAGCTGGATTCGCTCAGCCCTACAGCGTATTGCTCCTTTGCAGGGTTTAAAAAAGATGCCTGAAATATTTCTGCATTTATATTTTTATAGAATGAGAGAAGAGCAGTATCCCCTGCATATTTCTTCTTGGCCTGTGCAGTCAGACGTTCTTGTTCAGGGCTCTTCTAATAAGGAGCACAGTGGTACCTGAGTGGCAGGGAGTGTGTGACTGGGTTCCTGCCGATTCTGCACCCGCTGGTAGCAGTGATTAGTTGAACGGGCGCCAACCATATCTTTATTTCCCATAATCCCCATGGCACGTAGCTCTGTGCTCTGCCTCAGCCGGGCGGGAGGACCTTCCGGGGAGCTTTGTGAGGAGGAGTGAAAGCGTCTCCCGTCGCTCTGGTCTTTTCCGATGGAGTGACGTGCGCGTGGCCGCAAAGCCCTGGACGTTAAGTGAGATGATTTCTGTGGCGGCTCTGCCGGCCCATAACCCATCACAGGTGAGAGTTCAGGGCCACAACTGAGTGCTTCTCCAGATCCTGATGAAGAGTGGCTCAATGCTGCGACCAGGTTTATATCACCTGAAGCTTCAGTTACGGCTTCAGCTGTTCTGGTTCAGTTTGATGCAAGATTTTTAAAAATAAGGATTCTGATGGTGACCTCTGTCAGAAAGCCATTGAACCACAAAATTACATTTAGCACAGCCATAAATTCACTCCTCCAAGGAGCCCTTTTTACATCAATCACCAGTGAGCATAACCCATTCTGTCCTTTTTACACCAATCAACAGCGAGCATAACCAACTCCACCCTTTTTACACCAATCACCAGTGAGCGTAACCCACTGCACCCTTTTTAAACCAGCGAGTATAACCCACTGCGCCCTTTTTACACCAATCACCAGCGAGCGTAACCCACTCCACCCCTTTTACACCAATCCCCAGCAAGCGTAACCCACTGCAACCTTTCTAATCCAGCAAGTATAACCCACTGCGCCCTTTTTACACCAATCACCAGTGAGCATATCCGTCATGCCCATAAGGTGAAATACTGTAAGTTGATAAGCTGTCAGCCAGAGTCACAGCGAGCGCTGGAGATGCAGCGAAGAGCTGCGCCACACAAACGTGGGATGTTATAGTGTGTGATCGGGCCCACATGATGCTTACACAAGCTTTCATCAGGGTAGGGGGCGTTTGGAGAGGTGCAGATTTTTCCAGTCATTTTATTTAAAAAACAAAAGCCGTCCCAAGGAGACGTGACTAAATGTCCATATTCCGTGGAATAATAAAAACCTGTGGAAAAACAACAGGCCAGAGGTACAAGGTCACCATCAGGTTGTTGATCAAGTCCTATTTTTTGATTAATCTAATTCTGGGTAGAAATGTGAAGCTCACTAACAGCTCTAAAAGCAATGTTCTCTGCATGAATGAGCTGTAGCTCTCTGAACAATATTCAGCATTCAATAGGGCAATGTTCTGTACTTTTTATTTTTCTTGGCAAATAAAATTGATCAAAACTTGTACCTGTACAATATAGTTAACATTAAAATGAACTGTTAAAAGTCACTAAATAATGAACGGAATTCTCTCAAAGCTTCATGCAGCCCCTGTCATTCACTTCTGCTTGGAATATAAATCACCTAATTGTGTCCTTCAATGACACAATAGTATTAGTTGAATGCTAAATGGGGAGTGTGGGGCGACAGTGTAGTATAATGGTTAAGGAACTGGCCTTGTAACCGAAAGGTTGCAGGTTCAATTCCCAGGTAGGCCTTGAGCAAGGTACCTAACCTGAATCGCCTCAGTTTATATCCAGCTGTATAATTGGATAATATATGTAAAAGAAATGCTAAAAACATTGTGTAAGTCACTCTGGATAAGAGCATCTGTAATGTAATGAGCATTATGCAGAAAAACAGATTTAAAAGCTTTGAGGCCTTGTAATATTTGAAAGACACACTGCATTTCCAGCTAGCTTTAGCACCAAGTTATGGATTTTTGGGAAGTATGAATTGCAGATCTGACAAGAAAGTGGTTACACTAATTATTATTTTTTTTATTTATTGGTCTGCATTGTGTTTTAACGTTTAAGCTACTAGAAAGCGATTCCCTTTCAGCACTAAACTCAGAACTCCAGAAACAGATGCTCTGTGTTGATCACCGGTAGTGTGAAACCATTTTTGGCTTTTTAATCATGGTTGAACCTGCTGGAGTCTTTGAACAGAAGCCACCACTGCCTGGGCTTCAGGAAAACCTGCCCAGCATAGCTCAGGGGAAGACTGCAATTAAAAGTGATTGTTTCCAGCTCCCAGCTTAGCAGGGCCTACTTTGAAGTAGGAAATGGCAGTTAGGGTTTAAACAGTGACAGTTTTCTTTTTAAGGTATATCAGTTTTTTTCCAGGCAGTGCATGAGGAGCACTCTCAACTATAAGGCTATAAACTGCCAGTGAATCAAAAGCTGTTTGCCAGTGTGCCGCCATCTTGACAGGAGCAGGTGCCAGGATGCGGGAGCATGGATTGAGTGCTTGGCATCAGGTGCTGCCAACAGCCCACAGATTTCTTGGGGGTTTTCAAAGGTTTTCATCAAGTGGTCAGGTGATCTTGAAGAACACATGCTCAGCGTTTGATTGATGGCCTAATTTGGGGGTATAAACATGAGATGAGAGACTAAGGGACCCCACAGGGGCGTGATCGAGCGCACTGGCCCACACCAGCGTGGAGTTAAATTGTAGGGTGAGTGCAGGATCAGGTAGAGGTTTCAGGAACAGTCTCAAGGGGGGAGGGAGGTCTCCCAGGCCTTATAAGGGCTGTTCTGCTTCCTCTGGGCTGTGGGGGGCTGTGGGCTGGAACGCTGTGCCCGTTCGCCAGTTCTAAGTGCATAGATTGACGTGTGGAGCAATTTCATCAGCACTGTGCTGTCATGCTGTAAAGGACCTGCTGCTCAGGGAACTGCTGCTGCTCAGCAGAAAGGGATGAGCCCAGTTCTGGCCTGGTTTTGGCCTGGAGGCTGGCTGCCAAAGCCATGTGCCATGTGAGTGGTAATCCAGTTTGCTGGCCCCCCCGCCTCCCATGCTGACATACCTATAGTAGTGCTGATGTAAGTGCAAAATTGACACTTAACGATGACTTCACTACTCTTGCTATGACACCATGTTCCCAACAGACTGCACTCCTAACGTTCATCTTTGGCTCTGGATTCTTTTATTATTGGACCAGAAACGGCATTGGAGCGGTAACGTTTTGTGCTGTAAAGAGATGAACGTTTATTGTTGCGGAACACAACCTGACCACCCTAATCCTGTAAGGAAGCTGCTGTCTGTTTTATGATTATTGAAAAACTACCCAATAAAATGAAGATTTAGTAAAATAGTGAGGGGTAATCTGTAGTGTTACTGCCTTTTCTTACTGCTGCTGTACTTAACAAAAAAAAGGATGTGTTGTAATGATACGACCCACGGCAGGTGATTTGAATGACAGATGGTAAAATAAATCCTAGGTGACCTTTTTAACTGACTGGTCACATGGTCAAAGACGATCACCTGTTAATCCCCCTAATAACCCTCATATGTGCCGTGTGCTGTTTACCCCAGGCGAACATGTGCTGCTGTGGGATGATGTGGGACACGTACTCCCTATCCTACACTAGGGCTGCGGGGACGGGGAGTACGTGCTCCAAGCCATCCCAGAGCCACAGATATAGAACCATAGATGTGACATATCAAGCAATGTAATAGTAATTTGGAATTCTGAAATGGAATAATTTGGCAGCCATCTTACCTGGGTACGGCTATAATAAGAACCTATGGCAAAAGTGTAATGTACTTTCTAACCCACTGTGATGTCATAATCGGGTCTCAGAAGTCAGATAGCTGATGATTGGCTCATAGATATAAAACCATGGTTACTGGGCACCATCTTACCTGGGTATGGTCTCAAAAATTGTGCCATTAACTATGACATATGTCACATCTATGGTTCTATATCTGTGGCTCTGGGATGGCGTGGAGCACATACTCCCTGTCCCGCGTTAGGACAGGGCGCAGTTGTTTACTGGAGGCGCATGCTGGTTCCCCACAGAACCTGAACCTGAAGCATTTTTACACCTGAAAGCTAAGAAACTGAGCACCGACCTTCAGTAAGTACAGTAGTGTAATAAGGTGTGTCCTGAGCTTTAGTTCGCTTGTATTATGGAGTTTTTACGAGGTGTTGACTGGGATGTGTCTGTTTCTGCACAGGTACAGTACATCAGCTGTTGTACCATTATATATCCATCCATCCATTATCATCCATCATTATCTTGGTGGTGGTAGAGGCGAGTTTCCCCCTCATCATTGTAAAGCGATTTGAGTCGCCGGCCGGTGAGAAAGGCGCTATATAAATGCAAGGCATTATTATTATTATTAACCCGCTTATTCCTGGTCAGGATCGTAGGAGGGCTGGAGCCTATTCCAGCATGCATTGGGCGAGAGGCAGGAATACCCCCTGTACAGTTGCCAATCCATCACAGGGCACACACACCATTCACTCACACACTCATACCTACGGGCAATTTAGAAGTCTGTAATTAACCTAACCTGTATGCCTTTGGACTGTGGGAGGAAACCAGAGTACCCAGAGGAAACGGACATGGACACAGGGAAACCATGGAAACTCCACACAGAAAGGCCCCTGGCCTGGATTTCAACCCTGGACCTTCTTGCTGTGAGGCAACAGTGCTATCCACTGCACCACAGAATGTTCTTATGATAATTAAAATAATTGAATGAATAAACTGGTCAATGTAGTAAGAGTTGCCTGATAGATATTGAAATGTGTTCCAAGACTAGCGCCAAACACAACCCCACCCCTAATGTAGACTACTCATTCACCTCTGGCTGCGGCCGCTGGCTCACAAAGGCTGCCAAATTCTTCTCAAACGTGCATTTCTGTGGAAACGTGCATTACTGTGCAAACACATGCTCGACTGTGCATTAGCACATGAACAAGTACATTGCCAGATAACAAACCATTGCTGTAGCTTTGCTCTTCTGTAGCTTGTGCCCTACCCATGCCTCGCGGTCAGAATCAAAAGTGCAAAGCTCTCAACCATCTTGATCATCCAGAGGGTATGTTCAGCTATGTGTCAAGAGTCTTAAATTAACGAAGGCTGAAGCAACTGGCACAGTTTAGGGTGCAGGAATGGAATGTGGATCCAGTGAGCCGCCAAAATAGCCAAACTATTCCAAGGTTCATTTTAGTGAGGTTCAATTAAATTTAAAGTTAGAAGCTACTGCACTGTAGCTTATTTAATCCCACATCACAGCCTGAGAGCAACATGCTGTTTTTATCTTGCTTTATCTTACCCCCCCCCCCCCCCCCCCCCAACTGAATGAATGCCCCCCCAGCGAATGAATGCCCCCCCCCCCCCTCCAACTGAATGAATGCCCCCCACTGAATGAACGCCCCCAAATGAATGCCTCCTCACTGAATGAATACCCCCTCATGCAACTGCTGGCAGAAGCTTAGTTTAATAAGTCATTGGAAAAGACTGGAAACACAGATGCTCCTATGCTTGGTTTTTGTGTTTAAACAAATTCATATTTCCCTTACAGTTTCTTGTGATTTTGAACAAATTACTCTGTTTGGACGTGGCTGTAGAGGGCTGCAACTGTCAGAGGAATGGATTAGAGATATTTATGATCGCTGCACTCCAATGTCTGTCCCTGCTTTTGCAGGTGCGCAGAGAAATATGAAATGTTTCTGACAGTTAAGGAGACTGCAGGAACTCTCACTGATCCCACCTCGTCCCCACAATGATTCAGGAACAGGAAGTATTTGCAGATGTTGTGAAAAGTCAAGTCTTGAATGTCAATGAAAATTATTAAATGGACGTAACAGATTGACTGTGTTTAATAGCACATCCCCCAAAGATTTGGATTTTGGAAATGACCATTTTCCCCTCCTGGTCCTGGTGTTCTACTTGAAGAAACCTCTGTCCAGAATACTGTAGTCAGAATAATTAAGTAATAAATGATGCCAACACTACAGGTGCTACTTTTTCAGACAATCACCAACTCTAAGACAGAAAGACTAGGCGATATGTTGTATATTGCTCAAATAATTCCTAAGTCTGTAATTAAGTTGTTTATCGAAAACGTACCTGTAAACGACTGATGCCAAGTGAAGTTTTGCTTGATAAGTGAAATGATTATGAACCTGGGAAAACCAGTTTTGTCATGTCAGTTATGTTGGTAGGGCAGTAGGGCCATAGTGATGCAGCTGCACCTGTTGAACAGCACGTGAAGCAACTTCCTCTGACTAACGTCTGTGCAAACTGCAGCGTGATAAGAAGCGACAGTTGACATCGCATGCCTTGGAGGAGAAGGCGACAGCACATGCTCGTCTATGCTCTCTGACATCGACAGCGGAGGCCGCTGAACATCTCAGCGGGAGTATGATCGGGCACGCCAAACTGGCTGAACATCTCAGCGGGAGTATGATCGGGCACGCCAAACTGGAAGAAAAGGGGGGAAAGTATATTAAAGAAACATAATTTCTAGGGGACAGTATTGAGTGGGACCCCCTATGAGGGGAAAGGGTCCTTTGTGTCAGGGACTTTGGCGCAGACAGACACACAGAGCGCCCCATATTCTAAAGTGACTCCCAATAATAGCTATTGTACTACAACATAAGTTAACACTGATGATGAACCTAGTGGCTTACTGATACAAAATGGGCAAAAACCACCCTATTTCACCCTCAGCCTACACAGTCTTGTGTTCAATACACATATACATAAATACAATGTTTTGCATGTACTGTAAATCCATCCATCCATCTATTATCTAACTCACTTATTCCTGGTCAGGCTCCGGAGCCTATCCCAGCATGCATTGGGCAAGAAGCAGGCCAATCTATCACAGGGGCACACACACCATTCACTCACACACTTAGACCGATGGGCAATTTAGAGGCTGCATTTGGATCCAAATTTTCTGCTTTTGTCCTGTTGTTCCCTTTCCTTGCTTCAAGGGGGAATCCCCAAAATGCCAGGATGACATATCCACTGGGTGTGGAATTCAGTTACAATTTACAAAAGGGGAGGGAGTAATAATATTCTCTCACTCCCTCGTTTATCCTCCCGTCCACAAGGGTATAAAATGCAAGCTTCCAGCAAGAAGGGAATCCCACAATGCAATGCACCACACAGGAAAAGTGGGCAATCATGTTTCAACTCTATGGGGTAGCGCTTCCTATATCTGTTGACATGGCCGGTTGGTTCCATTTTGGTTTGTTTCTCGTCTATTCTCCCTTGCAGAGCAGTTAAGTTTTCTTGCTGCATGTCACAAATTTTGTCACAAAATAGCTCACTCAAGGGAAGAGAATGTGATAAATTGGATCTGAATGCAGCCCGAGTCTCTAATTAGCCTAACCTGCATGTCTTTGGACTGTGGATGGAAACTGGAGCACCCGGATGAAACCCACTGGGACACGAGGAGAACATTCAAACTTCATACAGAGACCAGGATTCGAACCCAGGATCTTCTTGCTGTGAGGCAACAGTGCTCACAGTCAGTCAGTGTAACCATTGACATCATGGTGTATGTGAAATTTCTGGTAGCACCAATTCTCTCACAATGGTTGACTTGCCCTCTTCAAACAAATTTAACAGGCAGTTATACTCATATTCAGTTGGTTACTGCTGAAATAATTGAACCAGCTAGTACAGCATAGTCCAACCATGCTGCAGCCTCAGGGTACATCACACTCGGTCCTGAAAGACTTCAGTGAAAGATCAATTGAACAAATACCCTAATACAGCTTATAGTAAATACATGGTGTTTAACCCTTTCATGCATGGAGTCCACTACAGTGGACAGGCTTTTCAAAGTCTATTTTAACATAGTCAAAAACATTTGTGATCTCCAAAAAATATCAGAGCAGATTCCTTGCACCTTTGCCTAAATTTCGATATGCTCCATCTTGTTACATTTTATTGGTTTTTCTAGTTTTGATACAGTGAAGGTCAAAATGGCAGGTGAAGGTGGAAACATACAAACTCCCTCTGGTGTAGCTGTGAAAACCTTCTATTCCTAGAGAACAGAGCATGTTAAAAAATATATTCTTATTAGGGAATATGCAAGGAGCAGAATTACTTATATTTGTAACAAAAAATTACCATAGTTCTTGTATTGTATATGAAAAACCTTCTGTCCACTGAAGTGGACATCATGCATTAAAGTGATACTGCAGTCAAAAACCGACTTTTCCCATTGAAAACCGATGTTTTGGGTTAGATTATGATCATACGCAACTATTTATGTCTGAAAATCTCATGTTTAGTCAAAATGTTTTTTTCTAAGTTTTTGTGTAGGCTTACCAATATGCTGGTTTCCGGGGATTTGTGACGTCACAAGATCCTTAACATAAAAATGGGTGGAGTTGAGGTGGTCCTAGGGGCGGTCTCGGCTGGGCACGTGGTATAAAAGCAGAGACCAGCGTTTTTTTTTCTCCCTCTTTGAGACTGAGAGCCTTGTACTGCTAACTAGCTATTTCAAATGTGAATTGCTTTGTATTACTACTAACGTTAATATTACGACTTATATCAAGCTACATAGAGAATTATTCATCTACAACTTCTTACTATTTGGTATCTTTAGCTAACTTGCCTGCATTATGCCAAGGAGTCAGAGATGTTCCTCGGTGCAACGCCACCGGCTCTGTTAGCTTTCATAATCTGCCGAGAGACCCAGCGCTACTTAGCCAGTGGCTTCAAGCTATCGCAGTAGAGCACGCAGACTTGCTGAAGAAAGCCCTAGTGTGCAACGCCCACTTCACACCGGACTGCTACCACAACTTAACTGGTTTTGAGATGGGCTTCTATAAAACTCTGGCTCTGAAGCCAGGTGCCCTGTTTGGTCCAGGGAGAACTGGTAACTTAGCTAGCTAGTTATCTTAGCTATCATTTATGAATAATGTTAGCTAATAAATGATAACAATTCTCTCTGGACCAAGTGGAGCTATGAGGGCGCTACAACCAGCCATGTTCAATATACTAACATTACTGTGTGACTGGGTTTTGCTGTGTATTTGAATGTATTCAATAGTAACGTTACTTTAGGCAGACAAACAAGCTAACTTAGCTAGGTAACGTTAGCTTTACCATTTGGTTACATCCCCGGTCCTTTCCTCGCGAAGACGTTGCTCAACCAATACAGCCGGGGCGGCGGCTGCTGCTGCCAGTGGCTGGAATGAATACGGCTGTATTGCCCGAGCAACATCTTTGCGAGGAGAGTCTTCCACCACAAAGGAATCCTCTTCCTCCACTTCAAACTCCTCCACCTCAAAACTCCCTGCAGTACTGCTGTCACTCTTGTCGCTCACCATTTTGTTGTTTAGTAGTGAGGAGAGAGCAGGAAGGGGGCTGAGTCAGTTCACCAAGACACACCCTATTCATAATATGACTACGTGGCATCATCGTCATATGACCACACCTACTCACGAGTTCCAGTTCAAATTGAAGCGGTAAAAAATGCCTTAGAAAAGGCTCCGCAGTGTCTCTTTAGTTGTAATCTACATGTGTGGTCTATGTTTTCAAGGGGCCATTTGGGGCACATTTCTGTGACCTAGGCAGATGAAACACATGCGGAGTTTGATGTGGAAAAAAATATTGCTCTGTTTTATAATAATTCATGCACAGAGGTAATGTAATCACAACTGATTGTCTGGTCCATTTGTCCGTCTGTCTGTCCGCCCCTCCATCCATCTGTGACAGTTTAGATCTGGAAAAGTAATGGCCGTATTTCCATTAAATTTGCTGTGCACATTCATGTTCCCAAGAGGAACAAACCTATTGATTTTGGTAACCCCATGACTTTTCCTCCAGCACCACCATCAGGCGGTGCAGATTTTCAGTCGGTGCAGTTGTACACCAAGGATCAGAGGTTCGCGCCCCTGGTCCTGCCAGATCTGAGTATGGCCTTGAAGGAGTGGCAATTGGCGGCTGCTTCCTGGGTGGGGGGAGGAACTCGGCGAGAATCGTCGTGGCCCCGGGCAAGTTGGAATCGCAGTCAGGAGCTTGAGGAGTCACACCCTGAAGAGGACATGGCACAGTCCTTCCTACTACCAGCTTATGGGGTTGTGTAGCAGCAAATTCTCAAGTGGTTGCTACATGGGGGGAGTTGAATAACATAGGGTACAATTGGCTACCAAATTGGCAGAAAAAACAGAAAAAATCTGAAACAATTTTTTTATTAAAGTAATGGCCAGCTTGCCATGAAATTTGCTGTACACATTCATGCTTCCAAGATGAAGAAGCCTAATGATTTTGGTAACCCTGTGACCTTTTCTCTAGCGCCACCATCAGGCCATATTTTCAATTTGTGATCGATGTAGCTCAAAAAGTAATGGCCGACTTGCCATGAAATTTTCTGTGTACATTCATGTTCCCAAGAAGACAAAACCTTTTGATTTTGGTAACATCATAACCTTTCTTCTAGCGCCACCGTCAGGCCAAACCTATCTCAAAAAGTAATATTCATGCGAGGGGAGATTGGGGCACCTTGAGAGAAGTCTGCACTCTACTGAGTGCATTCTTTCTAGTTAAGAGTGAAGTTATCTGCTGTTACAATAATCATTTGAATGACCCCTTGAACTGTAAGAATAAATCACCCCAATTCTGTCATTTCCTTTTCAGGATCAGTACCAGTCAGAGTGAAATATGTGGTCACTCGTCTGTGCCATTAAGATGACATGACACTGTGGAGGACTTCCTGTAAGGAGCTGCTGTCCCAAGTCCAAAGAACACCTGGTTTATCCACTTAGACCTTCTGCAGTATGTTAAGAAAATAATGTGATGAACCCTGTAAAACAAACAAACAGAAATAAAGCTGGTGTCCAGTAAAACTGATTGATAGGATGTCATGGGGCAGCCAGGCCTTGCTCAGTGGCAGATGGCTTGTTAAAGTGCACAGTATATTTCCATATCTTAAACATGCCCCCCTACCCCCTTTGGTTTAGAATGTAATTTACTGCATTATATATTTGCAGGGTAAGCGCCGTTTGGGGAAACGTACGCAGATTCTTCCTGAGTGAAAAAACAAGCCTGTGATGGACAGGTCCCATGCTCCGGCCTTCTGGGAGTGCTGTTCCTGCAGCTGTCCGCCCTCCAGCTCTTCTCCGGACCGGAACTGGGCTTTCACCAAACACCTCTCGCTTGGGCCCTTCTGTCCCCCTGCCGTTCTCCATATCACATCATTCCAATGTGCCTGGCGGAATGAGCTTATGACTTCTCCACTGTTGGGCGGACAGACTACGGGGTGCATATGTACACGCGGGAAAATATTTCTGCCTTCTTGGCCAGCTGGCTGCTGTGCACTGAGAGGAGGCTGTAAGTGGCCCTGATGCTGTTTCTCCATCAGCCAGTCTGTTTAGTCAAGTGGATGCTTTGAGCCACCTTTGCCTGACACCTCCAGAGCAGAGAGAGCAGCTCACGTCACACATCCTGTGAGTGCAGACTTGAATGACTGTTTGGCTTTGTCTTTAAACCGGCAAAAACCCCTCGTCTTTACTTTGACGTGTCTACACAATAGGGTCTCATGAAGGACTAAGTGTCCTTGGTGTCAGTCGAGTCTTTTCTGTGGAGTTTTGCCTGTGCTTCTGTGCTGAGATGGAGTTGGTCAGGTGTTGGAGAATGCGGAACACCCCCCCCCGCCCCCCCCCCCCCCCTGCAATGGGACAGGCACATGTTCCAGATCCGGGGGGGAGGGGGGGGGGACCCAACCCCCCGAGGCAGCTCCGCTCTCTCGGAAGCCACTTCCTCACCTGTGGAGTTGGGGAATGTGCTGGCAGCTGCTGCAGTGCGGAAACGGACGCCGTTTCACTCCACAGATGGAACAATACTCATCCTCCACTGCTTCTGTTTATCAAGCACAAACAAACCTGCATTTCCACATCAGCTAAAAAACACACCATTCCCTCCTCTGAGGCCCAAAAACCAAATCAGCCCCCAATCCCCTCTCTAGGAAAATGCAGGCTTCTACGTCGCAGGCCGTTACCTCTGCTGTCTTCAAGTAAACTGGTGTAATTTTCAGTCTGTGTTACACAATTCATGAAGCAGTTTCCCTCCAGAAACTCAGTGATCTAGTTCTTAGTGTATCTTTTACCTCACAGCCTTCAAGTACTACAGTCCAGAGGTAAAGGAAATATCCAATTAAAATGATCATAACTTGCCTAGTATATAATTGATAAAATAGCTTTTTTTTTAATGGACAGTCCAGCCTTTTGTATTTTTTGTTTTATTTTTTTTAAATGGGGGAAAAGAGAGAGGCTAATAGATGGAGAGGGGATGCCACAGCAGGGATCAGACCCCATGAGCAAACTGGGGTTCATATATAGCTTGAGAGTCGGCCACCTTACAGGCTGCACCACACATCCCTCCTGAGTAACTGCTATTTTAACTATTTTACTTTCCAGAAGAAGACATGGTATAATCATACACTATGTTCCTACACTACTTACTATGTGATGCCTGTGCTGTAATATATCCTTATTTACATACTATCATGCCCATAGTGTAAAAGACCTTTTCATCACAACTCCAGGAATCCTGAATGGTCGTCATGGCAGTTGTCCAACTGAGAGAAAGAAAGGAAGTAGCTCTCAATAGTTCTCAGGTTGCCCTCTATTGGAGGAAAGAGGAAATTGCCAATATTCATTCTTTCACCTCTTCCCACTGCTCTCAGCGAATGATTCAGCCTGTAGTTTTTCCAGGCATACCTCTTTGATGAATGTGTGATTAAAACTGAATGATAAGCTTTGCAATGACTGAATTCATCCAAGTTATGCTTTCTAAAACTCCTCATGTTTGCAATGTATTTCAAAATAAGTAGCCATTTTGACAATAGGAGCGGAGTTGACAGCAGTGGGTTCTAAGCCAAAATTGGTCATTATGATTTCCAGTTTGAATGTTTTCTCATTAAATTAGTCTACCTCTTGGGTATAAATTAATTAAAGATGACTCTGAAATGACCCAGTTCTAGAATGAAGTTCAGTAGATTTCTTGCTAGAATCTTAATACAGGGCAAAAATAGCTGGCTTAATCACTTTTTCAAATTAAACTTGTAACATACATTGACGGGAGCTCAAGTTAAACCATCATCTTTAGATATTCTGCAACCCTCTCCCCCTTTATTCTTCAGTAAAATGACCACAGCAGATAAGGAACAGGCTTTTAGGCATTATAATGCGTTTACACACATCCAATGCAGGTATCCTCCACAGTAAAGCACAGTACAAACTGTGCTGTGAAATTTCTCCCAACAAAAATAACTAAAACTAGCGTGCTGTTCAAAAGTTGAAAACGGGCCATTTACAACCATGTTTACTAATTTAGCTGAGTGGATCCAAAGCCTGACTGGCTTTGAGTCTTCAGCTAAAGCATGTGAAAGGTTCTGGTATCCAAGCATTTTCCAGGCCCTGGAACCACAGAATCTTCATAGATCCACACTTCCTGCAGCATCCTGTTCAGTGCCCTCGTGTCTGACCAACATCTGGACAGGCCACACACTGCCTCTTCAGGCCCATGAATACACCCAGCAGTTTGTCTTTCTTGAACTCTACACCATGAATTTAAAATATATTACCCATGAGACAGTTTAGGGTCATGTTTATGACCTTCATACAGCCAATGCATACAGCCAATGCCCGAGCCATAAAATGCCCAAGTCATGTGACTCAGCCATGTGACTCAGTGTCTGTGTAGTATTATCACAGCTCTTTGAATACTTGTACTATAACAATTCAGTTATTGAATTGTCATACAAACAACTAATTTATACTTAGTAATTAATAACAGCAATTTAATAACTACAAATCTGAGCAGATGGTAACTTTATGAGTGTGATCGGTTTGGGCAAGTATTTGGACTGTGGGTAGAATCTAAACGATGTTGCTTTGTTAAATAACAGAGCTGAACATGAAAGCAAGCACCTTTATTTTTTTTATAACAGATATAAAGATTTATTATTGTACAGTTTTATTTATCTTTTTGCTAGTTCATAGCCTTCTACATTTAACAACAGTGGGTAAAAAGAAAACCTCTAATGGAAACAGGCATGTACAATACAAAGTAGCAAACATATCAAAGTCAGTTTTTACAAATTTTGTAGCAACCAATTCTTCCTATTGGTCTGCCATAGTGAAATCTGCTCTCATTTTGAAAGGCAGAGTTTAGTTTAGTCTGGTTTTAACATTCATATTGTTTCATATTTCTCTGCCTTTTACACAATTAACTGTGTCGACTGCATTCGTTGTGCCTCTGATTCAAGTCCTTCTGTCCAGTAATGCTGATTTACAATAACAATTCAAGTGTGCAAGGTGTTTCAGATGGGAGTACAGAAATAAAGCTATAGTTTAAAGTTGGGTTAGGGGTTAGGGGTTAGGGTTTAGGGTACCTTATGAGTGTAACGCTAACGGTAAGCGAATCCTCACTCAGATTGCGTAGTTCCTTGGCTCAGTCTTCAAATCTTTCTCAAATTGCCCTCCAGACCCCTCAGATTCAGTCTGAAATATTTCTGATATGATTTGGGGGTGAGAGTTCAACATATATGGTCAAAGCTGGTATTTGAAAACGTGTGTGTATTTATGTAACAAATAGTATAATAGAATAGTGATTTGTCGGTAGGTGCTGTAATCTTTAGTGCCGGTTCCATCACTCCCAGGCCAACACAAAAAGTCCTCCACACATTCCAAAGCCGTGTCTATCTTGTCCAAAAAGAATAAAAAAGTGATAATAGCACATTTTTGCTGCTCTTCTGGCTCTATTGCACAGGATTTTGGAAAATGCAGGAAGCACTGGTTGGTGAACATTTTCAAAACACTCAGAAGTCCAGGCTGTTTCTCTCTCTTTCTCTCTCCTCTTCATTCTGGTTCTCCCTCTCTGCCTTGATCTTTCGCTCTTCCTCTCTCTCTCCCCCTCGCCTCTGTGCTCAGGAACAGCCGCAGCGATCCACCACCATGGAGGGGATTTTTCCGTAGATGATCTGTTCCTTCCTGTTGAAGTACAGCATGTTGATGGGGGACATCTTGGTAGGGGTGCAGCAGGGCCCAGCGGTGCCCCGCGGGTTGGCCTTGTTCACCAGGTGGGTGTGTGGGTACTTCTGCAGGTGCATGTACTCACACTCTCCAGAACAATAGTTGGCCTTGTAGCGTTTGGGGGCAATAATCCAGTCCCAGCCAAAGTCCTCAAAGTCCACTGTGAGGGGGTAACGGCAGCACCGCGACTCCGGGGAATTCTCCTCGCAGTCCAGTCCAGAGTCCCGCCTGGATCGTTTGGGGTTGTCTGAAATTTTCACTTCCATGAATGGTTGCTGGGGGTATAAATAAACAGAATATTCAGGACCCCAAAGGCTGTGAAAAGACACGACAGTACGACTGCATATATGGTACTTTTGTCAGTAATATTCACTCTGAGAAAAGGCATACTCTCATCTTGACCACAGAAAACATGTAGTAGGCTTTCTGTTAATGGTTTCATGATCAAATGGATGACATTCATATTTACTTGCACATGCCTATAACTTTATGGATAATTGCAGATGCCTGTCATCATAGTAAATAATTGAAGTTTCAACAAATTATTAAACTATTGGGCTATTACTAGAAGTATCAACGGGAACAAACAGAAAATAATACCCCTGGTTATTTTATTATGTTCTTTTTTTTTTTAACGTGGACAGCAATTTTGGTTTGTTTCATAAGACTATAAGATAAACAATTAAGAAATAATTGTTTGATTTACTGCAGGTTTACAGAAAAATATGCTTTTTAGGTGATCGCGGTCATAAATGTACATGCCTACGATTCAAGAATGTGAAGAGATACAAGAGTTTACTGTATTCGCGTCACGGCTTAATCTATCGACGTACTACACGAAGGCGTTTTACCCACCCCATATTCCTTTGAAACACATGGGGGTGATGCGTGCTATACTATTGTTGCAAGAGAAGAGTTTAGATTGAAGCTCTGACTTACCAGTCCTTCTTCGCCTGGTTCCGCAGAAGTAACGACAAGGTCATTTCCTTTTGTGTCGAAGGCATTAATCTCGATGCCCCAGTTGGTCTCCGGCTGCCTCAACCAGACTAAAAGTACTTGTTTCACGTCTATGCTCTGCCAAGAGCTGGTCCCTGCATTTACGTCAATCTTCAGAGAGCGGATTCGTATGTGCCTGTTCCCGTCAATAACTGGTTTAAGACGAGAGATTTGCAGGAATACAGTTGTGACTTCGTCGGCCGGCCGAAGGTGGACCCAAAGCTGCGCTTTAACGATGCGGTTACTTTGAATCTTCGGACTGAAGGAGAAAAAGCAACATCTCGGCTTCTTATCCACTTGGACGATTGGGTCAGCTGATGGAAAAACAAAAGAAGAGAACGGTTCTATAAATCATGGCACTTCAGTTTTTGCTGAAAATTTGTGTTGCACGACGAGTGCGTTAAGCGCATTCAGAATGAACATAAGTAGTTAGGCTACAGGAGGATGGGTTACAGAACAAATATTTTGCAGAAGGGCGCACATGTGACCAGCTATGAAATGCTGTAATAAATGTGTCAATCTTTTTTCATGCTCTACAAACCATGCATCCTCGTATACATCATAAATAGAGGGCTTTTAATTTCAGCTCATGTCGATTAGTTTAAATGAATATAGTCATTATAGTATATAGTCAATATTGTATAATCTTCATATTCGATTTATTAAATTAAATATTGATTCGCCTTTCCAAGCCAATGGTAAGAGATCCATCTTTGGCACATATTTACATTTGACAAAGGCTGACAGCTATCGACACAATATATTTGAAGACGCAATAATAAAATTAACTGACGTAATTGGCAAGTAACCAGACATCCAGTTAGATTAAGTCATATTCTAAAATCTCATGCGTAATTGGGGACAAAATCGGTCATTAACATGAACGCTACCATTATAAAACTATATCACTGTTACATTTTAAAATTTTGTTCGCTATTATTCGAAATAATAACAAAACATCATGCATCTTGTCAGCTTTTTCAATAGAGTACCAGCATGAGTTCTATGTGAATCCATAAACAGAGACTTTAGCAGGCTACTTACGCTCTGTACCCATGGCCATGATAGTTTCTGTAGTGGCGTGATCATCCTCGTCTATGATTCCATCTTTATTGTCATCCGCAAGGACATCGTACTGGTCCAGAAGTTGCTGTAATGGGGGCGCTTTTGGTAGGATCTGTTTCACCACGTCGCGGCTGATGTTAGGGGCCTGCTTAAGACGAAGTTTACTGAGAATTTGTGACTTGATGGTATGCAGCCTCATAAGCTTGCTGTGCTGTCTAAACTCGCACGTCGAACACTGCTCGCTGTCTTCCGCGGTGACAGAAGATTGGTACGCAGCAATATCCCCCAGACCCACTGGACCAAACGCAACCCAGAAACTCAGGTACACCAGAACCTGCATCAGATGCATGTTCCAAGTTTTGGTGGCTTTCGTAAAAACAGGTCGTGTGTATTTACTGGTATTATGAGACTCTAGAGTTTTCTATGCTTTAAACCACCAGCACGCTGATAGTTGTCATACTGTAATCCAACTGGCCTTTTTATACTGCAACTTTGGTTACTCTTTTGTGTCGTCAAAATTCAATGATTGGCTGGGCCGCCAACAATGAATCTAGCGGTCAGACGTGAGATCCATTTCTCTGTCAAACCTTAAAGAGGTATGGCAACGACTAGATTATTTCATAAGCAACTGCGCACCATAGCCTAAATTACAAGGAAGACATCTCAACGTAGGTAGATTCCACTGCGTAACTGTACGGGTAACCTATACCCTTTTGGTGTATTCCCTATAGCCAACTACTTTTTTGGTGGCTGAACTGAAATTAGGAAAAAAAAATTTGCAGTTCGCATTTCTTTTTAGGATTATATTAGGTTACTGTTGATCTCCTAATTTTACGTTAGCTGATGAGTTGATTCAGCCTTTACGCAGTAATTTATACTACATGCAGCCTGTGCGATAAAAGAGAAAAGATGACATGATACTTGGTGCAGAGAAAAGGTAAATTTAACCCAGACTGGCTGTGTATTTCATAGTTCTTTTAAAAACACAACTACAAATGTAAGCGAGCAGTAATCTCCTATAAACATATTGTCTTCGAAAATTGTCCCAAGCAACTGTGCTTTTGAAGTATTAGTCTTATGTGGGACGGAATGTGATACCTGCCCCCTACTGATCAATTGAAGAATAGTCACAAAAAAATGTATCACTGCAGGTGGAATTCTCTCAACACTAAAATCATAAAAACCTATTTCAAAAACACATTAATATTCACATTTTCTCCAATATGTGGGTCAGTCTCTAGGCAAAAATAAGCCAGTCCATAACCTGTGAGTGTAAAGATAATATTTTCAAAGTCAACAGCCAGATTGTCTTGTATTTGTTTTTCCTTTATGAAAATAATAGCATTGCCAGTTTGCCAAGCAGTTAAGCAAGTGCTCCCATTAAATTTACTCAAAGCCAAAGTGTGTAGGAGGCTGCAGATTTGAATCCTGGTGGGCTCTTCAGTTTGGATCTTATCCTTTGATCCAGTAAATATACAACTGTGGAAATATATAATACTGTAAACATATACATTTGCATGGATAAAATTGCATATAATTCTTCAATAAAATGGAAAAGCTTGGAATAACAAAGTTGTGCTCCTGTTAGTCTGTTATTTTTAGGGCAGGTTGAAATCGGTCAAGGGTTGAATCAGTAAAACAAGTTTTGTGGGAATGTACTTGTGCAACACCTGGTTGGGAAATGCCTGAATAAGGATTCAACACAGGATTCTCTATAACATATTAATATTTAGTTATGAGGTAGACCTATCACTGTAGACCTGAATAACCACATAATAAAATGCAGCTATGATATAATACACAAATACACAAGAAGGAATACGTGAAAACTTCAGGTTCTGTACCTGGAGATTTAAAGCAGTCTCCCACGCATTCTCCTACTTTGTCTCCTCCACTTCCGCCTGATCTCAGGAAAGGATGATTTTAAGCCATTTCTAAAACAATCACTCTGTCGCCCTCTTGTGGTACAGTGTACACCACCGTCATTTATGAGTGCACCTCTGGTCAGTGCAATTCATTGCACCTGACTCACGCATAACTCTTATTTTTGCTTAAAGGGACAGTTCGGAATTTTGGACATAATTTCTCAATTACGACTTACGCATGATGTAGTTGATTGATGGAAACCATTTTCAGCTAATTCCATGCTGTCCCTTCTTTTGGACATACACGCGTTGCTAATGCTAGCGCAACTCTATGGTAACCGTAGCATCCACTACCAAACGCACTTAAGCACTCCACAGTGCACCCAAAGCAAATAAAATACGACGACAGTCTATCGGGGGAGCGATACTTTACGTTACCTACAAATGTATTGCTGGCACTGGTCGACTACAACAACAAAGAAGAGTAACAAGTTGCAATGGCCACATTTGCTCCGCCGCTGTACTTCCACAGAGAATATTAGGTCAGCACAAAGTAAAGGATTCAACGAGTTTGACTTCAAAAATTATGGTATAAACACTCAAAATAACCCCGATAGACTGTCGTCGTATTTTATTTGCTTTGGGTGCATTCTGGAGTGTTTAAGTGCGTTTGGTAGTGGATGCTAGCAGTTACCTTAGAGTTGCGCTAGCATTAGCAACGTGTGTATGTCCAAAAGAAGGGACAGCATGGAATTAGCTGAAAATGGTTTCCATCAATCAACTACATCATGGGTAAGTCGTAATTGAGACATTATGTCCAAAATTCCAAACTATCCCTTTAACATTTTCTGTCAGCCAGTAGCCGCGCCTACATATTATTACTCATAAAAAAACACAATTAAAATGGCAAATTAAACCCAACTAAGTACAGATATATCAATATGTTACAGATAAAATTGGCGGATCTGAAGCACAGCCATCTATATTGAGGCCTGAACATTCATCTATTGACTGATAATGTCCTTATTAGGTAAAGTCGTGGTTCATGAATTTATAGGTATAAATTGTGGTAAAATAATTATAAGGACCTAAAATATTGATAATGACATGGTAGGATGCTTGCCAAACTTCCACAGTTCAAGCAAGTGGTTCTAATAAACCACATTTATTTAAGTTCTGTTGTTAAATGCTGTTTATTTATACAAGAACAATTTAAAAACTACCATAAGAGGGCGTTATTGTCCGGACAAATCTCACTCTGAAGGCTGAAAACATGTAAGCCAAGTAACGCAGCCACCCCTTTACTAACCTAGTTTTCCCAGTGCATTTGCCTCACGTTTTAATTGCAATTCAATAGCCTATAAATATAGATACAAGCAAAGTATATGTAAAAGGAATGTTCTTGTCATAGAACACTGGCTTAAGCACCAATCGTTAACGTTTTCAACAACGCAACCCACCCAAAGGGCACCGACATGCCGAGATGACCTGCATCCATTTGAAGCTTCGTCCAAATGTGTTTACTTGATTTAAACGAAGCGGGGAGACTGGTGCTAGGGATAAGCAGACACACGCACATGTCTGAGGAATACTTTTGCCTGGGCTTGGAGTTGGAAATGGCATCTCTACAGTTTATATGATTCTACAAAACGTGCAAGTTTCACGGTGACTGGCTAAAACACATCGTTGTGGTTTAGAGACAGTATAACGGCCGCATGGATTTGTATCTCACCAACCCATTACACATTTTCGGACAGCCTCTAACCAGACGGATTCATGTGGGATTTTTGTCCTCATTGAACATAGCATGACATATGGCTGTGTGCTCTTGGATCCGGCGTAAACAGAGATGTCACTTCCCTTTAAACAGTAATATTTTGAACTTCTCGATTTACCTTCAAAGGTAGGTGATAAAGTCCCCTTGAAGCTATTCAATTATACTGAGACGGAATGGCTGTGCGTTTGCCCGAATCATGTTTTGCTTTTAACTAATGATGTAGGCTATTGATATGAATAAAGTCGGGGTGGCCAAATTGGCATAGCCATGTTCATTACCAAAACGCGTAATAGTAGGCTAGCTATATTGTACAAGAGGTAGAAAGTAAATATTTGTATAAAGCACATTAGTTTAATGCATTTTGATTTTTCCATTGCCCTTCAATGATTGCACCAGGACTGTTAGCGATTTCACAATTTCTTTCAACCGCCTAAAAGGAATGTTTCAGATTTAGGCGGTCTATTTGGGCGATGATATTCCAATTTCCTCACGCGGTTATTATTTCGAAACTAAATAATCGTGGAAATTACCCAATTTATCTTAGATTTACTGCTCGAACAAATACAAACGTATGAGAAAGTGGCTTCGGTGAGATTTGGTATGACGATGCCTGAACTCAGAAAATAGTTATAACAAAGCAAACAGCGTTACTCAGTTATGTCAGCATGTAAACATATATGGAGTTGCACGCTAAAAGTTTTGAATTCCCTAACGTATTTATGAACAGTCAATGCTTCTGGGGGAAACAGGCGATTGTATGTTTTGAATTACACTAATTCCAATTCAATTTATTTAGTTAGATTATGCCTCAGGAGGTAATTAAAAAGATATGTGCTTTATGAAAGTAGAGTAAATTAGCCTACAATTTTTTCATGAAGCCATATCTTTTTTATTTAAATGATAGCATACAGTATTAATAACATGTCTGTGGACACATTTATGTGAATAGGTATACGGGCTATTGTTACATCGCTATTGTACGCAGATGAATTGTTCTCCTAAAATCACCTACCGTAGTAAAGTCAGCTTCAGTCTCAGCTGATTGATTTGTTTTGGTATCAAGCTTTGGATGGGAGGGCTGCGAGGGGAATAGCAAAACACGTCACGAAAACCGCAGGGTGACATTTACAGTCCATTTTATTGTTATGTGTTTATACCCTGAAGAGATGTTGTTTTCATTAATCACAAACACTTTTACGGATGATGGTATACAAGCCTGTCAGCGTCTCTTCCTCACTTTGTCGAAATGAGTGTTGAAAAATAGCAGTAACGGGGAATCCAACTTCACCCGTCGGCCGGTGTCACCTGATAGGATGGAGTTTTTAGCGGTGCACTAACCTGGTAACGGGGAAAGGATGCTGAGTCACTATCAAAACTCCCAGAGCCCTCTTCTAGCCTATTGTATTAGCCTGCGCTCTGGAGAAAAATTCATATAAAAAGCCGAAAACTCTGTTCTCTTCTGTGTAGCAGCTGGGAGAAATTACGACAAGGAACCTGTGGAGCTGCAGAACGTGAGGACTGTTCTGGCAACGCTCGGACCAAGAGGACGGGACCTCCTGTCACACTGAACCCCGTTAACCCTCCCACTGGCTGCCAGACCAATGCTACACCACTCATATGATGGGGTGCATCAAATCCAAGCACGGGGACGCAGCGCAGGGCGTATGTTCCGTGAGAAACGCAGAGGGGAAACCAGGGAAGGGGACACGGGGCGAGAGGGTGGCTCTCAACAATGAAATGGGGCCCGGGGAGGAGTCCCTGCGGGTCGACCCCGCCCTGCTGGACTACGCCCAGCGACTGTCGGAGGATATCGTGGCCCTGGCGGTACAGCAGTGGGCAGAGCTAGACAGCCGCTACAGTGACATCCCCTACATTGAATGCGATGTGCCCTGAGGCTTGTCCCAGTGCTACATAATACCACACCCCACCAACCGAAACCTGCACCCTCCCCACCCTGGACCCCTAACAACCCAAACCCTCCACTCTCCCCACCCCGCACCCCCATCAACCAAAACCCTCTACCCTCCCCACCCCGCTAACCCCCACCAACCAAAACCCTCCATCCTCCCCGCCCTGCACCCCCACCAATCCAAACCCACCACCCTCCCCCACTCCGCACTCCACCAACCAAAACCCTCCATCCTCCCCGCCCTGCACCCCCACCAATCCAAACCCACCACCCTCCCCACTCCGCACTCCACCAACCAAAATCCTCCACCCTCCCCACCTTGCACCCCCACTAACCCAAACCCTCCACCCTCCCATAGTGCTGGAGACCCACCCTGTGGGTGGTGCAGAAGGGCTGGGGCGGTGCAGTTCTCTTTCTCAGCCAATGGTTGCCTGTCATTTAGGAAGCTCCTTGGGAGGATTTAAGCATCTGCTTAGAGGACGGTGTAAGCAGGTGAGAGGAGCATGCTGGGTTGTAGCCTGGTATCGTGTTCTGAGGAAAATCTACTGCTCTCTCCTTGATCAGTCTGCTATTCCTGAAACTCAGCCACTTCCATGGAATTTGTTAATGATACACCTGCATTCCTGCTGCCTGCTGGTGCAGTATGGGGCTGTGCAGAGCCCCGCCCAGCAGTAGACCTGCCTGCTGGTGCAGTATGGGGCTGTGCAGAGCCCCGCCCAGCAGTAGACCTGCCTGCTGGTGCAGTATGGGACTGTGCAGAGCCCCGCCCAGCAGTAGCCCTGTCTGCTGGTGCAGTATGGGACTGTGCAGAGCCCCGCCCAGCAGTAGCCCTGCCTGCTGGTGCAGTATGGGGCTGTGCAGAGCCCCGCCCAGCAGTAGACCTGCCTGCTGGTGCAGTATGGGGCTGTGCACAGCCCCGCCCAGCAGTAGCCCTGCCTGCTGGTGCAGTATGGGGCTGTGCAGAGCCCCGCCCAGCAGTAGCCCTGCTTTCTGGTGCAGTATGGGACTGTGCAGAGCCCCGCCCAGCAGTAGCCCTGCCTGCTGGTGCAGTATGGGACTGTGCAGAGCCCCGCCCAGCAGTAGACCTGCCTGCTAGTGCAGTATGGGGCTGTGCAGAGCCCCGCCCAGCAGTAGCCCTGCCTGCTGGTGCAGTATGGGACTGTGCAGAGCCCCGCCTAGCAGTAGCCCTGCCTGCTGGTGCAGTATGGGACTGTGCAGAGCCCCGCCCAGCAGTAGCCCTGCCTGCTGGTGCAGTATGGGACTGTGCAGAGCCCCGCCCAGCAGTAGCCCTGCCTGCTGGTGCAGTATGGGACTGTGCAGAGCCCCGCCCAGCAGTAGCCCTGCCTGCTGGTGCAGTATGGGACTGTGCAGAGCCCCGCCCAGCAGTAGACCTGCAGGACAGTCCTAATTAGAGCATCTCTCCGGGGCCTGGTTTTGCCCAGCAGGAGAGCTCTCATTCATCACACTGCCCTGGCCTCCTGCGGCTCTTCCCTAGTCCCAGAGGACCCGCACTGTTCAGGTCCTGAGGAGACACTCCCCACAACACGGCACTGACCCAAGGGTTTCCATGGAAACAGGCACAGTCTCTCTCCGTTCTGTTATTTATGTCGTCTGTTTGTGTATGTGTGCACTTGTGTGCATGTGTGTGTATAAACCAAGTTATCATTTACTGCCATTGGTCCAATTATAATACGCAGCACAAATATGCAACTCTCTTTCCACTGTGTATTGACAGCATCTTACAGCACAACACGTAAGGGCCCAACCTGCCAACACGCTCAATGGGGTTTACACAGAGAGTGACTTTGGGGAAGTTTGGGTGGGATGTTTCATACAGTGACAACAATGCATTATGTTCTTTTTTAACCTTCCTGTCCGCATTTCACTGCCAGTTGTGTTGTTACAGATCAATATGACCCAATGAAATACCACAACCTTTAGGATGTTACACTTTTTTTTTTTTTGCATGTAAATTGTAATACAAAGTGATACAGTACTATTTTAGCTGGGCATTGTAGGAGCCTGTAGCACCACCTATAGGCCAATGATTAAACTGACTATAGTAGACTGTTTTGAGTAGAAGCAATTGCCCCACTTACATATTTTTTATGTGCTGAACAAGACCTGATATAGTGCCATCTTAGTTGAATATGGTATGAGCCTGCGCCACCACCTATGGGCCAATGGTTGCAGTATGTATTTTGGATCCTTCCCTTTTTCAACCAAAACATTAAATTTAGCATACATGCATATTGCTGAGCACAAGCTGAGAAGGTACCATTGACTCTTGCCGTTGTAAGCCCCTGTAGCACCACCTATGGGGGGGGGGGGGGGGGGGGATGTCGGCACCCTGTTTTATGTCTTATAATATTTTTATTGGGAGGAAAGTAGATGTGTGTGGGTGGTGGTTTGTATAACACATTGACCCTACTAGCAAGGGGTTTATTATTATTGTCTTTTTTTTGGGGGGGTGTTATGATAGAGAAGGATAGTTTTACCTTTATAAGCTGACTTTTTCTCTGAGTGTGTGTGTGTTTGTGTGTAAGAGTGAGTTTCTGTATACATGTAGTTTAACATTTTTTTTTGTGCATTTATCATTTCATATGCATATGTAAAGTATCTGTGTGAATGTGTGTGCTTGCGTGTGGTAAATTTGGTGGACTTCGGAATTTACAATGTAAAACTAGCCAAGTATTCCAATTTTCTGATTTCTAATCAAAAGTGAAGGCTCTACTGTACATCTACTGTAACCATTGACCTATAGGTGGTGCTAGAGGCTCCTGTAGTGCACAGAGGAAATTTTACTGAATCAAGGCGTGCTAAGGACAGTAAAATATGCAAGTATTCCAATTTTTATGCTTCTACTGAATAGTGAAGGCTCTACTGTTCATCTACTATAACTTATTGGCCCTACTACAGCTCCCACAGTGACCTGATGTAATTTTACAGAAAAATATGCAAACATGCTTCTGCTCAAAAGTAAAGAATATACTGTAAATTCCATATGATAATAAAGAATGTACCCCTATCACGGGTCATATAGACCCGAACATCACGGGGGTCATGATGACATCTAGCATTCATATAAAAAAACATGAAGGTTCCAAATATATATATTTCTTACGTGTATTTCCTAAATCTCTAGGATGTCATAAAGGCATTTGCTGAAGAAAATCACAAATTTGAAGTTATACAAAAATAAAAAGTGATTTCGGGTCACATAGACCCGAACATAATAGGAATGTTAAGGGGGGGGGGGGGGTGGGGGGGGGGTGTGTTATAAGATTGTTCTCTCTTTCTATGCTTGGAAGCACAACCAAGGTTGTTGGGGAAAAGGAGCTCCACAGCACCTCTATTGAAATTATCAAGATGCTGTTTAATGATTACTCATATTTATAATACTTATTTCTACAATCAAACAGGGTATTTCAGAAAAAAAATGGGCACGTTTTATTGATAGTTTATTGAATCCATTTTGCTATGAGGCTTTGTACACAGAGTGCGGTTGTGCTCTGACAAACGCTGCTCTGAAAATTCAGACCAAGAGAAAATCCATTCCAATGAACGGCAACAAAAACAACACTAAACTAATCCTGCTTGAGAGACTAATCTCATGGACCATCAACAAAATGAATTATGTAAACGAATGGAAAAGTTTTTTCTGAGATGACAGCACCCCCCCCCCCCAAACACACGCACACACACACAAAATAAAGTATAAAGGGGAACATGAGTTACTTGGTCATTATTCCTACTTATTCATGACATGAAAGACAACCAGAATACTTTCATGAAAGATTTGCTTTCTCCAGATTCAGTAAGGACTGACATTTCTGCACATGCATTTTACATCCAGGAACTTGCAAAATTGAGGCCACTTCAGAACTTAATAGGCCCATCCTGTCGCATTAACCATACCAGGAACCCATAATGTAACAGTGCTCACCTTTGTACATTGTTATGTTGTGCTTATATATCTACATAGCTCAAAAAAATAACCAGCTGCTTGGATAGGGGATACATTCTCACTTATGCTGGTATACCAAAACAATTTTGCTGAAACAGCAATCAGAGGTGCTTATTTTTCTTTTTGTCAAAAAGCTCTTTATGCATCAGATTTCTTAAGACCCTCCATCATCTGTTTATCCTGGATGTGATGTGGGATTATTATAGAGACAGGGACTCACACACTGGGTATAAATCAGCCTCGCATTCTCCTTCACGGTACACACAAAGGGATCTACTTTTCCACATTGTTAATTTTGGGTGAATACAATGACACTTTGTAAACCGCAGCCTTTCAGGGGACAATTCCTCACTTTCTTTCACACTGTACCTAAATGTACTGTATACGTAAAACTGTTAAATTCAGGCTCAATGCTGTTGTAATTCGGTGAAATGCTGTAAAGCAATTCAAAAACGCAGATTGACACACTGAACAGTGTTTTGGTTGATGAACCTGAAATAAGGATGTTTCTGTTTTCATTCTGTATTAAGAAAGGCCCTTCCCCTTCCACCCTCTAGAGTCAGTACCCTCAGCTGCTGTGTGCTGGGTCAGTGTTATTCTTGCACCCTCTAGAGTCAGTACCCTCAGCTGCTGTGTGCTGGGTCAGTGTTATTCTTGCACCCTCTAGAGTCAGTACCCTCAGCTGCTGTGTGCTGGGTCAGTGTTATTCTTGCACCCTCTAGAGTCAGTACCCTCAGCTGCTGTGTGCTGGGTCAGTGTTATTCTGGCCCAGGGCCCAAGTCTTTGGCGCTCATAACAGAGCGTTACAGGTTCAAATTGTACGGTTGTAACCTTGAAGGAGGTACTTAACTGCAGCTGTTTAAGCAGAAGACCAGTACTCACACTCCTCTGCAGTGTGTCAGTGGTGAGCAGCACGCACACTCCTCTAGTGTGTCAGTGGTGAGCAGCACGCACACTCCTCTAGTGTGTCAGTGGTGAGCAGCACGCACACTCCTCTAGTGTGTCAGTGGTGGGCAGCGCACACTCCTCTAGTGTGTCAGTGGTGAGCAGCACGCACACTCCTCTAGTGTGTCAGTGGTGGGCAGCGCACACACTCCTCTAGTGTGTCAGTGGTGGGCAGCGCACACACTCCTCTAGTGTGTCAGTGGTGGGCAGCGCACACACTCCTCTAGTGTGTCAGTGGTGGGCAGCGCACACACTCCTCTAGTGTGTCAGTGGTGAGCAGCGCACACTCCTGCAGTGTGTCAGTGATGTCGTCAGTGCCAGCAACACAACAGCGTCAGTAACTTGGGATGTGTCAGTTAAATGTCAGCGGCAAGCCAAGACCATTTCAGAGGTAAATTATTTTCTATGTTCCCATGTGAATGCCAATGTACATAAATATATAAATCTAATCTTGTAAAACAGGTGTGAAGTTCTCCTTACTTGTCCCTGACTGGTACTGTTCCTTGTTTATGCTCAATGCTGGCCATTGGGGATCAGCCAGCGTAATTCTCCTGTAATCATTGGATTAGACACAGGGCTCTCAGGCTGACTTACTGGAAGGATCAATTATCACAGCTTTGAGGAAGTGGTGGGAATACCACTGTAAGAGGTCCCCGGGGTGCTGGAGTGCCGCATGGGGCTTTGGAAGAGGCCGTCATGTGTAACACCTACAGAGCAGAGAAACTGCCCATGGAAACAGGAGGGCTCCTGGTGGGGCAGTTAAATAACTGCACATATTAATGCGGAAACCCCAGGGAGAGTGTTGAGTAGGCATGTGCCGATATTAAAGTTTCATAGTACGATTATCTTTACCAACATTTTCACGATATACAATATCTCGACAATTACTGAAATACGTTGAAAGTCTTAAAACAGTATAAAAACGTACTTCATTGACTTAAAAATACTAATTTATATCAATCAGAAAACATCTACACTGCAGTCCAAAAGTATTTGGACAGTGACACAGTTAAATATTATTTGGACAGTTTTGGCTCTGTACTCCAGTCCATTGGATTTGAAATGGGACAGTTTCAGCTTCAACTTTCAGCTTTAATTTGAGGGTGTTTACATCCATATTGGGTGAACCATGTAGCAATTGTAGCACTTTTTATACATAGCTCCCCACATTTTAGGGGACCAAAAGTAAGTGGGAAAATTAACATAAACTTAAATAAAGTCATTATATGTAATATTTGGTTGCATATCCTTTGCATGCCATGACTTCCTGATGTCTGTGACCCAACAACATCAAAAGATATCTTATTTTCAGGTACTCGTTTAAAACTTGGACGTTTTTATGCGGGTACATTTCTCTCTTAACTCACTGGATCCACTGAATTGGAATAGTTCATTAAGTGTTTCCCGCTCTCCTTATCCCTATACCAACTTTATCCCTCTCAGTCCCAATCTCTTTATCCATTCCTCCATGGTGCTAGCTAGTAACATTAACATCACTCACTCGTCAGATAATATATAGAAAATAATAGTTGATAGTTTCCTGTGAGAAAGAAGTTTCCCCAAGTCTTTTTTTTCCTGGTTTTTCACATATGAGGCACCTGACTCGTGGAAGCCCTAGGTTGTGCTCTCTTCGGTCCAAGGGGGGGGGGGGGGGGGGGGGGTTAAGGGTGTGGATTTAGACCACACCCCTACAATCCTGAGTCTTTTCAATACTTTTTTCTAGCTGACTTTGAGATATTATATTTGTATATTAATATACTATTGAAATTTTCTTGAAAATATATTTGGTGGGTGTGTAGTGTATACATTCCTCTGTGATATGTAGTGTATACATACATTCCTCTTTTTTGAGTCCCTTGTCCATCACTTTAAGGGTTTGTTCTTTGTACTTATTTTTCCATAGAGTTCAATTGGAAAATCAGTCAGGAGAAACAATCCTTAAAGTGATCCAGTGCTGTGTTCCTGATACATCGAGCCAATCAGAGGACTGAGGTCACCAGTCACAGCGGAGACCTCCCTCACCATAAACAGCCTCCTTTCTCCCAGCATGCCCATGTTCTCAAAGTCAATGGCAGCAGGGATTAGATCCTCTGACCTGCCCCCAAGCTGAAAATATGATATTAGAAACAGATTATGAGCGTGTGCTTTGTTCCACTACTGCACAGTTTAGAGCACAAAATCTGTTAATCCGCGAGACCGGGGAGGATGTCGGGTGGGGGAAGGGCTTTTCCGCCTGATCCCAGATGGGGGACACATGGCACAATATAATTCCAGCCCGCAGAATCGCAACCAAGCCGTAAAATTGCACAACACAAACGTGCGCTCGGGAGGATCTTAAACATGATATGACTTTAAAACGAGGCCAAATCGTTATCACCAACTCATCGCTGCAGCTTCCGCCATTGATTTGGGAGACGTTCTCCTCCGAAAAACGTGACGTCAAACTGCTGCTTTCTTTTCATCATATATTATGCCCTCATCAAATATTTCTCATGCATTTCACGTGCCATAGTTCACTGAGACAAGCAGAGTAGTCCACCCCAGTAAAAGACAGGTTGCAGAATATTTTGCTTTGTCCATAAAGAAGGACGGTAGCATGCGGCGCACTGCAGACCGTGTATAATGCACCTATACGCTGGGTACAGCTGCAGACACAAAGAGACCAAGGGGGAGGAGACATACCCCTCGTTTGGCAGAAAACAGCGCCTCTGCATCCTCAACCCCCCACTGCCACCAGAAAGAAACGGCACGCACAAACAGCGTGTGCCCTCGCTTTGTCTACGTGGCCCCATTTCTCTGATAGTGCTTTCCAAGGTAGAGCCACATACAGCGCTGTAGATCTGCAGGGGTGAAACACTGTGCCATTATTGGGCCACAAAACCCCTGTCAGGGGAGGTCACATCAGAAGTAGATGGTTCCTGCTCAGTCACCAGAAAGTGACAACAGGGATTACTGCCACTTGCATGGAGGGCCTTGGGGGAGAGATCTGACTGTGTTATTTGTACACTAAAGAGATGAGCCAACAGTAGTCATACACAACAACTTTTCAATTTTTGACAGGGACCCAATTACACTTATAATCACAGTCACCCTCGAGTTAAACCTAGACACAGCACCCCCTCCAGGACTGGAGTTAAATCTGCAGACACTGCAGCCCTGTATTTAATATATTGTTGTAACTTAATATATACCTCTTCACTAAATGTTTCAGTCACTGCCAAATTTCCATAATGCCTTAAGCTTCATCTCAGATATCCCTTCTCTAATCTTACAACCAGGCAACTTTTCTAAGATACGCTGACTGGCAGGCCTCTAAATCAGCTTGAAGGTCTGAAAGGTGAAGTTTTCTGTTTATACTGCTACAGTACACATACAGACATGTCCAATCAAAGCAGTGATACAGAGCAGCAGTGACAATGGTCTTTATAAATGGGAAAAAGAGGGTCACAACAGAGCAGGCTTTAATAAGCACTTTCTACCATCCAGAGACAAGCTAGCAAAATGACTAAAAAAGGAAAGTTCCTGCAGAATGCAGAAGAAAAGTATTTCTTTTCTGAATATAAAGAAAACTTATTTGCCAGTATACAATGTTGCTTTTTGAAGAATATAACTTGTGAAATATGGAGCCATGGACAGGGAGCAAAGTCATCAGAGAATGGCTGAATGGAAGAGAAACATGCATGGCAACACTGGTGGGACGTCTTCTGACCTGCTTACGACACTTCCACAGTGCGGTTGGAAAATAGTATGGCGGATATTTTTGCGGACTGCTAAACAGTGCACATTAAACAGCACACTTCTGCCAGTGCACTGTAAGCAGGAGACAGGGCGCAGTAGATAGGGCTCTGATTCGGACACAGCCCTGGCCTTTTTTTTTTTTTTACGACTGGTTGACGTAGACAAATCACACCCAGGTGGTGAAGTAAGCGGTGCACGTGACGCATGGGCCACTCCTGATTGGTCTAAATTTAATGCTACGAACAGATACACACACGAACACACATGTCACGTATAGAAGCGGCTGCACCGCTTAAAAAGACAAAATGCCATTTTGGCATATATATGTATTTTCTCATGATTCAAGGTGTTCTGTTTTTAATGAACAAAGATTTTTCTTTTTACTTGACCAGACAGCAACCCTGTATTCAGCTACCCTACAATCATCATCATCAGTTCATTTTACCCTATTGCCCATGTTGGGATTTGAACCAGTAGCTCTCTGGTTACCAGGCCACAGTCTTAACCACTAGGCTACAATGCAATAATCTGTTTTCAAAGCACTAGTGATCCAATACAATGTCCCTTTGCTGAATGCCTTGTACACATTTGGCATAGATATGTCTTAGTTGAGCCAAGCTGTGAACAGCTCAGTTTGTATTGCTGCAGATTGTAGTGCCCTTTGGTAAAAATGCCAATCAATGAATTCAACTCTTGAACAAACATCATTACAAAATTAACCATAATATTTTGGATGAAATTATGACAAATATACCAAGTAAGGCAGAATATGTAATTAAAAGATAAAGGAGATCCTGGATACATGTACAAACATTCACAAACACAGTTTAAAATATTGGGAAACATGTCTTTTTGAGGGTAAGAAGAGATCCTCACATTATTCATATTTATTCAGTAATTCATATTTATTTAGTAATTCATTCATATTTTTTCAATAATTCAGTATTTATAATATTCATTAATAAAACACTGTTCTCATTCTTACTTGATTCTCAATTGAACTTGCATCCTTCTCAGACTTGGGTTCAGTCTTTCACAATCAAACATTTGTTGTACAGAGTTGAGGTGACAGTGGCTCAGTAAATTAAGGAACAGGCCTAGTAACCACAAGATTGCATGTTTGATTCCCACCTGGTGATGCACTGCCACTGTGTGTAAGTGTCATTATATTTTTAAAATGGCTTATTTGGGTTTGTGTGTCATTTTTTACTAGGCTCGTTTGCCACCTAAATGGAACTCACACCTGTAGCATAGAGGTTAGTGAGCAGGACTTTGAAGTTATTGATGTCAGGTTCAAATCGCACTGCATCCCGAATTGAAGTTTGTGTTTTAAACATCTTTAAACAACGCCTGCTTGAAATGTTTGATCCTCTATAAACATCTCTAGAAATGTTTAAACCATGAAATAAATTCTGAGATGTAGATTAGATTTGAATGTAAGACCTGTCACTCAGTTCTGTTCACTAATCACTATGCTACTGATCTAAGACCTCATGCAAGGCAAACAAACCCAAAATCCAAAAGCCTACAAAATAACACATTTAAGACAGTTGAATTCACAATTAGATTAGATTCCCACCAGCAGGGAATCAAACATTCAATGTTAAGGTTAGTAGTCCTGTTCCTTAATCACAGAGCCAGTCACTCGAACTCTGATGGATAAATGTTAGCCCTTCAATCCAAGTCTGAGTAAGAACAACGGTCTGACTGAAGAAAGTCCTACTGAGAATGAAGCAAGTCGGAATGAAAACAAAGGGCACAGTTTTCAGGCTCTTACTCATGTGTGCTATGACAAGCGGTGTGACATGGAATATGGGATGCTCTGAGTGTACTCTATGTATAGATTCAGAGCATTCCATTCCATGCCACATTTTTTACCACACCGCCTGTCATAGCGCACTGCGCACTGGAGTAAGAGCCTGAAAATTGTGCCCAAGTGTTCTAAAATGTATGCTGTATATCAGATTACTGATAAAACATCTAGGCTAATGTTAAAGTTTAATATCCTACATAAAAATTCGGCAATTTAAGTCGGGGATACAGCTTTATTGCTCACTTTTCTTTACGACTCCTCCTCCACTCCCCCCCACCCCTTCCTTCACATACTTCCGGGGGTGCGTCCCAATATTCTTCACTCCCCACCTCCCTTCCTCCACTCCTCTACTACCCGGAAGTATGTGGAGGAAGGGAGGGGAGGAGGGGAGTGGAGGAAAGGAGCCCTGAAGAAAATTGGGACAGCGAATCTGCTTTACCGTCATCAAAATCGCCGTCGACTATTGATGAAGTTGCCCTATCATAACTTTGACTGACGCCGAGCCCACAATGAGTCCCAGCGCCAATCACACATTATGCACGGCCAGCCCATTTAAAGCTGCAAAATATCTTTAAAGTTTCAAGTAGAAGTAGCCTAGCTATAAACATGTCGCCTACCTGACACTGCAGTTCGCGTCGAGACACTAATTCATATGTAATCAGTATTAGATCAAAGTGCACATAATGTAGCCTAGTATATAGCCTATGCAAACATAACAATTTACTGTAATTCCAAAATCCCGATGTCTGAACATACCGAGCACTAAATCACCTCATAAAGGCTACTGTAGGCCTAGCTACACTACAGCCTAATATTGCCATCAGTTCCTTGCATATCACATAGGCAAATTCTGAAACATTCCTGGAGGCTAGATTAGTGGAACGAATTATCGTCATATTATCGGTGATATCCCAATGTGCATGTATCGCATTGGTCACACTGAAAAACAAGGCCTATTTCCCACTGTAACATCTAAAATCTAGCCTAATTTTAAAACGTCCTTTGGAAACGATTGGTTGAATAAATTCATTAATTCATATTCACATACTGAAATGGTAGCTGTCATGCTTAGGCTATATTAGGCTACATTACATTCATTTAGCAGACGCTTTTATCCAAAGCGACGTAGCCTACAATAAGTGCATACAGACTATAAACATGACTATATATATGTATAGTCATGTTCGTTAATAAGCAACGTTAATATGCAAGCAATAAAACTGTATCCCCGACTTAAATTGCCGAATTTTTATGTAGGATATGAACCACAAAAACGGACTGGCATTTTGTTATCCGTTGTAGGATGCTATGTCCTTTGTGTGCTAATAACCTACTGAAGCGCACACAATTTAGGCTAAATATCTTGCATTGAGGCATCATTATCTTGGGGAAATTAATATAAGGCACAGCTACGCATCATCACTGTTGCCTTTTCTTAAATCTCTGTGGACGTGAGCACGATGATGTCACCCAAAAATGTGAAAAAACTTCTGCAGTAGGATACATCGAGGCATAGGCCTACATCGATGGGTGCGTCCCAATAGTCCAAAAATGCACACTCCCTTCCTCCACTAGCCTACCACTCCTCTACTACTCCGTGCCCCGGAAACGGATCTTTGTGTTTTAATCGAATGTTGCAGATTACATCTTAATTACGTATTAATAGTTTCATATTCATTAATGCCTCGACACAAACCGCAATGTCAAGTATACATTGTATACTTAGCTACTTGTACTCAAAACGTTCAGGCAGTTTTGCATATTTCAGGGTAGGACAGGAGTGGTAGTGGGGGAGTGGAGGAAGGGAGGTGGGGAGTGAAGAATAGACGCACCCGAGGAAGGGGGGTGGGGAGAATATTTGGACGCACCCTGTCCCGACCATAGGCGTTTCGCGTTTTAGACCAATGGTTGTTGTCTCCCCCTGCTATAACCGAAAATTTTAATAGCCTAGTGACTTATTCAATACACCCCCCGGCCAGCGGCGTCAGTGCTGAGCGCACATGTTGCATTTTCAGAGGGAAGAAGTCTGTGTCGTCCACATGTTCATTTTTCACTAGAGGAGACAAGTATCGGAGAGGTCAAGTGCCAGGATAGGTAAGAACTTTCAGAATTATTCAACTCGATTCCGTTCGGCCGCAAAACGGCTCTTAAGTTACAATGTTCGCTTTTTTCAATGGAGTACGCCTACATGGAGCTCTGTCTGAAAGCCAGAGGTCCAGGTGGACCAAGCAATCATCCAGCTTTACTACATTACTCCGCTGACGCATCGCTGGATGAAAAACGACCAGCGTAGTCCGAGGTTAATTGACTAGTGGCCCGACATCAGCATGCTATCTGGGCGGCTAAATTTATTTGAAAAGTGAGTAGGCTATTTTTAACCGGCTAGGATGTAGCAAGGCTATATCCGAGTGAAACCTTAGCTAAATTAGAGTTTAATTTAATTGACAGGTCTGTCAACCTAGATTTACATCCCTCTCGACGATGCATATGACGGCATAACGTTAACGTATAGGCCTAGCTTAGGTTGTTGGCTATGCTTTGTTAACATCGCTTCGAACAACATAACGGCTAGTAGCTACCCCTAGTTACGAACCAAACAGCTTGTTAATAACGCTAGTTAACGAGATAGCTATTAAACATTTTTTGTAACTATTCGCTGCTCATTTATCTGAATCTGCAGTTGTGACGTTGGGCTGTGAAGCGATTTCAGCAAGAAAACTTAGTCTGGCTACGTAACCTTCGACATAAAAAAAAAAAGTATAACTAGGCTATATGGAAGCATATCCGCGCCAAAATTCTAATGAAAATACAAATCGGCGATTGCATTTCGTTTACATTCGATATGCGCAAAAACCATGACATAATTCTAATGAAAATGCCAAAGGCCATTTTGCGTTTTCATTCAAGTTTATTCTGCCTGACGACCGAAATCAGATTGAAGTTGAACCATAAATTCAGTGGTTTGAACTGTCCCCTGTAACGTCGCTTTTTGAGGCCCCGCCTTGCGTGTTCAGTTCGGAGTTTTGGCACGGTTTTTGCGTGACTACGCGGAAATGATAATGTAAACGGATTCAATGGCATTGCATTTGAATTATGTCACTCTTGTGCCGCAATATGGAGGCTTATTCAGCCCAAAATTAAAACGAAAATGAAAATGGAGGATTATTCAGCCCAAAATTAAAACGAAAATGGAGGATTATTCAGCCCAAAATTAAAATGAAAAACTTTTGTTTTTGTTTTCAGTTTCATTTTCAAACTATGTAAATGAGGGGGTATGGTCCTCATACAGGTTTCGTGCAGTAGCACTTAATGAACACTTTAAACGACCATACCCCCTCATTTACATAGATACAGTTTGAAAATGAAAAGTTTTTAATTTTAATTTTAATTTTGGGCTGAATAATCCTCCATTTTCATTTTTGTTTTCATTTTAATTTTAATTTTGGGCTGAATAATCCTCCATACCGCAAAGCATGAAAACTATATGTTAAATGGCAAATTGAATTATCATTTCCTTTTAGTCATGGATCATGCGACTACAATAAGAAACTTCTAATGCAAATATAGTTTTTAATTTTCATTTAAATTATGGCAGGGTTGTGTCGTAGAGGGCGAGGAAAAAATAAATGTGAAATGGATTTGCATTAACATTTTCAAATTGTCAGAAAGTGCGTACATTAACTTGAAAATGAAAACGCAAAGTTGCCTTTTGCATTTTCATTTGAATTATGTCATGGTTTTTGTGCACATCGAATGTAAATCGAATGTAAATGAAATGCAATCGTCGATTTGCATTTTCATTTGAATTTTGGCACGGATATGCTTCCATAGAACTAGGGGTGCGTCCCAATATTCTTCACTCCCCACCTCCCTTCCTCCACTCTCCCACTACCACTCCTCTACTACCCGGAAGTATGTGGAGGAAGGAAGGGGAGTGCAGGAAAGGAGCCATGAAGAAAATTGGGACAGCGAATCTGCTTCACCGCCATCAAAATCGCCGTCGACGATTGATGTTGCCCTATCATAACTTTGATGCCGAGCCCACACATATTCCCAAAGCCAATCACAGATCTTCCACATGGTCTGTCCATTTAAAGCTGTAAAATATATTTTAAGTTACAAGTGCAAGTAACCTAGTTGCATGTACAGTGTAACCAGCCTGTATTGCGGTTCGCGTCAACACTAATTAACATGTAATCATCAACATTAGATCATACGCAAACATAACAATTTACTGTAATTCCAGAATCCCAATATTCCTGATGTCTGAACATACCGAGCTCTAATTCACCTCATATGCCTATAGGCTACTGTAGCTACACTACAGCTTAGGCTACTATTGCCAGTTCCTTGCATATCACATAGGCAAATTGAGAAAAATTTCCGTATATTAGTGGAACGAATTATTGTCATATTGTCGGATATAGGTCTATTATTCCCAATGTCTTCGCAGTGGTCACACCAAAAAACAATTTGGCCTATTTCCCACTGTAACATCTGAAATCAAATTTAAAAACGTCCTTTGGAATGGTTGAGTAAATTCATTAATGCATATTCACATACTGAAATAGTAGCGGTCATGCTTAGGCTATATTTATGTATAGTCATGTTCGTTAATAAGCAACGTTAATGTGCAAGCAAATAAATAAAGCTATTTCCCCGACTTAAATTGTCAGATTTTTATGTAGGATATGGACCACGAAAACTGACTGGTATTTTGTTATCCGTTGTAGGATGCCATGTCCTTTGTTTGCTAATAACCTATTGAAGCACACACAATTTAGGCTAAATATCTTGCATCGGGGCATCATTATCTTGGGGAAATTCATATAAGGCACAGCTACACATCATCACTCTTCCCTTTTCTTAAATTTCTTAGAAATAGGGGTGTAAGAAAAAATCGATTCAGTTACGTATCGCAATTCTGCTCACAAACGATTCACGAATCGATTCTTCCTGGAAGAATCGATTCATAACTTCCGGTTTCCGGGTAACGTTATACAAGTGCGCCGCTGTATCTTTGGCCCAGTCCCAATACTCACACTTGAGCACTTGCGCACTTCAAATGCGCGTGCCCGCGAGAACCTCCAGGGTCTTAGTCTGTCCCATTTCTTATTTTGCAAGTGCACGAGTGCTTGACTGTGCACTCTGAGCCCTTGATGTGGCCTTCATGTGAGTCTGCATCAAACCAAACTTCGCTGAAGCGTATTTCCCATAGTTCTTTGCATTATTGTGACTTTAGACACACTGGCCAATCAGAGCTGCATTATGTGTGCAAGTACAAGCTGCACAATCGAGCATAGGAACTTGGTTTTCACTGTAAAGTGAAAACCAATTAAATCATGCATTTTCACTAACTCTTACACGTTAAAAATATGAAATAACTATATTTATGTATGACGCTCAATAAATAAGTCAAGCAGTTTTTATTAGGATATAGCTAAGCATCGGTGCTTTATGGGCTGCAGCCTGATAAAATATGTAGCCTACTCGGCAGCAGAAAGGCTTCTCAGGCTGGCTGGTAACATTAGCTAATTATATAAAATCACAAATACGGGACCTGCAGTAGCCTACAGTTAACATACAATTATAACACTTAAATCGGCACTGGGTTTTCCCAAACAGCTCTGCTGTTCTAGCTAGCTATGCAGATGCGATTAAATGGTTATAACGTTGCAAAAGCAAATGTCCTCCAGCGTTTGTTTTATTTATTTTAATCTCAACATGCCATATATTGAACTTCTGCTCGACAGACGTAGGCCTACAGATCTTAGGTAAAAAGAGGAGTTTACCGATCTGATCTGCTAAAGTTCAAAATATGACGTGTTGAGTTTTCTATATAAACATCGAACAAAAAGTCAGGAAATTTGTGTTTGTTAGATTATTTCTCTGTTGTAACAATGCTTCTTGGCAATAACTTTTATACCGTTGGAAAGCCTGTTTATTTCCCTTTTAAATGGTGCCCCATTTGTAAGGAACATGCATTTGTGGGATGAGCAGCACAGCTGAGTATGTGGGTTGCGCTCATGAAAAATTTGCCAAATCTTCTCTGCCAATGCCAAACAGCTTATTCTGCTGTTGCTATTGACTCTTGTTTTGAGCTTCCGGTACCCCCAGGTGCTGACAATCAGGTGCCTGATTGGCAGCATCTGTGAGCATGGACCCTGCTACAGTGATCAATTGGTGTCTGCTCCAAGAATCGGCATGCCACGTTTGTCTGATCTCGATAAGGCCCGTGCGATAGGGCAACTTCAAGCTGGTGTTCCACAAAAGCAAGTTGCGGCATCATTTGGAGTGAGCCCTAGTACCATCTCCAAACTGAAGGCCAAGTTCCATGAAACGGGGGATGTCAGAGACAGACCGCGAAGTGGGCGTCCCAAGAAGACGACACCCCAAGAAGACCGGTTCCTCACCCTTTCAGCACTTAGGAACCGTAGGCTGTCTTCTACAGATTTGCAGTCAAGGTTTGCAGGACGATATGGCACACGGCTTTCGGCACAGACAATCCGGAACAGACTGCACGCAGCCAATCTCCGGGCTCATAGGGCTGCCAGGAGGCCTGCCATGACTGCCCTTCACCGTCAGGCCCGTTTGCGCTGGTGTCGGCAACACCTGCACTGGAACCTGAACATGTGGAGGAACGTTATGTTCAGCGATGAGTCCAGATTCTGCCTACGGAAGTTGGATCGTAGGGTCAAAGTGTGGAGAAGACGGGGAGAACGCTATGCTGATTGCTGCACCAATAGAGTAACACCTTTTGGTGGAGGCAGTGTGATGGTGTGGGGTGGCATCTCCATCACTGGAAAAACGAGGCTTGTCATCATTGGAGGCAATCTCAATGCAGAGAGATATCGAGATGAGATTATGCAACCAGTGGCAATCCCATATCTCCACAGTCTGGGACCGAACTCCATCCTCCAAGATGACAGCGCTCGCCCCCACAGAGCTGGGTTTATCAGAGACTACCTCCAGAATTTGGGAGTAGAGAGAATGGAATGGCCTGCCAACAGTCCTGACCTCAACCCAATTGAACACTTGTGGGATCAGCTGGGGCGTGCTGTTCGTGCTAGAGTGACCAACACAACCACGTTGGCTGACTTGCGACAAATCCTGGTTGAGGAGTGGAATGCTATCCCACAGCAGTGTGTGACCAGGCTGGTGACCAGCATGAGGAGGAGGTGCCAGGCTGTTGTGGCTGTGTATGGTTCTTCCACACGCTACTGAGGCTCCTGACTGTTTGTTAAATGAATAAATTGTAAAATTGCCAATGTCTTGTTTCTTCCTTGTTACTGATAGACTTCAATCATCCAATCCACCAAACAACACCAAACAAGAGTCTGCAACAGCAGAATAAGCTGTTTGGCATTGGCAGAGAAGATTTGGCAAATTTTACATGAGCGCAACCCACATACTCAGCTGTGCTGCTCATCCCACAAATGCATGTTCCTTACAAATGGGGCACCATTTAAAAGGGAAATAAACAGGCTTTCCAACGGTATAAAATGTATTGCCAAGAAGCATTGTTACAACAGAGAAATAATCTACCAAACACAAATTTCTGAACTTTTTGTTCGATGTTTAGTATGGTGGTTGAGATTCATTCATAAAAACGACATGACGTTGCACGGACAAGCAAATTATATTAAACGAAACGGGTTCGTCATTCTTGGCTCTCCTGTTAACGTTCAGTGGACATCCACATTAGACGGTGGCCTTTCTTGACCAAAACCATAGCTCAACTGTTAAACGTAAAACTACGTATTCTACCTCACCCTAATTCACAATTAAAAAGTGATCTAAACAACGTATGGAGGCGACTTATAAACTTTCATTCTGGTTATTCGAGGGACGTCCCACAGACAACGCGACCGATGTCACCGAAGTTCCACAGACGACTAATGCACGCGATTTTTGTCAGTGAGTTTATAAATAAAAAAATGACTTATAGTGGCGACAGGAAACATGGTGATGCGTGTGTATGTAACCACAGCAACCGAATGTCATGCAAGGGTGTCCCATTTCTTATCTATGCGCCATTACGCACTCAGGATTCAGCTATTTTTTTGTTGAAAATGAGAATTATTGTCTCCTGGTGACAATATAGTTAATGACGATACTTATTTGCCAATAGTCTGATTGTAGGCTATTTGAAGCATTTGGTTCTGTAACCAGTTATAGTTCATGTGCATTAGTACATTTGTTACACTTGCTGCTGTTGTAAACGTGAGGGTTTGTATTGTACACTTATTGTGACTGATTTTCTGACTCGGGATTTTTAAGAATTATTGTCTCCTGGTGCAAGAGCAACCTTATTTTTGTATCCTTTACAAATTAGTCTAAATAAAAGTATTTAACTTAAAATTAAATTAAAATTAATTTAGCAGACGCTTTTATCCAAAGCAACGTACAGTTAGTGCATACAGAGACATCATCAAGATCACTACAGATCAGACAAGACAAAGCACATCCTTCCCATAATGTAGCAGCTATACTTCAAATGTTATGTTACAGAGCAAATGTCTGCAGACACAACTTTGCATCAATTAACATTTCAAAGCAATAGGCCTAGTGATTTAAAGAGTAGCCTAAAGAAAATGGCAATACATATTGTAATATCGTATCACAATACTTGTAGAATCACAATACTTGCAGAATCGCAAAACGTATCGAATTGGCACCCAAGTATCGCAATCCGAATCGGCAGGTCTCTGGCAATTTACACCCCTACCCAAAAATGTGGGAAAAACTTCAGCAGTAGGATACATCTATGTATGCTTTGCCAGAGGGGAGAGTTTGAAGCCGCTTCGCACGTCTTCTGAGCCGATTCTGTTACCATCACCGATAACAATGGAGAAAGTCCAAGGTCCATCACGCGAGATTTATGGGCACAGATTATAATCTTGTACTCTAGAGTATTACCATCAACGAGCACTATTGACTGATGGGGAATTCCCCCATCATGCAACTGATTTACGTAACGTTGTCATAAAATTTCCCGCGACTTTTTGTGTTTTTAATCAAGTCGGAGATTTTTTACGGTAAAATAAGACATTTTATGACAGTTCGTGATTCCCGTACCCCACCCCCAACCCCTAAACATAACCTCACAGGAGTTCATGTAACTCGGGCTCATGCCCGAACTGTTAAGATAGTAAAATGCATTAATCGTCATAGGCTGTGGGACGTTGCATTATGGGGGAATTCCCCATCAGTCAATAGTGCTCGTTGATGGTAATACTCTAGAGTACAAGATTATAATCTGTGCCCATAAGTCTCGCGTGATGGACCTTGGACTTTCTCCATTGTTATCGGTGATGGTAACAGAATCGGGTGGTCTTCTCCACTATTGGGACAGTGGAGGGAGGAAGGAACCAAAGATCGGTTTCTGGGGCACGGAGTAGAGGAGGTGGTAGTGGAGGAAGGGAGGGTGCATTTTTCGACTATTGGGATGCACCCTAGGCCTTCTGTAAACTTACCTTTAATGGATGATCACTCTCAATCTGTTTCCGTTTACTTTGCCTCATTGTCAATCAAATAATTAATTCACTCTATGACAATAAGTAAATTATTAGGCTACAAAGTTATTTTGAGACGGCATTATTGTTCTGTGTATCATAAACTTTCTATATCCATATTTATGATGACATGTTATCATGCGAAGATTCTGACTTTTAAATGCTCCATTGAATTGGAAACTTCCTGCATGTGGAAGGGTTCAAGACCGAAAGAGCGTTGGTAATGGAATTACGGCAGAAAATTGGATGTTATTTTTTTATTTTTCCTTCCACATGCAGGAAGTTTCCAATTTTTTATTTTGATATGATAGCAGGGGTATCATCTGAAGTTATAAAGCTTTTTATAATCAGTTAGGCTCTAAGACTTATCCACAGCAAGTAAAATTAAGGCCAAAATTGTAATTCCGTTCCCGCGGAATTGCCCAGCTATGATTATGAACAATAAATTGTAGGCTAATTGTTCTAATTGATTTAGGTGGACCATAAAATAAAGAGGTAAAAAGCAGGCAGAGGGTGGGATATTCAAGTGTCACGATTCGAAGCGACAGCATCGTATGATATTAAATAATAGCATATTAAGAGATGTGATTAAGACACCGTAGGCTATTGTAGGCTAATTTTGTTGTCATACCTTGCACTTCGCTTCGTGACACTTGAAAGATATCCCACCCTCCCTCTGCCTGCCAGTGAAAAAGATGTTCAACATCGTTACTCTTTACATTATGTTCAACCACAATCAGTACAACAATCTTTATAGCTTGTACCACAATCCACAGTTTTGTCGTTTACATTTTAACTGGAGAAATTAAGCAAAAGAAAGGGGCAGGGTGTTCATCTGCAGGGTAGTCGGAAAACGGCACACCTGTAGCCTATAGTTAGGCTACCGCAGCAATTTTTTTCGCAGTGTTTGGCATTTTAACTGAGCGAAGCTGTCTCAAGACAGTTTTGGTTACATGCCGTGTTACGCAATTTTTGTAGTCTATGGTTAGCGCAATGATCTCTGGGAACAAAAAACCCTGAAATTCTGGGTCTTGTCAAGTACGGAAGTCCACATCCGGGGATTTTAGAATAGACTTGATTTTTGCATACTTGCGGTTCGGAACGCACTAATGACAAACAAAATTGCACTGTGCACACTAACTAGTATGCATAATGCAAGTATGCATAATGGAACACAGACATAGTTTGCAACATTTACGTAAGGAAAAGGATTGTGGGTAGCCCCTGCAGCCAATCATGGCTCACTTGCTTCACTCATGGACACGGTGTCCGTCATAGTCCAAAAATCGCGGCGCCCAGCAATATGAGAATGTCAACACAGTAGATGGTAGCTAACATTAGAGTAGCCTAAAGAAACATGTATCCTAATTTTTTTTTTTTTTTTAGAACCTAGCAAGCTACATTCTTAATATAAATTTTTTCTAATTTTTTCCCATTTTCTCCCAATTTAGTAGCCAATTGAACCCCTATTCTAATTCAATTCCCCCCCGTGTAGCAACCGCTAGAGAACCACCGCTACACAACCCTGTCAGCCGGTAGTAGGAAGGAGGATGCCACGTCCTCTACAGGGCGCGACCCCTCGAGCTCCTTGACCGTGATTCCAGCTCGGCCAGGGCCGCTATGCGTGCAGCGATTCTCTCCGAGCCCCTCCCCCCACCCGGAGGCAGCCGCCAATTGCTGCTCCCACAGGGCGCCGACCATGCTCGGATCTGGCAGGACCGGGGCGCGAACCCCGATCCTCGGAGCACAACTGCACCGACTGAAGGTCGGCGCTCTTACCGTTGTACCACGCGACGGCCCCTGCAAGCTACATTCTTAATATAAGTAAATACGTTGGTTAAATGCCTTGCCATTTTACACTGTAAACAGGCCACCAATATTGTAATCATGTTGACAACTACCTTAGCCTAAGCTAACAATTAGCAAGCTTGAGCTAATTCTTTGTATTATACCTTTTGTTATTTTGTCTATCTCTGCAAGACACTGTAAAGTAAAACGGCTAAAGGCAAATGTGTGTGTCTTGGTGAATAAAGGCTAATCAACGAAAATTATGTGCATGGCAACTATAATGTTAGTTCGGTAGTTAATTCAGCTGGGCTATGAAAATGCAAACGATAAGCCAAGTTTGTTTTTCTCCTAACATAAGGAGAAAGACGGCTAAATGCATGTTTCTGAAAACAGTTTTCATCCTCTGGCTGACCCAGAGCCAAGACTGCTGTTTTTTGTGCTTCCCGGCATCCGTAGTCTTGAGGTGCTGCTCAGACCAGAGCGGCCATGAATGCTGGTCAATCCCGGGAATTAAAAAAAAATAATTTCCAGAAATCGTGATGTAATACATGGTCCTCATTAGTGTTGCACGGTACACCGAAACTTCGGTACTTTTTCGATACTTAAAAAAAAAAAAACTGTTCGGTATTAGAATTTTCCGACGTTCGGTACTTTTAGGTCAAATGTGTGCTCTGCTGTTATGTGTCTGCATTACTGATTGAGAGGATGAAATGTGAACGTTAGCTAACAATACTACGAGTCTGATTCTTTCACACGCGCGATATTGTTTTTGGCCGGCAGAGCTATAGGCTACTTTACGTTACCTACTAAACTAACGCCTTACTTCCACAGAGAATTTAGGTGAGCACAAAGTAAAGGATTTAACGATAGTTTGACTTGAAAAATGATGGTATAATCACTGAAAATAACCCCGATAGACTGTCATCGTATTTTATCATGTCACGTATAGAAACAATAATATTTTTTTAAAACGTTGTACAAATGAGTATTCGCCGTTTTCCCTTGCTTACTGTACTATATACAGTACAGTGTTTCCCCTACCATTATCTTGGCCGGGCGGAAACTCACGTGCCGCCCGGCTTGGACAAGAGGGAAAATAAATAATTCTAATGAAGAAAAAAAATACAATTATATATATATTTTTTTATATAATCTTTTTTAATTTTTTTTTAATGTAGCTGCAATATTTCCCTTACTGCAGAATGCGGGAATGATCAAAATATTCAATTCAATTCAATTCAATTCAATTCAATTTTATTTGTATAGCGCTTTTTACAGAGAACTGTCACAAAGACGCTGCACAGGGAAACAGAAGGAAAATTGAGCAAAAAAAAAAACCAGGCCTTAGCCCCCAACCAGCAAAATGAGGTAAAAAAAAACACTGAGCAGTGGCGAGAAAAAACTCCCCAGTGGGAAGAAATCTCGGAAGGAACCCGGCTAGAGAGGGGGTGCCCATCCTTCGCTGGCCGGCCCGGATTAGACTAAAGGTGGACTGAATGGTAATAGTCAATTCAATAATCAGTTCAATCATCAGTTCAAAGGGGGCGGGATGATGCATCTGGGACTCCGGTTGCGTGAAGTCGGGAGGATAAACCAAAGGAGGGACGGGTCCGAAGCAGTCTGCAAACTCAGGGTGAGGGGCATAACTGGAGCAGTCTGCAAACTCAGGGTGAGAGGGGGACGGGCCGGAGTAATCTGCAGCTCAGGGTGAGTTGGAAAATAGCATCTGGGAAAACCCTTGCCAAAACAGCTTCGGTTTCCCGTTAGGCCTAATTAAAATTTTCAATGGCAGCGCTGATATTATGAGGGTGTAATTATAGTTTCCGCCTCTACGCAAAATGGCGAACTTTCGTCCGTTTCTCTATCTGACCAGAACTCTTACATTTTAGTGTAGAGTAAAAGCTAATACTGCAGAGGCAGGAGTTTGATTCTACCTGTTTTTAAGGACTGATTATGGATCAGCACTATGGAGGAGTCTCAAAAGCAGCTCTATAGTGCTGAAAAGATTGATATTTATTTACCATAAGCCTTTGTGAGCAAATGTCATTTTAGCTCAGAATGGAGAAATGCACCACTTTGTTACCAACACCCTCCCCATGTGTGCGACGACTCTCCGTACCCCCGACCTGCGCGATGATACTACCTCGGCCCTGCAGGCGCGTTTGATGACACCGTACGCGCAACAACACTGGTAGTTTCGAGGGACCTACCACCCGGCCTGAAAAAAAATCTAGGGGAAACACTGCAGTACCTGATGCACTTTCGGTTTAGAAGACACCTCATTTTTTTCTCCAAAATCTCTAAAAAATAAAATGAGCTTTTGGTGACCTGATCCACAATCGTCTCTAACGTTAACGTCAAGTTACTAGCTAACGTTAGAGTCCTGCTGATTAGTTTGTGTTTCCCATGGCATGCCATGGTGAAGACACCTGTTGTGCGAGCTTGTCACTTTTACTTTTTAGCTTAGGCTTTGGAAATATGTGTCCAAGTACTTGTAGCAAACGTGGGTAGATAATACATTGTTAGCTAGCATTTCTGTTGTCCGTTTTGGACCGCTTTTAATATCTTAGAAGATCGCGGCGCCTCAGCCATTAGCCGCTAGATCCGCTAATGAGGATTTCAATGTTAAATTAGCTTGCTAATGCTAACTTTTGCTAAATAAATTTTTACATTTTCTAGCTTGATGCTAAGCCTGTTATATTTAATTCATGTGAACATGTGAATGTTTGTGTGTACAAATTGCAACATTTTCTTTATTTCTGTATCTTTGCAGTTTTCCAGTTGCACTCAGTAAAGACCCTAACGTTAAATCTTTCACCTGTCTCTTTGGATCTTTATTGGGGGTAACGTTACCTGTCAGCTAAGTATCTGCCAAGCTAAGCAGAGACATTTAGCTAGTAGCAGAATAACGTGGTGTAACTGTCTAGCTAAGGAAATAAAACAAGAAAACGAGTCCTCTCATATTACCCTCTAACGTAGCTAGCGGAGTTAATGTTATAACGTTGTTAGAAATGCATGAATCAGTTTTTAGCTGTTGAGCTGATATTTATTCATATGCTATGGTCATATGCAGCTCAGTAACCATGGAAGTTTTACTATGGTCGTGCTTCTTGTAAGCTATTCATCAATTGTCATCAATCAGACTCATATTTTGACCAACCAGTTGCCTTACAATGAGTAAAACAACTCCACTGTAACTTCGTTGTCGAATCATGTCAAGCAAAATGACGGATTGATTCTTATGTATTATGGGTATAACTGGGTTGAAAATATGGCTGTAAACCCTTTAGTTTAGCAGAAAAGGGCAGAAGTTTCTCCATAATTAAGTAAATGCTTTTCTGTTTTTTTTTTCTTTCGTTAAACCCTGTTACCTTTGGCCCACTAGAAGCAATTTTCGTATCGGTGCGTTTTATGCATTTATGAAGGTTGTAAACAATGTTGTTGTATTGCCCAGAGAGGATGTGTAATTTATCATTTCAGAGAAATATTAATTGGACCTACTATAATTGGGATGTCGACGACGCACCACAAGGGGGCCACCGTGGATAGGGTATTATGGCTTTGGGATATAAGAAAGATGTAGGCTACACTGCTGACTGAACACAGCTAAGCTACGCTATGATATTCTTTGCTGCTTCTCAACGGCAGTGTTACAGTCCTGTAAACTGTAGTTTAGGCTAATTGAACAAAGAAAGGCTTGTTCAATTATGCGATAAAAGACTGAAATGTCACTATACAAAGAGCATACAATTGCCTGCTGCAATAAGTCACATTAAGTTTGAGGTGATAACAAATAGTTTGTGCACAATTTAAACAAACATAATTAACGTAATCCGCAATGTTAATTGTGAAGTAGCCTATGTGCGGAACAACAGAGATGCTATTGTAACAACGAAACATAGGCTACTGCATAAATCGTTAATATCTGCAATATTTGCCAGGACAAAACGCTGTTGGTTCAACAGAGCATATCCTGCATTGATGTTTGCACCAGGAACCAATTGGGTCTTTTGTTTGTTTATTGCCAAAAATGTTAGGCGTGCGTATTTGGGTGAGTTGTGGTTTCGTCGCATTTTAAATAGGCGTTTTTAACAATAATTTGTTAGTCAGTTACTAATCATGTGTGAGGTTGAAACCAGGGGTATTCCAGAAAGCACGATTACTGGGTTTGATGGATAACTGCACTGATCTCGAACAGCTCTTTTTACATCAGTCCATCCATGTTCCAGATATGGAAGGGTTCCGGGTTTTACTGCAGTTATCAAGCGAACCCAGTAATCCTGCGTTCTGGAATAGCTACCCCAGCCCCCAGGTGCTCGCAGGATCATACATTTTAGGGCAGCTTATACCACAACATCTTCATGGAGATTAATTTTAGGCTACAGGCTACAATTGTAGCACATGTTACAACCATGCAGCATGGGGATGGGCTTGCTGTTTTGTTGCTTATAATGTCTGTGGTAGGCAGTGCAAGTCAAACTTATATGTTAAATTGGAGCCTGGTGATAAATGATAAATATGTTAGCCTATGTGTTTTGGTTTAATGATCTCAAGGAGCAAACAAAAAACACATCCGATTCATGAATTAGGCTACTTGAGTGGGTAAATTCTTTTTAAAAAATAACTCGCACAGAGTTTAATGGAGAGCGCAAATTGCATGGATATCAGTTAGATGACAACAAAACGCATATGAACGCATTTCCGTATCCGTGCTTATTGTGTGAAAAAATGCGGTTATTGGGCTACCCCAGTGAGCAAAATCCGGAATCTAGACGTGTAGAGTAATACATCCAAATTGTGCCCGTTCTCCCTTACATTTTGACTTTTGATGTTAAACAAGCAATTATATAGCTATATTATAGCCTATAATTGCTTAGCTAACGTCCAAAGTGAAAATGTAATAACAAGAAAAAAAATGCCGGTAGGTAGACCGGAGATTTAGCCTATACATTCTATTTTATTTAAATTATTTAAATTTATTTAAATTTTTTGGCCCCCGCACTTATGAAATGATTCCGGCGCCCCTGCTTCGGATTTTGCTGGAAGTCAATGGGCGTAGACAGGACGATGCACCATTACATGTCGCCCCCTTCAGCTTTTTTGGTGCTACTAAAAAACCTGACTTCAGGACACGCCCACTTTGTTGTTTCTTCTAGTTTTCTATATAGTTCGGTGGATGCACCATGTAAGTTCTGTGTCTCAAGCCCTAAACTGGCTGCTGATTTGAAGAGAAACCACAAATGCAGACACTGCAGCCCTCCAGATCTGGCCTAGAGGCTTGAAAACCCTTACCTTAGTCCAACTTTAAGGTTGCATGGAATTTTAACATTGTTTAGAAAAGAGGGAAACTGTTTTACAGAAAATGCATACTGTTTGCAGTATTTTATAAATACCTTTTAATTTTGCACAAGTTTCCGCAAATGCCAAGACGCACAACCAGACAACAGGACACCGCGCCCAAGACCTCCTGATCCGTGTAATTTACCATGGCAATCGTTAAACTAGTTATTTCAGATAAACTTGTACTATAGTGCACAGATTTAGTGTTAGTCTAGTTACTAAATAAAAGTAAAGAAAAGCTTGTTTTTTTTGTTTTGGACTAGGGTTCTGTAGTGGCTGATGTGGCGTACTTCCTGCTTTGGGCCAGCTGTTGCGCTGCTAATGCTAGAAACGACATTAAAAAAAAAAAGTAAAAAAAATGTAACCATGGTTTGTCCCTGCCGCCATTCCTGAATCATTTATTTGCCTTCTTCGTCAGCAGCCCCGATTAATGGTAAGTACCTACAAACAGACTTTCTTTTCAGTTTCATCTGTAATTATAGGCCCTATCAAAGTGTAACCTAGGCTATATTTGATTTAACACGACTCGCCTCACAGCCACATTGGCTCTGAACCGCGCTATAAATTAGGCTATAACGTTAGCTAGTAAGTTTGTATGCTAGCAAAAACCGCTTTGGACTACTGCCCATGTAGGCTATTGCATGGCTGTTGTGTTCTTTAAATATTTACTAAAGTCTTTTGTCATCCGGGTTTGTGTAATCCATCAGAATCAAATTGTCAATTTTGCCGCTCTGGTAACGTTAAAGGGATAGTTCGCATTTTTTAGACCCAGGTCCGCTGAGCTACTCGCCATCAGTGCGTAGCTGCATAACTGGGGACTTGGCATCATGGACGCCCTTTGCAGGAAAGTTTTGGCTTTGTTAGCAAACATGGCTAACAACTAGCCTACAATAATAACGTTTTAACTTTTAATTGTCTACGTTATGTTTATCATTGTAGTATGTTGGTCGATACAAACGCATGCTCAAAAATGAAAGTTGAAGTGTTTTAAAAAGCTAAAATTGTCTAAAAGTAGGCTAATGTTTGTTTACTGTTTACAATGTGGGCCGCGGTGTGAGCTGCCATGATGATGTGACGTCAAGTTCTTCCAAGTCGGGAGGTCGTGGTTGATTTCCCGATCCCTGGTTTTCTACATGGAACCCCTAGTTGGAAGGGCGTTTTATTAGGCCTACATTTTCCGTAGTCGGATATCGAGATTCCTAGTTGGAAATTAATGAACGAATGCAGCATGAGAATCACTCAGACAGCCACTTAACAAAGACACTATGAATAAACCAAACTTAAATAAACACTTCGTCATACGTTTATTTGCTTGCATAGATGCATAGCCCATCTTGTAATCGAAACGTGCCAATATAGCCAAAAAACCATATTAGTTCGTGTTCCTAGTCCCAAAAAAAAAAAAAAAGCATCCTTCTTTCCTCCACTACCACCTCCTCTCCGTGCCCCGGAAACCGATATTTGTGCTTTAATCTAATATTGCTGATTACATATTAATGTGTCGACGCAAACCGCAATGTCAGGTAGGCTCTATTGCATTAGGGCTGCACGATATTGGAGAAAAATTTACATTGCGATATCATTTATTTTATTTTATTTTTTTGCAATATTAAAAATACAGGAATACCATAATTTCACAAGATACATGTTGCTTTTAACTTGAATAGCTTTTTTCAGAAGAATTAATCACTAGCAATTATTAGGGTGATTTTGGAGGAAGAAATTAAGTTGTTTAATAAACTCCTCAAAAAAAAGTTTGGAAATTTGTGTTTGGTCGATCATATCTCTGTTGTCACTGTATTATTAGCATTGTATCTTATGTCATTGGAAAACCTGTTAATTTCCCTTTACAATGATGTCCCATGTGTATGGATTGTAAGGATAATGCATTTAGTTGACAACGCTGATTGGTCTCATTTCCAACGGCGATGAGTCTGCATACAGACAGGAGGTGGAGCAGCTGGTGGCCTGGTGCAGCAAAAACAACCTGGAGCTGAATGCTTTAAAGACTGTAGAGATGATTGTGGACTTCAGGAGGAGCCCCCCCCTTGACATCAGTGGCTCAGCAGTCACCACTGTTGAGTCATTCAAGTTCCTGGGTACCACCATCTCCCGGGACCTCAAGTGGGAGATGAACATCAACTTGATTGCCAAAAAGGCCCAACAGAGGATGTTCTTCCTGCGCAAATGAAAAAATTAAACCTGCCGCAGGCTATGATGGTCAAATTCTACACGGCCATTATTGAATCCATCCTCACCTCCGCAATCACAGTCTGGTTCGGGTCGTCCACCGCACGTGACAGAACCAGACTGCAACGCATCACCCGGTCAGCGGAGAGGACCATTAGCTGCAACCTGCCATCCATCCAGGACCTCTATCACACAAGGTCCAGGAAACGCACAGCCAAGATCATCGCCAACCCATCACACCCTGGCCACCACATCCTTCAAGCCCTGCCATCCGGGAAGCGGCTTCAGTCAATCATAACCTAGACAGCAAGACACAAAAACAGCTTTTTCCCACATGCTGTGGCTCTCATGAACAGCTGAACTGTTACATTCACAGAGACATATTTATTTCACGCACTACTCCGGATTCATATATACATATTGTTGATTTTACATTCTTTGCACTACGGACTCATATACATTTGTTGATATTTTTATATTTATATTTTTGCACTACTCCAGACTCATATATACATATACACTTGTTGATATAATTTATACTTATATTTTATTCCTACTTTTTAAATTTAATATTTTATATTTTTTATATTTATATTTATTGTATTGTGCCTACTTTTATCTTAGATGTGTCTGTGAGCAATAATACCAAGAAAAATTCCTTGTATGTGCAAATATACTTGGCCAATAAAACTGATTCTGATTCTGATTCATTTGTGGGATGAGCAGCACAGCTCATTATGTGGGTGGGGTCCCAAGTGAAATGTGCCAAATTTCCCTGCCAATGTCAAACAGTGTATTCTCCTTTCGGTATTGACTCTATTGTTTTGAGTTGTTTGGGGGATTGGATGATTGAACTCTATCAGTAACAAGGAACAAACAAGACATGTTGGTAATTTTACGCTTTATTCATTGAACAAACAGTCAGGAGCCTCAGTAGCGGGTGAACACTTGTGGGATCAGCTCGGGCGTGCTGTACATGCTAGTGTGACCAACGCAACCATGTTGGCTGACCTGTGACGAATCCTGGTTGAGGAATGGAATGCCATCCCACAGCAACGTATGACCAGGCTGGTGACCAGCATGAGGAGGAGGTGCCAGGCTGTTGTGGCTGCGTATGGATCTTCCACCCGCTCCTGAGGCTCCTGACTGTTTGTTTCAATGAATAAAGTGTAAAATTACCAATATGTCCTGTTTGTTCCTTGTTACTGATAGAGAGTTCAATCATCCAATCCCCCAAACAACTCAAAACAATAGGGTCAATACCAACAGGAGAATACACTGTTTGACATTGGCAGGGAAATTTGGCACATTTCACTTGGGACCTCACCCACATAATCAGCTGTGCTGCTCATCCCACAAATACATGATCCTTACAAATGGGACATCACTGTAAAGGGAAATTAACAGACTTTCCAATGATATAAGATACAATGATAATAATAGTGACAACAGAGATATGATCGACCAAACACAAATTTCAAAACTTTTTTTGAGGAGTTTACTCTGACTCGCCACAAGACCATATTCATATAATACTCCTATCAATTCAGGCAAAAGTCCATGCTCCAACATGATATTGATAATACATGTTGCTTACCCTAAAATATGGGGGCTCATCTGTGAATGGGTGGAAGAAAGGCGGTGTCTATAAGGGATTCAAGAGATTACAGGAGGCTGTATATCACTGTTCTCCAGTTTAAAAACATCTGATCAAAAATGATGTAAAAAACAAAAAAAGAAAAAGCCAAGTTACTCACGCATATCCTACAGAGCGCTGTCTAAGTCCTTAATTCCAACTTGCAAAAACTAGGCCTGTCTTTAAAAGTATTGATATCAAAATGTGGCCAAGTTACAACTAACAATGTTGCCTATCGTAGCTCACACTAAATAAACTAGCTCTATTCCAAAGCAATGCTATCCATACTTTCCTAAATTATTTCATGCGACTTGGCCCTGTGTTTCTTCATTACAGGAACATCCTCTAAGTGTGGTGATTCCATAATTTTTGCCAGGGGTTGTATACCATGTAGGTTGATGCTAGATTGGATAGCCCGGAGGGACCTGGTTAACCATAATAAGAAATTATGGTTAACTAGTTAATCCCATCTCTTCTAATGTCTCCCCTGGGTCTGATAATTTAAAAAAAATAATCACACCAATATTCCTAAATTTGGTTAATTTCATTACATGCAATGTGGCTTGAGATATTACCATAGAATTATCATATGGCGTATACAGAAACTACCCATCCTGGCTGCCTGGCGCTAAAACGGAGTCATGGGCTGTGTCCGAATCAGAGCCTCTGCGTCCTGTGTACCAGCAAACTGCTTACTGTAGGCTGGTGACATGCAGTATGCAAAACATATCCTACATACTATTATCAGCAAAAACCTGGACATAAGTATAGGCTACTCAATAGTAGGTAAGTGCACTCATTCGGACACAGCCGTAGTTGTTTGAGTCATAGACTGTAGAAAAAATAAGAGGTTAATACAATTTTTCCCTTGGTTTTAACCAAATGGAAAAGAAAAGAAAAAAACAATGCTTTGATATTACATCCCTATTATTGGGTTAATTAATGGTTAGAAATGCTGAAAGGTTCTACAGTTATGACCCACATAATACCAAATCCAAAACCCCCAAATTAAAAATGCATGCATACACAGAATGGACGTTTCTCAGAATGGTATTTATTGTTTCAAACTGTAACATTCAACATAAGTTGTAATATTGGGATGGCAGGTATGCCATCCGCCAAGTTACGGCTTGGTGGGGCATGCCCCATACCTATACAGCACCGAGAGTTTGGCACTTTTCAGGGTTTCCTACAGAAGTAACCACGATGACCATAGACTCTCAGCCCTTAAAAACATTAACTTCTGTATGTCCTGACCTCATGTAACCACACAGCATTCAGATACAACTTCACACATCCACACAATAAAGCCCCAAACTTGGGTAATTTTTCCCTTTTTCTCCTTCCTCTTCCGCTGCTTCTTCTTCCCATTTTCCTGCCAAACTACCTGCCTCCGTCGCGATGTTATCCAATGGGGAGAATTATTGTTTGAGGGTATGGTCCGTATACCTGCTCATCAAGCTCATCGTCCAATAAAAACGCTTCATACTAATGTTTTTTAATGTTAATGTAGCTAATGGCTTCATGCTTTCCAAGAAGCTACTGTGGCCTTGTGGTTAGAACTGCAGTCTCTCACACAGTGGATTGTGGGTTCGAGCCCAGCAGGGCACGTGTATTTTCCACAAAAACAATGTGCAACTGTTAAGTACTTTTCATTTCTTAGACTGTTATTATTTTCACCTTGACACATTAACATATTTTTATTGCAAACTACTTTCTTAGTAGTATGTATTGTTTTCTTTCTGGCTAAGATTCCTGGGAAATCTGCGTTCTCCAATTAAGCTTGTTCGCCAATGTTCTCGTCAGGAAGCAGATACAAGCTAGGCTACTACGAAGCGAATCAACATGCATTATAGCCTACGTTCATTGCACTACAGAAAACGAAACTAAACCTAGCTGTCTGGTACCAAAACATTTCCAGCAGGTAACGTTCTACACTACCGGAAAAAAAACTCTGCTGTGCAGAAACTCACTAGCTCGCTCGCTAGCTCGTAGCCCACACATGGAAGGTTGGAGTTATGCATCCGGCAATCCAGTGTTGAATAGCCTAACTCTGCTGTGCTTATGAACTCACTAGCTCGCTCGCTAGCTCATAGCCCACACATGGAAGGTTGGAGTTACGCATCCGGCAATCCAGTGTTGAATAGCCTAACGTTAAATGTATTTCATAGAATACTAATAGCCCTATTTTAAAACTGTATTTCCATATTTTACTGATGCAAACTATTTAGGCTGTATTAGCTATTTAGGCTGTATGTCTTTCAGCTAGAATGTGTTTGCGTCTAGCCCATTGTGCATGCATGTCTCCATATACACTTGCTTCATTCATTTACATGCTTCTTCATGATCCATAGCTCAGGTGGTGCTGTTCATTGTATTTCATTGCACATTAAATACTGCTCATCTACAAACTCTTTTAATGTAATTGTGTGCTGTCTGTAATAGGATAACTGTTCTCATTCTTGTCAATAGAGGCCATTATGGTTAAGCGAATGTCTGCATACATTTCTTTGGAATGCATGTCTCTCTCCGTGTTTATCTTCATGCATTTTTCATCATTAGTTAGCTATAAAAAATAAGTGATATCAGATCAAAAACGTCTACGACGTAAAAAAAGTCAAGTTACTAACGCATAGCCTACATAGCGCTGTCTATAAGTCCTTAATTCCAACTTGCAAAAACTAGGCCTGCCTTTAAAAGTCTTGATATCAAAATGTGGCCAAGTTACAACTAACAATATTGCCTATCGTAGCTCACACTAAATAAACTAGCTCTATTCCAAAGCAATGCTATCCAAACTTTCCTAAATTATTTAATGCAACTTGGCCCTGTGTTTCTTCATCTTACCGTCTCAAGATAATGTGGTCAATGAAACTGTATGTGCCACATCAAACTGCAAAATGAAAATAATTTATAGTGGAAATACTCTGATTCAGATGTGTTGCACTTAGAAATTAAACAGAAAAATTACTACACTATAGGGCATGTTTGAACAATTGTCTGCATCCACTGCTTTGGGTCTATGAAAAGCACAGAATGAATAAAATGTATTATTATTGTTATTATTATTATTATTATTATTATATTATGTATTTATGTATTTATTTGGATTTCTATCAAAACCTGTGTGGTCCTACAGAGCATAGGTATCCTTGTGTTCACAAAATTCTGTTTGCAAATATCATAAATACTATTATGTTAAGAAAATTGGTACCATTACTTATTTGCCACCATCTGACCCACAAACATGTCTGGATACGTTTGTAAAAATGCTTTATGTACGCTATTTTCTAGGTAAAAATATTACTCATTTTTATCTGCATTTATTTATTCATCACCCCTTTCTCTATTGTACATGACGTTTCTTCATATAAATGTCTGTGTGAATTGTAAAGAATGCTGTAGCAGCAGTTAACATTTTAAAACCTGTACATTTTCTAAAGTAAACTTGCCAACAAAGTACAACCATATCCTTTCTGGAGTGTAATTATTCATCAACTGTTAAAAACATTCATTGAAATCATATGTTGTTCCATGAGGCACAATCTCTTCACATGCAAAGATGAAGAAACACAGGGCCAAGTTGCCTGAAATAATTTAGGAAAGTTTGGATAGCATTGCTTTGGAATAGAGCTAGTTTATTTAGTGTGAGCTACGATAGGCAATATGGTTAGTTGTAACTTGGCCAAATTTTGATATCAAGACTTTTAAAAGCAGGCCTAGTTTTTGCAAGTTGGAATTAAGAACTTATGGACAGCGCTATGTAGGCTATGCGTGAGTAACTTGGCTTTTTTTTAACGTCGTAGACGTTTTTGATCTGATACATTGTATAGCCTACAAATAGCAGCCTACGTTGTAGCCGTAATTAATTTTAAATGGACATCGGCACATGCTAGCCTATGCTATAGCCGGATCTCTTGAGGGGGGGGGGAAATCAAATTAGGCTATGACGTGAACTAGGCTGAACTAAATCAAATTCAGTCTACTTATTAGCTAGCCTACACATTTTGTTCAGGAAGATTAACATGTTGACGTTCTGGTGTTCATCTGGTGTGTATGCTAGGCCATAGGTTCGCCGCCAAGAACACCCGCTCCTGGGGCGCGGATGTCCCCGGCACACGCAGATAGCGTCTGGCTAAAGCTGAGGACACATTACACTACTTTTCCAATCGTAAGCGACAATGAGTACCACACATTTAACAAATGTCATATGCAGATTTTCAGTCTGTTGTCACACTCATAACGACGGCTGTTTTTGAGGAGCACAAATCTAAAAGACAGAGAATTGAGTTGACACAGACTGATGCAGCAGTTCTCTCGCATGAACGTGATTTCTCGTGGTAGGCCTGCACTCGTGAGAATGTCTTTTTCTCGATATTTTGAAACCAAAACAACCATGGAGTCCATACAGCTTGCAACTTTGTTAGTATTGTTGTGGTAACTTGCAGAGTTGACATTATACAGACACACACTCTCTGCCACAAATCCACAAATCGCTCCTCATTTATAGTATTCCAAAAAACGTTTATTCGGCTCAGTCATTTGCATGTTGGATTTGATGTTTACTTCCGTATTTTTCCACCTCTTCCTTCCCCTGTCGCAAACTCACTTTTCATTGGCTATTGAAAATTCCCGTAGCGATTTTTAGTCTTTGGTCAGCGCAAACCACAGGATTATGAAAATACTAACCCCGATAAAATCAAATGTGTTTGATAAAATCGTGGTGTTCGCGGCTGGGATCGTAGGAGACAAGACTATAGTATTTCACTCCCACACACAACGATTACAGCTGCGACTTTACAGCGCAACTAGCCTGTATTAGCCTGGACTGCCCTGGACTACCACAGACAGACCTCAAAACGTTACCAAATCGGGCTAAAAAAATTGTGTAATATGTCCCCAGCTTTAAGGTAGACAGTCTGGGGAATCGGAATCTGTTAGCTTGTCTGTTTGGACGCACGGGTGCCTGTATTTTAAAGGATTCAACATGTTGCTCGTGCTGCTTCTGTATTTGAGCACCCTTTCGCACCATTTACACTGAACTTAGTCATCCCCCTTCTTTGTAAAATTATTCCAAACCGAGCTACGGTTTGTGTGTTTCATTTTGATGTGGATACTGGCTATAACGTTAGCAACAGTAGAGCAGCTCTCTCGCTCAATCGCCCGCCACCACAACATCTCACTTGCAGGTTTACTTGTGTCACTCGTCCGCACTAGCACTTGAACTTGCAGTCGCATTGGCACTTGCACTCGCATTCACACTTACATTTTCTGAGGGTAGTTAGTAGCCTACTAATTGTTAGCTTGCTGATCTAGCTAGCATGTCAGACGGTTAGGTAACGTTAAGATCATCAGTATAGGTGACTTTGCTGAATAAAATAACTACTGTATATGTTGGCTAGGCTACTGAATCAGTTCACTAACCTCAGCTAAATAGTTTGCGTGATCTTTGATCAGCTCAGGTAGTCTACTAGCTACAGCCCAAAATGATTAGCCTATTTCTGTTGCTTAGATAAATATATTAAGTTTAATTAATATGAAATTTGAGTTTAAGTCCACAGGTCCTAGATATTTTGGAGCAGATGAGAATATTTGTAAGGGAACTGATCCAACCATTTGCTCGTCCCCATTTGCCAGAACAGAAGATGAAGATTTTGTTTTACTGTCAGGTTGAACATCTTATGAATTTGCTTGTAGTGTGTCAACAATGTCACATTCGAAGAATTTGACATGGTCTATGAAAAGCTTGCATGAGTTCACCATTTACTGGAAGACACTTCGGTTAATGGTTTTATGGCTCCTGTGCCGAAATCTGACTGCCTGTCAGAATTTGACTACCCCTCGCGTGCACGCGCACCCACTCTGCATTACTTTTTTTGCAACTCTGTTCCTTCTCCTTTCACGATTTCTGACCAATATCTTTGTTCTTTTGGAGCATGATCAGACCATTCTGTGTCACTGTCCGTACAGATAGCCTACTATTTTTCTTATTTGAAATGCTCGATTTCCGTGCATTTAAGCAGCATACTTTGCAAGAATCGGTAGCCTAGCCTACATTAAAAGCGGATAAAATGCATGTAAAGTAGGCTATCATTTTTTTAAAACTGTGTTAACGTAGGCTAGTGGAACATAAAATAATCGCAGTTTGACACAAGCCCTAGGAACACGTTTCTTCGTTAAGTTCAATGTAGACATATGCTGCATATTTACCTCGGAAGTCGGAGCTGGGAATAACGTCACACCCGAGTTGACTGCGTTCCAGTACAAAAAGTCGGAAAACCTAGCTGATCTCATTGTTGGCAATAGCCTACCAGTTCTAGCCGGGTTCGCCATTGTTAGCAATACCAGTTGATAACGCACTACGCAGTATTTTGCGCAGACAAACACCGTAGCAACATGTCCACAGATAGAAGTTGGACAGTTCTGTGTGTACGACTGGAGCAGCCATCTTGATTTTGAGGTCGGGGTTGGTGAAAGTATCCCGACTTTCCAAGTCGGAAATTTTTTATTTTGGTTCAGTACACTAGCACTTTGAGTTTGAAAGGATACAATGACAATGAGGTTTAAGTGCAGACTGTCAGCTTTAGTTTGAGGGTATTTTCATCCATATCGGATGAACCGTTTATATAAATTACAGAACCTTTCGTAGGCCTGCATAGTCCCCCCCCCCCATTTGCAGACATCAAAAATATTGGACAGTTTAACAATGTAGAATAAAGTAATCATTTTTAATATTTGGTCGCATATCCTTTGCATGCCATGACTTCCTGATGTCTGTGACCCAACAATATCAAAAGACTCGATATCTTATTTTCTGATACTCCTACAAGCGATACTATAACCTCTCTGCATTTGAATGGATCTCTGAGAATTGGGGGGTGGGACTAGATTAAGCTGTAAATTAGACAGGAACAGTATGGAACCCATTGTTGGCTAAATGGCAGTTAAGTCATGAAGGGGTATCAAATGAGCCTCAAACCATCACACTGCTGCCAGATGTGCAGTAGATATGGATGGATCACTTGAAGGGTTGTTTTCCCCTGACTTATTTTTTTCCATCGAGTTTAATAGGGAAATGAGTCATGAGAAACAACCCTTAAAGTGATCCTTCCATATCATAGTCCCATTTGAGAACTTTTTTGGTCAGCTTAAGAAGATGGTACAAAAACCCAATCAGCCTCTGGAGCGGTTAATGCTGTCAAAGGTGTTTCACACCTCCACTAATGAAAATGTTATTTTTTAAATGCTCCATAACAACGGCCCTGCTCCGACACAGTCCAGACTACAGCAGTTCAAGAAAATGCACTTCCTCTAATAAGATGATTAGGAAATAGTCCAGTTTTAATCAGTTTCATTAAAGCTACAATCTGCTTGTTGCTTTAATAAACAGAATTAATTGTGGTTGTTTTTGTTTTCAGGTGTAAAAGATGTATATAGTTGTCAAGTTTCCGGAGGAGAATAATATTGTTGCGGTTGTGCCGCAAAGTTGGTGCGATGGGGAGAATGTGTGCTACTGGCCTCCGTATCCAACCATGGAACATGTAAAAAAGGCCTCCCAAAACAGAGAGGAACCAGATATATTCACGTGGACACAACATTCTGCAGTGATTCTGAAAAGTAAAGGTGAATAACAAGTTTCCCCTCATGCCTCACTCAATCATCATATGAAAACAAAAATCTTATTTTTACATCTTATTGTTTTTTAATGGTTTTAGACAGCTACGAAAAGGCTCATGCGTTCATGGTCAGAGCAAAAAAGGGCCAAAGCCTTGACACTGAGCCAGAAGATGGGGAAAGGAGAAGAAAAAGAAAGTAGGCATTCAATGAATTTCAATGTCTTCCTGATAATCTTAATTGTTCCCCTTCATATAAATTCAGCGTCTTATATTTGTGTCTTATCTATCCTTAGGAATAATTTGAAGTACAGCCTGGATGATGATGATGATGATGTTGATGGTGGTAATGATGACGGTAAGAATAAGGAAGGATCCGGTAATGGGCGGTACCCACTTGTGCCTAAAACAGCTAAATTTGATGGTCAAAAGAAAGCCAGTTAGTAGAAAGTTAATTTTGTTGTATTAGTAAATTGCTATGAAATTTTTGGCTCTGTGTAACATGGTGTATTTTTGTCCAGGCTCTAATCAGCAGAAATCTGAATTTGTTTTTTCACGTTTATAAACAGATTCAATCTACCCTCCCCGAACTTTAACCCCGAAAAGTCTGGCTGTCAACCCAATGTACTTGGGTCAGCAATCTGGAGGTAACTGCTTCTCTTGTCTATTGAGTGTTTAGTTTAGAATAATAAAAATTTGGTATTTCTTCTAATTATCATCTCTGTGTGATAAAAAGGACCTGACTCTGGTTCCCACTGGACACTCAAGCTCAGGGCAAATACAGTGATGCATCCCAGTAAAGTCTCAATGGCTTCATCCTCCATCATATAGTATAGTAAACCTTTTATTTCATGGAAACAGGTTCCCTCCGGTCTTTCAGCGCCCAGAGCCAGTTGGGAAACTCACGGTCAGGTCAGCAATCTGGAGGTAACGGCATCTGTCTTGTCTATTGAGTGTTCAGCATAATAAACATATTAGTATTTCTTCTAATTATCATCTCTGTGCTAAAAAGGACCAGGACTCCGGTTCCTCCAGGACACTCCAGCTCAGGGCAAGTACAGTGATGCGTCCCAGCAAAAGTCTCAATGGCTTCATCCTGCACAGTCCAAAGGGGTGTACTACAAAGCGAGATTAAGAGGATAGCTAGTTAAGTTAAGCTTCAGCCCTGGATCGAAGCCGACTCACTTTTAATCGGGGTATATTGCCATGGCAACTTACTCTGCACGGCTAACCTGCTCCGGGGCAGGTTATGTTCAGGCTATCGGATTGAAACGTATAAAAGCACCGCCCTTTGACCAATCAACTCCTTGGCTTTTGAAAAAGGCTTCTCCATTCCAAGAGATCCTGTAGAGATATGTGTGGATACTAAGGGAATCTCTTCGCTGGGCGAGATTGAGTTCCGCAAAAGATTTTCTGAGTTCTGGAAAATGCTTGAGACTTTTTTATTTATTTAATGAATAAACGTTGGTGTGATTGCTTCAGAAAGATTTTAAACATGCTGTGTCAAGTTAAAAGTTTAGGTGCTCTAGAATGTAGTAGTACAGTTGTCACATTATAAATGAACTATGACAGTGTACTGAGAGTATATATTTATGTTACGAGTGGTAAGGTGAACAAGGTATTAACTAATTTAACCTACAGGATGAGCTTTCTGTTGATGTTGCTTTCTGCTCTTATGATTGTTTCATGTTCTTATCCGTCCATTATATCTGCCGTATCAGTCTTTTTTTCCACAGGAGAGAAATGCGATACTGAAGTACAGCCCATGCTGCACCGCTATAGGCTCGTTGTTGCAGACACCGCCCCTTTTATTGGAACGCGCACGTACCTTGATTAATAAAGCCTGTGTTCACTTAGCAAGTTGATAACCACATTCGTAGTGCCGGTTAAGCCAGATTGCGGTGGTTAGGCTTTCTGAAGCCAGCTAACGCAAAGAAACCCTGGCTATGTTAAGCTTCCTTCATAGTATACCCCCCAGGTCTCAATGGTTTCATCCATCAACACATCCATCACATTCTATATTCAACTGCCAGATTAGTAATGCACTAAAATACACATACTCTCCCTTACTACTTACAAGTTGCAACCATCTTCACTTATCTTTGTCCTTGCACCAAGCAATGCTGTATTCTCACGTAAACTTTTGTTATTGTTTTAAGCAGGTGGTTGATGTCGCTCATCAGTGGGGCCTATTCTGCCGCCTGGAAGTAAATGCAGATAAAAATCATTCCTTAAAGCCACAATCTGCAATTTATTGGAGTATGACAATTATGGAGATATGCTTATGTTTCTGAAGAGTAGGGCTTACGGATGGACAGTGTACTGGTTGCATCTTTATCACCCTCCAATGTTTACAAGCAACCTTTATGTTTGGATTGCAGATTGTGGCTTTAACAGCATTAGTATCCAAATGTGTGAATTTATTTTAAATGTACCTTCATTTTCAATATATGGTATTCTCAGATTCATAGACAATAAATGTCTAAATGAGGCTTTGTGTTTTCATTATTTTAGATTTCCACCGACTAATTCTGCAGCATCTGAGGAAGATCTCGGCTGAGGTCAAGGAGCTGAAGGAGCAGGTCACACGTAACACTGTGATACTCCAGAGCCTGCAGAGTGGTGTCAACATGGACATATCCCTCCCTCCAGGAATTGTCCTTCCCCTTGAGGACAACAATATGCTCCAGGAACTAGAAGATCGGCTTGGGCAAAGCCCAGAGCTTACAGAAACATTGGTAAATATAAACCAGGAAGTTATAAACCAGCTGTTATGTTAAGATGATATTGCCACTAACTGGGCACCACCAAAACATGCACATTTCAACAATGAGTAGTCAGCATAACTCACTGGCTGCGTCTCAATCCAGTTTTTGCTCCACCCTCGTAAACTTCACTTGCAAACTTCACTTGGGAGGATATGACACATACCAATAAAACAGGAGTATACATTTGTGTTTAGCGAGGGAGGGAGCGAGGGCGGAGCGGGTTATTTGAATTGAGACCCACTTCACCCCATTTATAGGCTACTCGGAAGTTAACCATGTATTGTGGGATGTAAAACGTCTGTCATCGTTCCTTTAAATGGATGATACTCTCAACCTGTTCCCAACTTCCCATTGGTTATCAGTCATGGCAATAATCTGAATAATTAATTGGCAAAAAAATACCAACATTTCACGTTAGCATTGCGTTTTCTTCTCATCATGAATGTAATTAATTTTAAGACTAACTGCTTGGGCTGGATCCTCTGCACGGACGGCATCCCCGTTTCCAGTTCTGGGGGCATGTGATCTATCGACCCCTTATTGGTTACAACGCTACCACATGATTGTGTACTTTGAGACCGTTTTGCGGTTGCTACCGCGTAGTTACTTTTTACGTTATTTAACTTAGCAATCTGTTCGCTATCAAAATTGATAAAGACTACCGGCCTAGCTAGCTATTAGTTGTGAATTACACTAGATAAGCTATTGGATAAATGCTTCATCGGCTGACTTCCGGTTTTGATGGGAACAAATATTTTGTCTATTGTAGCTATTCGCACTTAGCTGTAGACGAGCTAAACACATTTTCCTTGCTAAAAGCTTGATTGCTGGGCGAGTAGCTGCACAGCTATTGAAATGTTATGCATAAACAAATTATAGGCAATCTACATAACCACAATAACTTGTCAAAATAGTAGCTAGGCTATAACAAACGTCACCGATAGCCTGCTTAACCCACAATAGCAAGCTAGAAGGCGAGTTAGCTTGCTAACATTATCTTGCTACAGTACTTAATTTGCAATTTCGGCAACCAGAGGAATATATTTAGGATATAATGACATTAATTGTTGTAGTAATTGAGGTTCGATCTAACGTTAGCTATAGCCTACGTTGTAAATATTGGCTACATTGCCAGCTTCATCTTTAAGCTGGCTACACTTATTCACGTAGGCCTTAGGCCATTCTTGCCCTTTATTAGTCTGCTGGCTAACATTATTATAGCACTGCAAGCCAAGTAGTTAACGTGAGCTAAAGCTAGTTAACTGTACAAACATGTAAGAATATCCGTATACAATTGATAGCATTGTATCCAATAAGGGGTCGATACATCACATGCCCCCGGAAGCGGAAATGGGGGGGATGCGGTCCATGCAGTTACAACGGGCACTCGATTTAGTCAAAATTATTTAAACATTAGAAAGCATAGGCGCTACATTTGAAGAGTAAACCCTCTTACATTGCTCGAACCAAGGTTATTATAGTTTTAAGTTTTTAATTTAGTTTTTATTTTTATTTTTTAATTTCACTTTCTAATTTAGTTTAGTTTTAGTTAGTTGTTTATAGTTTTAGTTTTTCAATCAATTTCAGTTTTAGTTTAGTTTAATCGGTTACTCGTTCGAAATTTTAAACTCGGATAATGCAAACAAATAATGAATAATAAAAATTACGTTACACCTCCTGACCGCACGAGGGCGCTTTAGACAAATAAACTCCATGGGAGATATGAGCAAAGCAGGCTGTCTGGCAAAGCTACACATGCCATAGTTACACTGCAAAAAATGTGTCTTAACAAGTGTTTTAGTCTTGTAATGAGACTTAAAGGGATAGTTCGGAATTTTGGACATAATGTCTCAATTACGACTTACCCATGATGTAGTTGATTGATGGAAACCATTTTCAGCTAATTCCATGCTGTCCCTTCTTTTGGACATACACACATTGCTAATGCTAGCGCAACTCTATGGTAACCGGTTAGCATCCACTACCAAACGCACTTAAACACTCCACAGTGCACCCAAAGCAAATAAAATATGACGACAGTCTATCTGGGTTATTTTGAGTGTTTATACCACAATTTTTTAAGTCAAACTATCGTTGAATCCTTTACTTTGTGCTGACCTATATTCTCTGTGGAGGTACGGCGGCGGAGCAAACGTGGCCATTGCAACTTGTTGCTCTTTGTTGTTGTAGTTGACCAGTGCCGGCACTGCATTCGTAGGTAACGTAAAGTATCGCACCGCCGCCGTACTTCCACAGTCACATTTGAAATGTTTCTGAAGCAGTGACCCGGTCACAAATGTGCATATAGGAAAATGCTGCACACGTTTATTTCCCTATTGGTCTTGGTTATTGAGCGAATCAATTATTTGATTTTTAGGCTATCTGGGAAATTTTATGGAAAACATTGAGAGTAATCATCCATTTAAAAGCAAGATTACCACAGTACTCTGCTGCTGCATAAAGCAATTTGGCAAAATGCAAAATACTACTGGATTAACCTGTACTTATTAGTCTATACAGTCTTTTCCATGCTGTATGCGTATTTAATTTAGAATACCGCAATAAATATTAACGTGATTATCACTGAACAGGAAGTTCGATGTGAATTGTGGGTAATATGAGTTTGCAGAGTCTGCTCTTGTGCAGACTCGTTCCCTTGAGAAAAGTTGAGGGTGGAGGGGCTATGTCACAAACTTCACTCGGCTTTCTAACGGATTTGACTCGCACCTAAAATGGAGACTGAGGGTACATCCTGGTCTCAAAAGGGATTCCTCCAAGTGAAGTTTGAGGGTGGAGCAAAAACTGGATCGGGACATACCCACTCAGTGAGCCACATTGACTCATATATTAGTATCCATTTATTTATAGGCTGGCCCGCCCTCAAATAAGATGTTTGTAACAGTGAGTACCAGTGTTCAAACCAGCTCCTATTTTTTTTAATCTGCCATTGTGTTTAAATTGCAGAACTGTTACAATTATCTCTGCAGGTTGCATTCTTCGCATCTCGTGGGGGGAAATCCGTCAGAGATGGTGTTCGCAGAATCATGGTGGGCCTCTTCACCAACACGTTGGCCAATGTAATAAACTGGACAGGGGCCGGTCAGAAGGTTGCATTCAAAAGCCTTCAGCTGAAACATATTGTACACAGTAAGTGCAAGTTCATTCTGATGTCTATGTAGAGTCAGAACACATGTTGAATGCCCTAAAGTGTTTTTTTTCTCTTTTAGGGGCAGTAAGAAAGAATCCTATCACAGGGGGAACAACAGAGGAGGCCCTGCAGGCCGAGGTGTCGAGGTTCCTCAAGGGGGCTTCAGACAGACTGGGAGGCTGGAGGCTTAGGAGGAGGAGAGAACGCGAGGACGAGCATCTGCAGAGAACTGGAAGAATAATAAAGGAAGAAGAGGAGTAACCTCTAAAACGATTACATTTTTTTATATCACTGATCCTGATATAAGGCAAACCTCCACATTTCCAACTAAGAAGTGAAATTGAATCTCTTGTCCTTCGTGTTGAAATGTGGAGTAGTCATCTCCAACCATTTTGTAATAAATTGGCTCAAGTCGGAAAGTCAGTATGGGCATATGAATATGTACGGTTTAAATGCTTTATTCCAGAGTACGGGCTGTCCTACATATTTAAATGCTACATGATTTTATGACACAAATAAATATGCTAGCCCACAAAACTTGCTGTATTTACTGATATTTGTTATTCAGCAGATCAATTGCTTGACTGATAATTAATGTAAACGGGTTGAGAGTTTCATCCGTTTAAAGGTAGGCTACGGTGACAGACATTTTACATGATCCGAGATCCCACGATACGCCACTGTGCAGCAGTATGGTTAACTTCCGAGTATAGATTAGTGTTGTGTCGTTTACGAACGATTCGTTCAAAAGACCGAATCTTTTGGGTGAATGAACTGAACTGAATCACTTACTGAATAGATCCGTTCATTTCTCAGTTCAGTTGAGCTCTCGAACGGATCTGATCAGCAGCGAGCATGCACCGTGCCGGGAGGGGGAGGGACTGCCGCGAGCGAACGTGATTCGTCCCTTGCGAACTAGTTCTGCTGTGCTGAACGAATCATTCGCATTTGCTTCTTCCTATTCCATTTCGGACGTATTGTTCTAAGTATTGTATAGCCGAAATGAGTACCGTGTTTGCGTGTAGTATACTAGAAAGTTTTTTTTTCTTTTTTTTCTCTAATTTGTTTCCTAAATTGTTCGAAATAAAGTTTATTAAAAAAAAAATTATAAAAAAAATTCACGGGCGGGCGCCGAGCGAGGCAGCGAGCGTGCAGAGTGGACTTCTGCGAGCGAACGTGTAGTGGACGTTCGCGAACGACACAACACTGGTGCAAGTTGAGTGATCCGTTCACTGAAGGCTACTAGACACAGTGAGTTAACGTGACGTGATCCTGAGTGATAATCAGCGGCTCAAACTGCCAGAATCAGGCCCAGCAAGTTAAGACTTAAAAGTCATTGAAAACCAGCGTTCACCTCCAATGTTGATATTCAACGAGGAAACTTTTAAAATATCAAGATTTGTAAACGGAGTTTGGCGCATTTGTCAAAGCGACAGCACTTCCGCATGAACTGTTCGGCCGTTTCAGTTCACTTCAGTACGCAGTACGCAGTCGGAGCTCCGCCCAAGCACTGAACGATTCGAATCTTTTTAATGAACTGATTCTAGTGATTCGTGTCACTGAAGTGAACTGTTTTGCCCATCACTAGTATAGATGTGGTGAAGTGCGTCTCAATTCAAATAACCCGCTCCGCCCTCGCTCCCTCCCACTCGCTAAATGCAAGTGTACTCCTGTTTTATGTGCGTCACATCCTCCCAAGTGAAGTTTGCAAGTTAAGTTTACGAGGGTGGAGCAAAAACTGGATTGGGACGCAGCCGTTTGATAGCCATCTGCACTCAAGTCTTTGATTTAAAGTACAAAAACCGTCACAACCAGCACAGTCACACAACCACAAGACATAATTTATTGATTGATCGTTAGCAGCTTTAGTGGCATTTGGAACATTTTAATTACTTTTCTCGAGGTAATAAACAGATTTGTCATCTAAGCCTTTGTACCTTTATGAATGTGAAATTAGCAAGTAACATGTCCATGTATAAAGTTAATAAACAGTCTAACCACTATTATAACAATAATAATCTGTGGTAGGCGAAGTGCTTTCTTTCACAGTAACCTAGCTAGCTATTATCTTTTCTGATGCAGATTTCTGGGAAAGGTGTGCGGTGTGTTGTATGATTCAGCTTTTGTTAGGTAACGCTTTACCAGAGAAACGTCAGTCAGCTGCTTAGGAAGGAACTACAAGCTACCCTAGGTCTACTAAGCGAATCAAAATGCCTTATACGTCCATTGCAGTACAGAAAACTTAACTAAACCGGTAGGTCACCAACTACTGTTACACTACTGGAAAATATTACACTGAAACTGCGCTGTATGCTGCGTTCGTTATGAACTCGGCAGCTCGTAGCCCCGACATGGAAGCTCGGAGTTACGAGTTTAGAGCGTTCCATTTGTCACTTTGTACCAACCATTTCTAAGAACATGTCGCTAGCGCCTAAAGCTGCAGAGCTACGCTACTTTGTCACAGAGGAAGAGAAGTGCAAACGGCAAGCCAGTTGTTACATGTATTTCTATAGAATACATGGCCTATCTTAATGTATTTCAATGTTTAGGCTGTAACCCCGTAGATTGCTTATTTCCTATGCGTGTTATCAAGTGAAGGATGTGGGCACGCATAAATATTGAAACTACCACTAACTTAATTTGTTTCAAGCTGTTAAGCATTTCCCATTAAAATATAGATTCATCCACTTTGAATCACGTCACTTTCCTCCTACTCAGCAACCCGGAGCTGTGAAATGATACCCGAGTTTACCACTTGTTATTCCGAGATTAGATTAAATTGTAAATTATACGGGAATAGTATGGAATGGTTGTAAATCAAGTGTCTGTGGTATCAAACGAGCCTCAAACATACACTCTGCTGCCAGATATGCAGCAGATATGGATGGATCACTTGAAGGGTTGTTTCTCCTGACTTATTTTTCCAGTGTTCAATAGGAAAATGTGTCAGGAGAAACGACCCTTAAAGTATCCATCCATATCTACTGCATATCTGGTAGCAGAGTATGGTTTGAGGCTTGTTTGATACCTCAGATCCTTGATGACTTACAACCATTTAGCCAACCATGGGTTCCATACTATTCCCGTGTAATTCACATCTTAATCTAGTCCGACCCCCCAATTCCCATAGAGATCCATTCAAATGCAGAGATTATAGTATCGCTTGTAAGAGTACCTGAAAATAAGATATCAAGAGTCTTTTGATACCCTTTTATACCCAGTCATGATAGCATCACCTGTTTACCTGTGGAAAGTTCCAAACAGGTGTTTTTGAACTCCCCAGTCTTTTTTTGTTGTTGTTGCCCCGTCCCAACTTTTTTGGAACATGTTGCAGGCATCAAATTTGGAATTAGCTTATATTTTCAAAAATCAATAAAGTTGATCAGGTAAAACATTTTTTTTGTACCCTCTTCAATTAAATATATGTAAAATAGAATTTACAAATCACTGCTTTTATGTGCATTTTACATACTGTCCCAACTTTTTTGGAATTGGGGTTTGTAGGCCTACATTAAATATTTAGCCAAGCATTTGCAAATTTATTAGCCCTATCAATAGATCAATACGATCTAAACTCCTCAAAAAAAGGTTGGAAACGTTATTTCAGTCGATTATTCCTCCCCTTTACTAATACCAATTGGTATTGTATTTTATATCGTTGGAAAGCCTGATTAGTCACCTTTACAACGAGGTGCAACTTGTAAGGATCATGCATTCATGGAATGAGCAACACAACTAACCGTGTGGGTAGCGGCCCAAAAAAATGTGCCAAAATCCCCTGCAATATTCTTCTGTTGGTATTCACTCTCGTTTTGAGCTTCAAGTGCTGGCAGGTGTATGCCAGTCACAGGTGTGTGACTGGCACCTGATTGGCACCTAATTGACAGCACTTGTGTGCATGGGTCCTGCAACTTTGTTGAGTTTGTGTGTGCTCAAGCATAAACATGCCACGTTTGTCCCTTCAGGATAAGGCCCGTGCAATAGGGCAAGTGGAAGCTGGTGTTCCGGTACGCAGAGTGGCAGCATTATTTGGTGTCAGCCCTGGTACCATTTCCAAACTTAGGACCAAGTTCCGTGAGACTGGTGAAGTCAAAGACAGACCACGAAGTGGCCGTCCCAGGAAGACAACACCCCAAGAAGACCGGTTCCTCACCCTTGCTTCACTGAGGAACCGTAGGCTTTCTTCCAGAGATTTACAGGCAAGATTTGCACAACGGTACCACAAACAGATCTCTGATCAGACGGTGAGGAACAGACTGCACATGGCCGGTCTTCGTGCTTATAAGGCTGCCAGGAAGCCTGCAATGACTGCCCTTCACCGTCAGGCCCGTTTGCGCTGGTGTCGACAGTACCGACAGTGGAACCTAAGAATGTGGGGCAACGTCATGTTCAGTGATGAATCAAGGTTCTGTCTGCGGAAGCTGGATGGCAGGATCAAAGTATGGAGACGGCGTGGAGAACGCTATGCAGATTGCTGCACAGATCGCGTGACACCTTTCAATGGGGGCAGTGTCTCTCTCACAGGCAAAACAGAACTTGTCATCATTGAAGGCAATCTCAATGCAGTGAGATATCGGAATGAGATTCTGGAGCCAGTGGCGATCCCATATCTCCAGAATCTGGGACCTAACTCCATCCTCCAGGATGACAACGCTCGCCCCCACAGAGCCAGGATCACAGAGTACCTCCAGAATTTGGGAGTGGAGAGGATGGAATGGCCTGCCGTGAGTCCAGACCTCAACCCAATTGAACACCTGTGGGATCAGCTTGGGTGTGCTGTACGTGCCAGAGTGACCAATGCAACCATGCTGGCTGACTTGCGGCAAATCCTGGTTGAGGAATGGGATGCCATCCCACAGCAGTGTGTGACCAGGCTGGTGACCAGCATGAGGAGGAGGTGCCAAGCTGTTGTGACTGCGTATGGATCTTCCACACGCTACTGAGGTCCCTGACAGTGTAAAATGAATAAAGTGTAAAAATGGCCAATATGTGTTGTTTTTTCCTTATTACTGTGGGAGAGTGCAATCATACAATCCACCAAGCAACTCAAAACGAGAGAATACCAACAGAAGAATATTGCAGGGGATTTTGGCACATTTTTTTGGGCCGCTACCCACACGGTTAGCTGTGTTGCTCATTCCACGAATGCATGATCCTTACAAGTTGTACCTCGTTGTAAAGGTGACTAATCAGGCTTTCCAGCGATATAAAATACAATACCAATTGGTATTATTAAAGGGGAGGAATAATCGACCGAAATAACGTTTCCGAACTTTTTTTGAGGAGTTTATATAATGACATGACTTAGAACATGCATATTTTTAGATACTTTAGGTTTTTAAAGTCTATTTCCACATCCGCGTTAAGACGTTTTTGTTCGTTAAGACGTCAAATTTGTTCGTCTTAAGACATCCATTTTGGACGTCTAGTCGTCTACGTCTTAAGACGACAGAAAATACCGGGCGTGTTCGAGTAGACATCGGTGAGCAGTCGGCTCGCCTGCCTCAGGCGGAAATGACAAACGCCTGAGCAGATCGAACTGGGACAGTTTCGGACGTTTCTGAAACCGGCAGGGAGAAAAACAATATGGAGTTAGCCGTGTTGCTTGTTGTTGCGGAGGACTTGGAGGCGACAGAAATGTCCTTTTTACTTCAAAATCTTGAAGAAATGGAGGAGAACGAATGAAGGTTGTTTTAATACTGACTTGCATTATTTAATGACTTGTATTGTTAGGGTAGTCAATATTTATCTTTTGCTATGCGACTTTGGCTAAGCGCCGAATTGTTCCACAGTGAAACTGCAATTAAAGTTCTTGAATAAATATCTATAATTGCCATTGTAATTAAAGCGCCGGGTGCCGTTTCATTATCGAATAACTAAATTATTTAGCTAAGCTGTCATCTGTTATGGTAACATACCTGTAAACATTAGGCTGCTTAGCCTATGTTCTATTGCTCATATTCAGTTGTTTCTTGTCTGTCAATTTATGAAATGGCATAAACTACACCTGTCATCTCTGTTTAGACTAGCAAACATGGTAGACATGTAATTTTAGTTAATCTAAACCCAGAAGACATCATAGCCATCGGTAGCCATACATTGTAATGTGAGAATCTATGTAGCTATGTTAAGTATCATAACTTACATGCATGTTTTCATAGACTTTTGAGTGGTGGTTCTAAAGAATATTTTATTGCAGAATATCTGTACCAATATAATTGAGAAATGTCTCTCATGGGACTTCTTTAGAGTTAATGTTAATGCATTGAAGATATTCCTTGTGACATAAAGGAAACGTGTATTAATCCTAATCATTAATTATATTGCTATGAAATAATAATATTTGGTTGCATATCCTTTGTGTGCAAGGACTGCCTGAAGTCTGCGAGCTGTAGAAATCATCAGATGCTCTGTATCTTCACTGGTGATGCTAAGCCAGGCCTGTACTGCAGCCTTCTTCAGTTACAATATGGATGAAAATGCCCTCAAATTAAAGCTTACAGTCTGTACTTTAGCCTCTAATTCATTGTATCATTTCACATCCAATGTGCTGGAGTACAGAGCCAAAACACAGGGGAAACAAATATCCACTGTTCACTGTATATATCCTTTACTTGACCAGTCTGTTGAGATTTCTTTTCACACTAAAACATTATACATAGCATACATGATTCAGCTACTCATAATGTCAGTGTTCATGATTTATTCAAATTACATGACAGCAGGTAGTCCTTTTGGACCCTGACAAAGAACTTATTGAATTGAATGCCATCCAATGTCTTTAACAAGATAAATTGAGTTTGTATGAATGAATAACTAATATAGTATATATAGGGACATTGGGATACTGGGAGTCATTATGTGTTTTGATGGAACAATGTCAAGAAAGATGACATTTTCCTTGCCAGTTATGGTAATGTATGGATAAATAGAATTGTATAAAATGTATGCCAATATCAACATGCCATCTTCCTTTTACCTGTCACCAATCATTGTTCATATATTTCTGATTTGACAATAAACATACAAAATGACAGAAAGAACCCTGTGTCATTGTGGCTTGAATGGTGGTGGAGGGGAATAGTTCTACAGTTTATTTACCTTTTGTGAATGTCACCATATTGTGTGAAATAAATATTCAGAAAATGTTCTTTGCTTAATTGCTGGTATAATTTATCTGTTTTGTTCTGGAGACCAGACCACCCACATCTAATCAACCCATAGCCATAATAACAGTGTTAGATCTTTAATCTCAATAATTAATCTTACAACAATTTGTAAGATGGATGTACAGCATTGTACCCAGGTTGTGTTGCTTAATATTGTTTCATTGTTAATACCCTTCATGTTATTATGGCATTGGGTTGTTTGTATGTGGTTCTCTCTGCTGGCATGTGACATGCAGAGGTCTGGCGATACACTGTCCCATCTGGATATAGGGAAAACTCCACTTCTCAACACAATGACGGAGAGCAGGTCATACCTTCATTATATTACATTATAGTCATTTGGCAGACACTCTTATCCAGAGCGACGTACATCAGTGCATTTTTGAACTAGGAACAAGTGCGTTAAGATCTTGTCTTACTGATAACAAGGATGGTGAAGTGAAATATTGATTAGGTAACATTTTTTTCCCCATCAAAAGACATCCAAATACTTTGAAATAAATTAATGAGTTATCAGCTTAATGTACTATATGGTCACACCAAATGTTCTGGAGAGGACACTTTTTTGGACAAAAGTCCAATTAGGATTTTACACTTAAACAAGCTGTTGCAAAAACAAACCACTCCGTATAACAAAGTTGAATCTTTACTTTTCTATAGAATATGGTATAATTACAAATATAGTTGAATAAAGTATTGAATAAAACATTGTTACCTATATTTGGACAGGCCTTTTTTTGTTATTATTTCTTCATACACTTTTTGGTTCAGTCAACAGATTTTATATAGGTAAATCTTTTCCTAATTTATCTCAAGGCAGATGGATTACAGAAGCAGTCAAGAATGAGAATTGGCAACTTCATTTGTTTATGTAGCATTACCAATATTGTACTTTTTGCATTCGTACTTCAATAATAACCAGAGTAGCGACCTTATGTTAGTCAATCCCACACTCTCAAAACACATATTTATGTATTTGCATGAATAAAGAACAAATGCAAGTCAAAGTCATTTACAGAAATATGCCAGAGAGGTTGGAAACCCTACAGGGCTTATGCTAGAAACTCACTTTACAAAACAAAATCACATTAATTGAAAAACAATAAAGGATTGTATTATATAAACTTTTTTTTATTAAATAAAGCAATAATAAGAAAAAACTGAATAAATATTCATTGTGAAAATAGAAAAGAGAACAGAGAAGGGAAAGAGGAAAATACTGCTATTACATTGTAGGATTTAATAAATAACCCTTATCCCTGTGTTTGAACACTTAGGGAGGGGTAAATTTCATTAAGATTTTTTTTTTTATAGAGTAGAATCAATACGCCGAGATAGGTGGCGATATTGTGAAACGATCCGCGTGTGTCATGACGAAACACCTCTCTCTCCTCGCACTCTAACCAATGCTGTTGTTGGTTTGTTTGAAGGCGCGGCGATGTTGATGAAGGCGCCCGAGAGCTGCTGCACCGCTGCTAAGGCGCCTGCTTAACCTCCTGTTGTCATTTCCGCCTTAGTTCACGCAGCACCGACTTTTCTGCCATCTCGGACAGTTTCTGATGCAGGCCGACGCAGATATGACGTAAATCGGCTCTAGCCGAACACGCCCACCGTGTTAACACGTCCATTTTGAACGTCTTAAGGCGTTTAAAATTGGGTGCTACCACTTCATCAGTTTGAGGGGAAACCCTTCATACAATCATTGCAAGAGAGAAAACAATTCCCCACTCAACCTACCTTGTATGAATTGAGGTTAAGAAATAATATTGATTGAATTGATTGAAAGAGAAATATTGATTTACGGTGACATTATTAACATCTGCATTTTCTGTACACTACTGGTTACTTATTGAGAAAAACTGTAGCTTGTATACAATATCATAGCTACTTGACATATTAATCTATTGTGCGTTCGCCTAAGTGCCCACTAGATGGCAGTATTAGAGCACAAATGGCAACCTGTTGAATTTTGAGTAGATTGGGGGAAAAGAAAGAATTTGGTGTTCTGCAAGCCATTGATTTCGATGTAAACTGGTTAAGATCCTTTCTGATTAATGGCGAAATTTTTAGTGCAGCCAAGGGGTATTTTTTATGTAATGGTGGTGTGAATTATATTTTACATTGTGGCTATTATGTTACATTGTGGCTATAAATGTTCAAATCCCCACTTTGACCACCTGTTGTGATTTTATTAATTAAGGCAGGCTATTATTGGACTAAGTTTCACTGTCGCCATGATTCCTTCCTTTCCATGTCCTAAATGCATAAGGGTGATAACCTAGTTAGCCTACTATTTTTCTGTTTTCCTTCAGTAATTGTCCCTATAATTAGGCTATAACAGTTTTTTCTTTAGACAACGTGTGCATTACACACACATTTGAGTATTTTTGTTGTATTCCTTGTTATATAAATCTAAAATAGAAACTTTCCATAATTTGTAGATACTAATCCCTTTGTTGAATATAGGTAACAATCGCATTTGTTTAGGCTATCGGCTATCATCTTTTCCTGTTGTGGTGAATAAATAGCATGAGCTGTCCAGATTATTGAAATAATTTGATTCAAAACTAGTGTTTCGCTCAACTCCGCTCACACGTTCTGGTGGCTATGCAAATAAAGTTTGAGCATAATATTTTTAAAATTCAAAATCACTCTTTAATGAATGCGGAGGAGACCATTCATCATTAATTTACAACCTCCCTAAATGCGTATCTGTCTGCAAGGTGCAGGTATTAAGAATACACTCTCCATGCTGTATGGTTGGTGTCTGCACTCATCCCCGTTCCCCAGTAGAGGTGCGCAACTTTCTCCCTTTAATGACCCAGATAGCAAGCGAACGTTGAATCGACGTAGATTAAATGTGACGCGGTATGTCAAAAGCAGGCGGAATTGGGCAGAGCTACGAACAGAGGAAAAGCTGCAAAATGCCTTGGGGGTGAATTTTAGCGTTTTTGAGATTTTTGAACATTTATGATGCTACAAATATTAAAAATGTTCTGTAAAAGTTTCAAACTGAAATTTCATCGACAAAGTATTTTTTAAGCACTTTTAGAGAGGCATGTCATTTCACAAAATGATGCCTTGTTCGAGATTTTGCTTGGAAATGACGCCAAATTTAGCGTAACTTCTAGCTCACTTGCTAACGTAAAATCGCATGATGATATTTTGCCAACATATTGGTTATTCAAACGGTATCTTTCTTGATGAAATAAACTATTAATTGATTATTAAAACAACAATAATCGTGAGCTTGTTTATGGATTACAACAGCCGCCCGATAATGGGCGCCCTTTCTTTGGCAGTCTCGTCTCATCTTAAAGACGTTAAAACGGAAAAAAAAAACACGTTATTGGCTTAAAAGTTAACATCGTTTTTGTAAAGAAATAAATCCAATGCGATTGAGCCTATCTCTTTTAAGCCAATAAACGATAGTTGTCTCCCCTTTTTTGACATTACTGTCTCATCTAAAAGACGTTAAAACAAAAAACTACCGGTCACGTCTACATGTTTAATATTGGCTTAAAACTTAGTTTATCGTTTTGTGAAGAAATAAACCCAATATCGACATCTTTCGGACTGTCAGGTAAACTATCCAGTTAGCCAGCTATTTTGCCAACATATTAGTTATTCAAACGGTATCTTTCTTGATGAAATAAACTATTAATTGATTATTAAAACAACAATAATCGTGAGCTTGTTTATGCACTACAAGAGCCCGATAAAGGGCGCCCCTTTTTTGACAGTACTTTCTAATCTAAAAGACGTTAAAACAAAAAAACTACCGGTCACATCTACATGGTTATTGGCTTAAAAGTTAGCTTATCGTTTTGTGAACCTAATAAATATAGCCTAATATGTTCAATGGTATGTGCCAGAATAATATCAGTATCGTATGTTGATCACAAAAATGTCTGGTTTCCGCCCGATAACAGGGTTCGGTACGCTAACATTGTTAACCAACTTGTTTTGTTTAAACTCAAACTTTAAAGGGCTATTTCTCAGTTTCGATGTTTCAGACGGTCCAATTTAAAATCTTAATAACTTCGCTTTGGAATATCCGATTTGAAAAAAGAAAGAGTTGTAAAGTGCAAGGTCTATGTTTTACTAATATACCAATAACTCAAAATTGACCTCTTGCCCAATTCCGCCTGGTTTTGACATACCGCATCACAAATGTGGAATTCCGACGTGGATTCAACATCAATTTGCTCATCGAAATCACGTTGAATCAACGTCAGAATACCGACAAATATTGAATAATCATCAAAATTGGTTATTTTTTCTCCCACAGTACACTCACTGCAATGAAGTTGTATTTTATCCATTTTATGTGTTCGGCTGGCAAAGCAATTTATGACGTTAGGCGAATTATTTAGGCTACAGTTACGACTGACATTATCGGCTACTAAATAGTTCAGTTAGCTAATGGAGTGAGTCAGTGATGGCGACAAACATTAAAACTTTTAAATATCATGTTAATATTTAACCTTGATCATTCAATATTTGTCGGTATTCTGACATTGATTCAACGTGATCTCGATAAGCAAATTGATGTTGAATCAACGTCCGCTTGCTATCTGGGTAATGAGACTGAATAGTTTGGCATGCTCGGCTTGTCTTGCCGGCTGGAAGAACAAATGTTGGTATGTACTAATTAAATCCCTGACTAGAGTCACTTCTATTTATATGCGCAGTTTACGTTTTGTGAAATGCCTATGTAGTTGGCCAATGTTGATAATGCACTAACCCAAAATGGCTGGAGCGCTGTACATTTAAATATAAGCCGTGGTTCTCTACCTTTTTCTAAACTGCAAATGGACTGTCCCAAATACTACGTAGCCCAAACGTAGAGCCCACATGACCACAACGTAGGTATACGTGCAGCCCCTACGTAAAAAATGGGTGGGTTCGTATCACAGAACTGTGGGCGTGTTCGGCTAGAGCCGATTTACGTCATATCTGCGTCGGGCTGCATCGGAAACTGTCCGAGATGGCCGAAAAATCGGTGCTGCGTGAACTAAGGCGGAAATGACAACAGGAGGTTAAGCAGGCGCCTTAGCAGCGGTGCAGCAGCTTTCGGGCGCCTTCATCAACATCGCCGCGCCTTCAAACAAACCAACAACAGCATTAGTTAGAGAGCGAGGAGAGATAGGTGTTTCGTCCTGACACACGCGGATCATTTCACAATATCGCCACCTATCTCGGCGTACCCCTCCCTATGTGTTCAAACACAGGTATAAGGGTTATTTATTAAATCCTACAATGTAATAGCAGTATTTTCCTCTTTCCCTTATCTGTTCTCTTTTCCAATTTCACAATTAATATTTGTTCCGTTTTTTCTTATTATTGCTATATTTTAAAATATTTTTTAATATAATGCAATCCTTTATTGTTCTTCAATTAATGTGATTTTGTTTCATAAAGTGAGCTTCTAGCATAAGCCCTGCAGGGTTTCCAACCTCTCTAGCATATTTCTGTAAATTACTTTGTGTACTTGCATTTGTTCTTTATTTGTGCAAATAATAAATACATAAATAAATATGTGTTTTGGGAGTCTGGGATTGAGTAACAAAAGGTCGCTACTCTGGTTATTATATATTGTACCATACGTGTACTTTCTTTAAGTAACGTTAAGCCTATGCGAAAAGTACAATATTGGTAATGCTACACAAACAAATGAAGTTGCCAATTGTCATTCTTGACTGCTTCTGTAATCCATCTGCCTTGAGATAAATTAGGAAAAAAATTACCTCTAACAGTAGGCCTATATAAAATCTGTTGACTGAATCAAAAAGTGTATGAAGAAATAATAACAAAAAAAGGCCTGTCCAAATATAGGTAACAATGTATTTTTCAATACCTTATTCAAGTAGATTTGTAATTATACCATATTCTATAGAAAAGTAAAGATTCAACTTTGTTATCAGGAGTGATTTGATTTGCAACAGCTTAAGTGTAAAATCCTAATTGGTCTGTTGTTCCCAAAAAAGTGTCCTCTCCAGAACATTTGGTGTGAGCATATAGAACATTAAGGTAGGACCACCAAATGATAACTCATTAATTTATTTCAAAGTATTTGTATGTCTTTTTATGGGAAAAAAAACTGTTACCTAATCAATATTTCTCTTCACCATCCTTGTTATCAGTAAGACAAGATCTGAAGGTATGACCTGCTGTCCATTGTGTTGAGAAGTGGAGTTTTCCCTATATCCAGATGGGACAGTGTATAGCCAGACCTCTGCATGTCACATGCCAGCAGAGAGAACCACATACAAACAACCCAATGCCATAATAACATGAAGGGTATTAACAATGAAACAATATTAAGCAACACAACCTGGGTACAGTGCTGTACATCCATCTTGAAAATAGTTGTAGGATTAATGCTTGAGATTAAAGATCACTGTTATTATGGCTATGGGTTGATTAGATATGGGTGGTCTGGTCTGCAGAACAAAATATATAGATTATACCAGCAATTAAGCAAAGAGAACATTTTCAGAATATTTAATTCACACAATATGGTGAAATTCATAATATTGTAAATAAACTGTAGGACTATTCCCCTCCACCACCATTCAAGCCACAATGACACCGGGTTCTTTCTGTCATTTTGTATGTTTATTATCAAATCAGAAATATATGAACAATGATTGGTGACAGGTAAAAGGAAGATGACATGTTGATATTGGAATACATCTTATGCAAATACAATTCTATTTATCCATACATTACCATAACTGGCAAGGAAAATGTCATCTTTCTTGACATTGTTCCCTCAAAACACATAACGACTCCCAGTATCCCAATGTCCCGATATGTACTATATTAGTTATTCATTCATACAAACTCAATTTATCCTGTTTAAGACATTGGATGGCATTCAATTCAATAAGTTCATTGTCAGGGTCCAAAGGGACCACCTGCTGTCATGTAATTTGAATAAATCATGAACACATATGAGTAGCTGAATCATGTATGCTATGTAATGTATAAGTGTGAAAATAAATCTCAACAGACTGGTCAAGTAAAGGATATATACAGTGAACAGTGAATATTTTTTTTCTGTGTTTTGGCTCTGTAGTCCAGCACTTTGGATGTGAAATGAAACAATGATTGTGAGGCTAAAATACAGACTGTAAGCTTCAATTTGAGGGCATTTTCATCCATATTGTAACTGAAGAAGACTGCAGTACAGGCCTGGCATAACATCACCAGTGAATATACCCAGCATCTGATGATTTCTACAGCTCGCAGACCTGATGTCTTCTGGGTTTAGATTAACTAAAATGACATGTCTACCATGTTTCCTAGTCTAAACACAGATGACAGGTGTAGTTTAGGCCATTTCATAAATGGACAGACAAGAAACAACTGAATATGAGCAATAGAACATAAGCAGCCTAATATTTACAGGTATGTTACCACAACAGATGACAGCTTAGCTAAATCATTTAGTTATTCGATAATGAAACGGCACCCAATGCCATTCCAATGGCAATTATACATATTTATTCAAGAACTTTAATTGGAGTTTCACCGTGGAACAATTCAGGGTGCTTAGCCAAAGTTGCGTAGCAAAAGATAAATATTGATTACCCTAACAATACAAGTCATTAAATAATGTAGGCCTAAGTCAGTATTAAAACAACCTTCATTCGTTCTCCTCCATTTCTTGTAAATTTAAAAAAGTAAAAAAGACATCTCTGTCGCCTCCAAGTCATCCGCAACCACAAACAACACGGCTAACTGCTCCATATTGTTTTTCTCCCTGCCGGTCAGAAACGTCTGAAACTGTCCCAGTTCGATCTGCTCAGGCGTTCGTCATTTCCGCCTGAGGCAGGCAAGCCGACTGCTCACCGATGTCTACTCGAACCATAGACTGTATAAAAATGGTCTTACACAGTTCAGTAACCATGGAAGTGCGAACTACTTTACGACTTGCTACTTGTAGGCTATTCATCAATTGTTCGCGTCCCCACTAATCAGCGAATCAGAGTCATATGTTGGGGTAAAGACTCATTCCCTACTTGGAGTAGATGATTTTTCTACTCCAAGTAGGGAATGAGTCTTTACCCCAAGTGAAGGAGTTCAAGTATCTCGGGGTCTTGTTCTTGAGTGAGGGGACGATGGAGCGTGAGATGAGCCGGAGAATCGGAGCAGCAGGAGCGGTATTGCGCTCGCTTTACCGCACCGTTGTGATGAAGAGAGAGCTGAGCCAGAAGGCAAAGATCTCGATCTACCGGTCAATCTTCGTTCCTACTCTCACCTATGGTCATGAAGGGTGGGTCATGACCGAAAGAACGAGATTGCGGATACAAGCGGCCGAAATGGGTTTTCTCCGGAGTGTGGCTGGCATCTCCCTTAGGGATAAGGTGAGAAGCTCAGTCATCCGTGAGGGACTCGGAGTAGAGCCGCTGCTCCTTTGCGTAGAAAGGAGCCAGTTGAGGTGGTTCGGGGCATCTTGTAAGGATGCCACCCTGGTCGCCTCCCTAGGGAGGTGTTCCAGGCACGTCCAGCTGGGAGGAGGCAACGGGGCAGACCAAGGACCAGGTGGAGGGACTATATCTCCACGCTGGCCTGGGAACGCCTTGGGGATCCCTCCAGTCAGAGCTGGTCAGTGTGGCCAGGGAAAGGGAAGTTTGGGGCCCCCTGCTGGAACTGCTACCTCCGCGACCCGACTTCGGATAAGCGGTTGAAGATGGATGGATGGATGGATGTTGAGTCATATTTTGACCAACCAGAGTCTCGTGTTGACTCGCGGAGAGTAAAACAACGGAAACAACGGAGGCTATAACTTCGTTATATACATTGGTGGTGGTAGAGGCGAGTTTCCCCCTCATCATTGTAAAGCGCTTTGAGTATCTAGAAAGGCGCTATATAAATGCCATGCATTATTATTATTATTATTATCGAGTCGCGTCAAGTAAAATCACGCATTGATTTGTATTCTTATATGTATTACGGGTACTGGGTTGAAAATATGACTGTAAACTGCTTAGTTTGATATAAAAAAGGCAGGTGTTTCTCCATTATAGCCTATGGACTGGACGCCATATTGGTTGCTGCAACTCCTGGCTCCTCCCGTATGGGGGGCCAACAGTGCCAAAAACTCTGTCGTCTGCGAGTGCGACTGCGAATGCAATTGCCTTATACTGTGCGCTTTATTTGGTCACAACATCTCACTCGCAGGTTTACTCGTGTCACTCATACGCACTAGCACTTGCACTCGCAGTCGCTTCGCGTCGGCACTCGCAGTCGCATTCGCACTGGCACTCGCAGTCGCATTCGCACTCGCAGTCGCATTCGCAGTCGCATTCGCACTGGCAGTCGCATTCGCACTGGCACTCGCAGTCGCATTCGCACTGGCACTCGCAATCGCATTCGCACTTTTATGAGTGTAGTTAGTAGCCTAGGCTACTAATTGTTAGCTTGCTGATATAGCTAGCATACCAGACGGTTAGGTAACGTTAAGAAGATCAGTATAGGCTACTTTGCTGAATAAAATACAGTAGGCTATATGGTTAGGCTACTGAATCAGTTCACTAACCTTAGCTAAATAGTTCGCAAGTTTGATCTTTGATCAGCTCGGGTAGCCTACTATAGCCTATCTAGCTATCTGATCAGCTAAATTAGGCTAAATATAGGCCTATTATTTTTTATTAAAAGACGAAGATTTTGTTTTCCTGTCAGGTTGAACGTAGCCTATTATGGATTTCCTTGTAGTGTGCCAACAATGTCACATTCGAAGAATTTGACGTGGTTTATGAAAAGCTTGCATGAGTTCACCATTTAGCTACTGAAATTATAATGCTGGTTAATGCTTTTATGGCTCCCGTGCCGAAATTTGGCTGCCTGTCAGAATTTGACAGACCCTCGCGTGCACGCGCGCCCACTCATTATTAGGCTACTTTCTTTGGGACTGTGTTCCTTCTCCTTTCGCGATTTCCGACTAATATCTCCCTTCTTTCGGTGCATGATCAAGCCATTCTGTGTCACTGTCCGTACAGATAGCCTACTCTTTTTCTCATTTGAAATGCTCGACCTAATTTAAGCAGCATAGCCACTTTGCAAGAATCAGCCTAGCCTACGTTAAAGGTTGTATCAGCGATTTTGGGTGACGTCACTTCTGAAGCGAAATCCCAAACAAGCATACTTATGAATAATTATGTTATGTTTTAAAAAATAGTGTTCAAGCATCCACAATTATAACCACGTTAATAACGTTTGTAAGAAACCAAACCGTTTGTAAATCCGTCAAGATTTCAGCGAGATAAGAGTATTAGCGTTTGTGCAGATCATTGTGATTGGTTGGAATACTGTTTATTTTGGTTTTGAGTGGTTGGTAGTAGGCTACCATTTGTTTTTGTGTACGATCTCGGAGCATAGGCTGCCTACAGAGACGCGGTTTTTTGACGGCCTGCTTATGGGGCGGGAAGCTAGCGGATCGTGAGGAAAAATCAGATGAATGTGATCATTTATGTTTCCACCCAAAATCGCAATACAACCTTTAAAAGCGGATAAAATCCATGTAGCCTAAATTAGGCTATCGTTTTTTTATTTTATTTTTTTAAACGGCGTTAACGTAGGCTAATGGAACATAAAAGAATTGCAGTTTGACAGCTAGTCTACAAGCCCTGGGAATAGCCTACGATTCTTCGTTAAGTTCAATGTAGACATAATGTCCAGGACAGCATTATGCTGTGGTGACACATCTGGTCCTCTACTGTAGCCTACACCCTCAAAATGTTTTGTTCATACAGTTAGCACCATAATTCATTGGACAGTGACACATTTTTTGTTATTTTGGTTCTATACTCTCGCACTTTGAGTTTGAAAGGATACAATGACAATGAGGTTGAAGTGCAGACTGTCAGCTGAGGTTTTTTTTCATCCATATCGGATGAACCGTTTATAAATTATAGAACCTTTTGTAGGCCTACATAGTCCCCCCCCATTTTCGGGCATCAAAAAATATTGGACAGTTTAACATAATGTAGAATAAAGTAATAATTTTTAATATTTGGTCGCATATCCTTCGCATGCCATGACTTCCTGATGCCTGTGACCCAACAATATCAAAAGACTCTTGATATCTTATTTTCTGGTACTCCTACAAGCGATACTAGGCTATCACCTCTCTGCATTTGAACGGATCTCTATGGGAATTGGGGGGTTGGACTAGATTTAGCTGTAAATTACACTGGGACAGTATGGTTGGCTAAATGGCTCTCAAGGGTCTGACGTATCAAACAAGCCTCAAACCATCTGCTGGCTAGCCTATTATGGATGGATAACTTGAAGGGTTGTTTCTCCGGGCAAATATTCCTAAAACAAACTGCGATTGTCACTAGCCTACGTCAATGCAGTTTTAAAAATAAACTATAGGCCTACTTTACATGCATTTTATCTGCTTTAAACGTAAGGCATAGGCTACTGATTCTTGCAAATTATGCTGCTTAAATTATGCCGGAACGCCACGAAAATCGAGCATTTCAAATGAGAAAATAGTAGGCTATCTGTACGGACAGTGACACAAAATGGTCCAATCATCCACCGAAAGAAGGCAGATATTAGTCGGAAATCGCGAAAGGAGAAGGAGCAGTCACTAAGAAAGTAGCTAATAATGCAGAGTGGGCGCGCGTGCACGCGGGGGGTTGTCAAATTCTGACAGGCAGTCAGATTTCGGCATGGGAGCCATAAAAGCAGTAGGAGAATGCTTGACTTCCAGTAATGGTGAACTCGTGCAAGCTTTTCATAGACCACGTCAAATTCTTCGAATGTGACTTTAGCCTACTAGACGTTCAACCTGACAGTAAAAATAAATAAATAATAATCGTCTTCTGGCAAATGCGGACGAGCGAATGGTTGGATCAGTTCCCTTACAAATGTTCTCATCTGCTCCATTAAACTCAAATTGCATATTAATTAAAGTTAATATATTTATCTAAGCAACAGAAATAGGCTAATCATTTTGGGCTGATCATAGGCTAGTAGCTACCCGAGCTGATCAAAGATCACGCGAACTTGCAAACTATTTAGCTGAGGTTAGTGAAATTATTCAAGCGAACATATAGCCTACTGCATTTTATTCAGCAAAGTAGGCTAGCCTATATTGATCTTCGTAACGTTACCTAGCCGTCTGGCATGCTAACTATCAGCAAGCTAGTAGGCTACTAACTACACTCAGAAAATGTAAAGGCCAAGAGGTGCTATTACTCTGAAACATGTAGCATAGGTTCATGTTTTCAGGACGTTACATTTTAAATCTTCCATTTCTGCCAATTGCGATATTTCTCTGTATCTTCCTTCATTAAATAGGCTCGCCTACTCTACTTCTAGCCTACTCTGTTTGACAGTCCTCTGTTGTTCTTGGGATTGTATCGCCACCCTGTGGATTTAAATGCTAACTGCAGTGGTATAATCATGAGAGTTAGAGTGCGAGTGCGAATGCGAGTGCAAGTGTGAATGCAATTGCCTTATACTGTGCGCTTTTATTGGTCACAACACCTCACTCGCAGGTTTACTCGTAGCACTTGCACTGGCACTCGCAGTTGCTCTCTCATGATTAAGAGAATTTCTTAAAGGGGGAGATGGGAAACTCCGTGTCCTTTGCATTGTGAAAAGCGTAACGGCTAGTAGTAGCTTAGCTTGGATCACGTGCACCGTTGCTAGCCAATCGTTTCAAAGTATTGACGTCAGTGAGACTCTTCAGAGTTTTTCGACAGTTATCTACAGCATTTGGCAATATAGTATTGCAAGCACCCGTTAATATTTTGAAAGACCGAAAAACGACCATTTATGATATTACCACTCCATGCACCTATAAAGAGTGATTTGCTTACTTATCACCACTGTTACACTGAAATATCACGCTTACTATTAAGAAGAGCAGGTCGCCTGGGGTATGACAGGCAGCTTTTTCTGCTGACACCTGGAGAGGCGGACCTAACTGGACTCACGCCTTTTTATGAGTCGGTGCTTCAGGCCTGGCGGGTATTTGAAGTCACCCATGCGCCGGATGCCACGCCAGGGATGTGGCTGTTTGAGGAGCCCCTTTTCTTCAACCGGTTTTTAAATGCAAAGACTTTGTCCTCGGCCAGTTTGAGGTCTGCCCTGCGTGAGGCAGGCTGTGTAAAGCTGGGTCATCTTGTAAAGGCCTCCAGTGAATCAATTTCAAGTGTTGGCAGAGTTGGCTGGGATTAGGTCAACAAGAACCTTACAGCGTGTGGTGGAGAAGGTCTGTGGGTCCCTACCAGGTCCCTACAGAGTGTATGTTGAGGATTGTACTCTTTCTGACCAGTGGGATGATGAGTGTGAGTACAGTTTCCCCACCTTGGATGTCTCTCCTGTTGTGGGAGATTGGCAAGAGGATGGGGGTTTCCTGTCTTTTAAAATCCCAGAATTAGGGGAGTTTGAAAAGGCGGGGAAGAAGGCAGCACACTTAATTTGCGTGAAGGTGCTGCACAGACGCTCTCTGGCAGGGATGAAGTTTGAAAAAAAGTCAGGAGAAACAACCCTTCTTCTTCTTCTTCTTCTTCTTCTTGTCGTGTCTTCAGGTGTTGTCTCTGAGAGTTACACGTGTGCCAGCCATTTCTTCACACATTCTTGGGCTTGTGTGTTGTACTCTGCCAGGTCTTCTGTTGTGCAAGGATTAGGTAGTAGGGGGCAGATAAGGAGGTGGGTTGTGTCTTGTGGTGCCGTCCCACAGTCGCAGTTGGTTGGGTCAGTGGAGTATCCCCATCTCTGCATCTCCACTCTGGTTCGGCCCACCCTGCTGCGTAGTCGGTTGAGGCATTTCCATTTCGGCCAGGTTTCGTCTTTCCCTTTTGGTAGGGATTCTGATGGTGGGATCTTCATGTTGTGTGTGGGGGGTGCTTTTTGGATCTCTGTTTTCCACAAAGACACTCGTTCAGCTGATGCTGTGGCAGTGGGGGTGATTGTATGGCTCAGGAAACTCTTCCTGGACTTTAGTCTTTGCTTGGCTGCTGTTTTTCCAAACACAAGGTGTCTTTCGTCTGTTGACTGTTTCTGGCGTTCGTTCCTGCTGGCGACTTCCCTTCTGATATTGGGCGGGGCAATTCCAGCAAGGATGTGCAGATTTGTGGTATTGGTGGGCTTGAGACATCCAGTGATGAGGCGGCATGTATCATTAAGAGTTGAGTCTAGTTTTTTTAGCATGTGCTGATCTCTCCCATACGGGGCAGGCATATTCGGCAGTGGAATAGCTCAGGGCAAGGGCTGATGTTCTGAGCAGTGGGGGTTTTGCACCCCACGTAGTAGATACCAACTTCCTCAGGATGTTGTTTCTGGTGTTGGTTTTGGCCTTGGTCTTTTCAATATGCTGCTTGTAAGATAGAGAGCGATCTAGCGTAACCCCAAGATATATTGGGTTTGGGCAGTGTTCCAAGCTTGTTCCAGCCCAGGAGATCTTGAGGGGACGCTTGGCTACATAATTACGCAGGTGGAAAGCACACACCTGGGTCTTTTGTGGGTTTGCCTTCAGGTGGTTTATTTCGAAGTAGGTGGTAAGGTTGTCCAGGGTGCTTGTGAGGTTCTTTTCCACTTCCTCAAAGGTGTCCTCTTGAGATGTAATACAGAGATCATCCGCATAGATGAAGTGGTGTGTTGACTGGCCTATTGGTTGGTCATTTGTGTATATGTTATAGAGCAGAGGGGAAAGGACACTGCCCTGCGGGAGGCCATTTCTTTGTCGTCGCCATCGGCTGTTTTTCCCATTCAGCACTACGAAGAAGCTCCTGTTTGTGATCATGCTGCCTATCAGGTCAGTCAAGAAGGGGTCTTTTGTCATCTCCAGGATTTTTTTCAGTAGGAGGCGGTGGTTGACAGTGTCGTAGGCTGCTGTTAGGTCGACAAAGACTGCACCTGTGATCTTTCCCTTTTGAAACCCGTCCTCAATGTGTTGGGTCAGGTTGAGCAGTTGGCCAGTGGTTGATTTACCAGGGCGGAAGCCGGCTTGTTGTGGTATGAGTTGTTTTTCTATGACAGGGGCTAGTCTTTCCAGGATCAGGCGTTCGAACAGTTTGAATGGGTGGCATAGTAGGGAGATGGGTCTGAAGTTTTTTGCAAAATTGGGGTCTTTTCCTGGTTTTGGTAGTGCTATTATTCTGGTTTTCCTCCATGTTTTGGGGATATTTTTTGTTGTCATACAGTTGTTCATGAGTGACAGGAGCCAATTCCTTGTTCGGGGGCCAAAGTGTTTAATTTCCTCGATAAATATGCCATCCAGGCCAATAGCTTTGCCATTTTTGAGGGTGTTGATTCCTGCATTCAGTTCTTCAATTGTGAAGGGGTTTGTGAAACCTGGGTTTTCTGTGGGTCCTTCTGTATTCCTTTTGGGTCTTGAGAGTTTATTGCCTTTGTTTTTTCCGCTCTTGAGGAGTTGGTGTGCCACATCATTTGCTGTAACATTGTAGTGCTGTTTTGGTGCAGTGGGGTCGTTATTAAGCTTGCGGATTAGGGCCCATGCCTTTTTGCTGTTCCTTGCCATGTCAGCGCTTTCAATGGTGGTTTGCCACTTGCATTGGCGGCTTTCTGACAGGTAGGTCATGAGATGTTCTCCAGCAGTGATGGTACTCTCAGCAAACGGGCTAGTGCTGTAGAGTATTTTGTATTCGCCATACAGCTTGGCTGATGTTGAGTCCAAGCCCGGGATGTACTCCGTACGGCATCCTCTTGGAATACATTTTCTTGCAGTTTTTTGTACCAGTTTTGTGAAATGTTCGTAGTTGGTGTGGGTGGGCTCTAGGTCTGATATTTTTTTGTCCATCTCTTCCATGAACCCTCTCCAATTGGAGAGAATTTTGGTCCATCTCCAATCCATCCACATCTACTCCATATCTGGCAAAAGAGTGATGGTTTGGGGCTCGTTTGATAGCTCAGACCCTTGATAACTTACAGCCATTTAGCCAGCCATGTGTTCCATACTGTACCAGTGTAATTTACAGCTGAATCTAGTCTCACCCCCCAATTTCCATAGAGATCCATTCAAATGCAGAGAGGTTATAGTATCGCTTGTAACAGTACCTGAAAATAAGATATGGACAGTTTTTTGATGTTGATGGTCACAGACTTCAGGAAGTAACAGCATGTAAAGGATATGCGACCAAATATGAAATATGATACTTTAAAAATACGTTAAAGCAAAGGGTATGAATACTTATGTAAATGAGAAATTTTAGTTTTTTATTTGTAATAAATTTGCAAAAATTTCAAAAAAACTTTTTCCACATTGTCATTATGGGGTGTTGTGTGTAGAATTTTGAGGGAAAAAATGAATTTAATCAATTTTGGAATAAGGCTGTAACAGAACAAAATGTGGAAAAAGTGAAGCGCTGTGAATACTTTCCGGATGCACTGTAGTTCTGTGGGGTTTATGCTGTTTTGCGCTGATTGTAGTAAAATGTCAAGATTTAGACCAATATCAACCAGTAACACTTAGAAAAAACTAAAATAACTGGTTTTAGTGCTTTGTTACCTTTTTAAAAGAGGTAACAAATTATTTAACTGATACAATTAAAAACTGAGGTGAATCAATAGTCCCAAACACTATACATATACAATATAGTGTGTGTGTGTATATATATACACATACACGCATACACGCATACATACACACACACACACACACACACACACACACACACACACACACACACACACACACACACACACACACACACACACACACACACAGAATATCTGTACTCACTGCTGCAACCTCTGCTATTGATGTGGTCTAACTGAAACCCTCCCATCCCTGGGCAATATATAGCCAATGTGTGTCAGCCTGTGGGGCAGTTGGCACTAACACAGCTTGCGTTTAATACCAAGGTCTGGGCCCAGCTATGCACTAGAACTGTGCCTTAACAAGACGAGCCACCCAGCAGCCCCAACTTGGAAACATTATGATCATTGTAATCATTAAATAGGCATATTATTTATGCCTTTCCAATTTAATATTTATTTGGAATAAGATAGTTCGGTGCTTTTGAAAGATACTTTCAGATGTGTTTCTCCTGAACATGTGAAATATATATTTGCAAATGACCATTCAGAGGAAAGAGGACACAAATGATTCATAATTGTTCTGAATGCAGTGGAGCCTCCTGCTGAGTTTTGTGCATTCTATAACTGTCAATCATAGAGGTATGAAATACAGATCACAAAAATAATCTCATCAAGGTTTATTTTCAATGAATAAAAGATCACATTGATCTGAACAGTCACTCTAATCTTCTGCAGTCTTGTGTTTATACATAGTGTTAGGTTTTCCCGGGTAGAATACAATGCATGCAAGTATTGAAAGAGAAGATTACATATTTGTAAAATGTATGACATAGTGACTCGGTAAAGTCTCGCATTCTGAGCATGTTTCTAAATGAAAAGCTGTTAAAACTGTATTAGAAAGGGTATAGAAAGGTTCGACCTAATAAAGTTTTAAATAAAGACACGAGTAGCTGAATATTGATGATCCTTGGGAAGAGCAGTACCCTCTTTGTCCTCTAGAGGTTGTTGTTGGTCTAGTCAGAGTCACTGCTGCTGCTGCTGCTGCTGCTGCTGCCACTGCCACTGCCGGAGCCCTGCAGGAGACAAAAAGTAAGCCACACCCTCCTCGGTGACATCATCACAGCACAAGTGGCAAATTGTGTCTGTTTTCAATGTGCTGTAGGGTTGCAGGTCGTCATGCAGTGCAGGTGCACAATTAAACTTAAACACATCTTGATGGTTGACCTATTCCAGCCCATCCACATAACATAGGAATCAGTACATCACAGAATCTGTGCAGCATGATGCCCTAAAACCAACATCTCACAGTCTCCAAAACCTTGACTGACTCCTTTAGCTGCAGTATGATACAGGCAGATTTAACTTTTCTTTTTTTTCTGTAGGTGCAGAAAAATGTGAATCTTAAATGAAAAACCTGCTGAAATTCATAGTTTAATTCAATTATATATGTAGCCTACTTACCCCTCCATGTTTACCGCGCCTCCTGTGTTTGCGACCACAACCATGGCCCTGCCCATGACCGTGTCCCTGCCCATGACCGTGTCCCTGCCCATGACCGTGTCCGTGTCCATGTCCGTGTCCGTGTCCGTGTCCGTGTCCGTGTCCGTGCCCGTGTCCGTGTCCGTGCCCGTGCCCGTGCCCGTGCCCATGACATATGTGACATTGGTCATCACCATGTTGGTGATCATGACCACCACCATAACAACCAGAATTGTGATCATGGCCATGATCTTGACACTGCCCATGGCCACCTTCACCAGAGTAGGACACACTATGGTGGCCGCTGCTCCCCTCTCCACCATGTGTGGTGCAGGGTGAGGGCCCGGTGATTACCTGGCCATGATCTTGACACTGCCCATGGCCACCTTCACCAGAGTAGGACCAGCTCTGGTCGCTGCTGCTCCCCCCTCCACCATGTGTGGTGCAGGGTGAGGGCCCGGTGATTACCTGGCCATGATCTTGACACTGCCCTTGGCCACCTTCACCAGAGTAGGACCAGCTCTGGTCGCTGCTGCTCCCCCCTCCACCAGGTGAGGTCTCGATGATTACCTGGTAACCGTCAGAGGAACCTGTCTGATCCACAGCATAACCCGAGGGATGCGAGCATCCTGGAAAGGACATGAAAAAAATCAGACAATTTAACATCTCGTGCTGATACAGGGACATCCCCTCAAGTTCAGGGGATTTAAAAATAAGAAGTAGAAAAATTAGTTACCTGAAGGGTTGGTAAACATCCTGGAATATAAAACCTGAAAGTGGATGCAAAATGAAATGAATGTATGATTGCACACAAAACACACTTCCAGAGTTGCCTCTTGTGTATGTAATAATAAGCAGTGAACTTGCAGATAAAAATGAATAAAAAATTAATTTCTACAGAGCAGATAAAATGGAATAAATAATTTATTTCTACAGGGCACCACCTAGTGATGAACCTTGTGCTGTGCGCTGCAACTTTGTGACCAGGGCTGTCTTAACAAATAAGTTTTTATCTCAGAATGTCTCAGACTCACCTGGATAAATTAAGTATAAATAAAATAATGATGTCACTGAACTCCTCATTAAATATAATGTGGTCTAGAGCGGAGTTAGCAGTCTGGTCTCTGATCAGTCGATTACTTAAAAAAACCTGATCTTATCTGTAGGCAAAGGTGTGCCGATCATACAAAACAGACCATTGTGGCCCTGCAGGGAAATTCAGGTTTTTGAGTGGAGAGATATAACAGGCTTGGTAGCATTAGATTAAAGCGAACAAGTTCACACCTATTTACCCAGTAAATCAAGGACAGAATCACTTCTTATAGTGATTAATACAATTTTAAACATGACAGATCCGTAGGATGTAACGTTATGGGCTGTAGATAAATGATTAATCACCGTTTGTCAATACACCACGCGCATAATCACTCATAAAGACTAAAACTGACAGATGCTGATAATTTGCACTAAAAATGACTCACATCGGCATAAAAAACAGTGCCTTTCATCGAGATAATACACTGCTGTACTTTATGAATAATATAGCAAGTATTCATATAGCTGAGGTGTACTTACAGAGGTCAGGCAGTTAGAGATGTGGCCGTTCAGATGTGCCCTCAGAAATGAACTTGTGTTATTTATAGATGGGGCCATACGGTCCCCACCCTACTACGTCTCCACCCTGCACAGAGGTTTGGGCTGGGACTAATTCTGTTTCCACAGCAGCCAAACATCTTCTTGACAGGATCGCAGCGAACAAAGGGTCTGATGCTGACCTGATTTAAACTGCTATGTGAACTGCCTAATCCACATTGGAACTGCCAGCTGCTAATTCACATTGGAACTGCAAACTGCCTAATCCACATTAGAATCGGATTGCATTCTATTACTTTATGAGAACAGAGCAAGTCGGGTTAAATCTGACCGATTTACAACTTTCCTAAACCATAAATACTGTATTTTTCATCTGATTCATCTCAAGACTGTATGTTATCCTCCACACTAGACATTTGAACATGTAAAAAAGCTGATCTCCACTTATTCAACTTTGTTATACCTGTGGTGTTCCCGGTCAAAAATGACCGCCATTGGAAATGAATGGGTAAGACTATATTATGTTCATCCAGCAGATGGAAAACTTCCCCATACACACATCCACTCACCCACACATTCACAACCATAACCCCCTCACCCCCACCCACTCCCCGTGTGATCTAGGCATACAATTGCTATGTAAATTACGACAGAAATATTCAGCATTGTTATTTGCTAATTAATCGTTACGGCACGCTCATCATAATAAACGTGATTAGAGCCTGACATGTCAATATTCAAAATCGGTTTAAACCTTTCGACTTTTAAGTTATAAGGTGGGATATACCGAGTGACCAGCGAAAATATTGACCTGACAGTCTTTCAGAATTCTGACAGTTGATTAAGTCAACTGAAATAATGACCGCGAGACTACTGAATAGAACAGAATATTGGCTGCGCTGATCTGTTTTCGGTGCACTCAGAGTCCTACTCTTATCATTGATCGAATGTTGGGAAAGTGTGAGTTTAAAAGCCGCAAAAACAGTCCTTATATCGCATTAAAATTACATATAAGGACAGTTATTGTCCATAATACGTTTATTTAAGATTAAACTGACATTTTAAGCACAATATTTATGTTGATTTGAATGGGTCGGGTTGGGTTCTGGAGGTGTGTGGTTACAGCAATTGCGCAGGGTTGGCGTGGCCTGTGGTGGTGGGGCCCAATGTGATATATCTTTTCATGGGGCCAAAAATCCCTGGCGGCGCCCCTGTCTGCGTGAACCACAATTTCCAGACAATCTCAGAATGTCTCAGACTCACCTGGATAAATTAAGTATAAATAAAATAATGATGTCACTGAACTCCTCATTAAATATAATGTGGTCTAGAGCGGAGTTAGCAGTCTGGTCTCTGATCAGTCGATTACTTAAAAAAACCTGATCTTATCTGTAGGCAAAGGTGTGCCGATCATACAAAACAGACTATTGTGGCCCTGCAGGGAAATTCAGGTTTTTGAGTGGAGAGATATAACAGGCTTGGTAGCATTAGATTAAAGCGAACAAGTTCACACCTATTTACCCAGAAAATAGGTGTGAACTTAAAAGACTTTAAACTAGAAGCGAGGAAACGTTGATGATGTGATGTGCAGTGGTCCTTAGTAGCTCTAGGATAGAGCAAATGGGATAAGCACTCATTGGCAGACAGGTAGAGGCTGGCTGAAGGAGGCAATTCTAAAACATGGCAGATCCTGATATGCATTAGTTCTGCCAGGTTCCTCACAGTAACACTGTGTTTTCCTTGAGAGACCTGGGAGCAGGGCCCAGTTTGCCTGCTGTGGAGCAGCATTCCGCAGGTGAGGTGCATACTATGCTGGGGAAAGGTTACTGTGACTGAGCTAAATAAATTCATGTGGGCTCAAAGATTGTCAATGGCTCTGCAACAGCAATTGTGGCATATAATAATTTAGACAAATTAAGATCTCATTGATCCTTTGTCTGATAGATGTTGAGTTCTACATGTTGTTTGTGAGTGATGTGTGTGTAAAATTCTTTGAAAGAATGAATGACACTATGCTATTGGTATGAGATATTGTTTATTTTGTTTCTTAAGGCTCCCTGTGAAGTCTGGACTGGGGGTATGGCTTTCCTCAGCCTTCACTCTCTCTTCTCAGCAGCCTCCAGCACTGCAGCTGTGCTCTCTCTGGCCTCCAGCAGCAGAGCAGAGGCCCTCTGCTGAGTCTACAAGGGAAACAAAACCACACACCCTCTTTAAAAACTTTAAAATACTTCTCTTGTATTTCTTTTTTATTCTATTATGAACAGACACAAGCTAGTATACATTTTCTCAAAATAACGGTGTCCCCTTAACTGTTACAGTATTAGTAGTATTGTATTGTTTGCATGTGGTTTTCCAGTTGAAAAAATAATTTGTTTTTGAAATGATATTCAAATTATGGCAATGTATTTGTATCATAAATCTGTCTCCTAAATGAAGGCATTGCTACCACAAATCACTTACAGTTGTTTTGAAAGATTCATCTGTGATGTCTTTCAGGTTGATCATAACATTGTAGTAAGCACCAGACACTGCTGTTTCCAAGGCCTTAGCTGCCACCTGAACATAACAGATGACAGAATCAGGTGACAGAATACAATTGTGATCAGTCACCAAGAGTGACTCAGTCTGCTGTGATCAGTCACCAAGAGTGACTCAGTCTGCTGTGACCAGCCTATAAATTACAGCCTTGTGGGAATCCTGAGGAATCTTGCTTTGTACAAACATAAACAATGATTTAATTGAAGTAGTGGGTGATTTAAACTAAGCTTCTTTGAACTTTTTGTTGCTGTGAGTGTTAAGTCACCTGAACTCGAGATTGTTAGTGTCAAAGTACAGCATTTGAATCTGAAGATGATGCTTATCATGCAGCTAGTAACTGAGCATGTGAAACATGTTTTGAAGTGCATTCAAAATGTTTGTCACTCAGTCTGTCAGTCAGTCAGTCTCTTTTACCTGGAGGTCAGACTTGCAGACCACATTCCCGTAGAGCACCATCTCCTTCATACAAGGCCACAGCAGGTTGACTCTCTCGGCGAGTGACAGAGGCACGCCCACTGCCTTCATCAGACCATCCTGCATAGCCACCTCCCTCCTGGACAGGGCCATAGGGGGGGGGGGGGGGGTAGGTTGGAGGTTTTGATATCTATTTTTTATAGTTATTGCCTAATTTATGAAGGAAACAACCTTTTGTCTCATTTCATTTGTGTTTTCTCTGACCTTCCCCATTTTGGTGGATGGAATTATTTATACCACAGTGAAACAGGAAGTAATGGATGACCACTTTAGAGGTACTAACGACTCAGATGAACTTTGAAAATATAACTTTTTAAAATACACTTGGCAACATATGTAAATTTTGGCTGTAAGAATATTTAGGGGTACCAATAATTACGATACACAAGGTTTTTTATTGAGATAATACCGGAAGGCACTATAGTTACAGTATACGAGAATTAGCACTGTTTATCACTGTTTGAAAATCAGGTGCATCTGCATTCTGGAATTACAAAATGACAAAAATCTAATCAAATCTAATCAAATTAATCACATGTGGTGGGGGAGGTCCAGTAGTCCTTGCTTAAACCAAGGGCCTGATTTACTAAGACTTTTAGCTTGTGCAAAACCTTTCAGCACACGCAAAACCAATAACATGACGTGCATTGTATTTGTTTTGCACCAGTCATTGGTTGTGTTATTAGTTTTGCATGTGCTATAAGTTTTTGCACCCATTAAAGGTCTTAGTAAATCAGGCCGCAAGAGTGCTAATTTGGACGTACCATTAAATACTGCACTTACGTAAAAGTTGGCACTTCGCCCGGCTGTCAATCACCATTAGAAATTGACATTAACTTTAAATGAGGTTGTCAGATAATCTGGTAGGTCGCTTATGCAGTTTGCTGTATCCTTTACGGAAGGGAAGCCAGTGTTGTGAAACAGCATGTGTCTGTCTAAGGTCTCTGAAAATGTGGAGACATTTAAAGGGGACATGAAACAAATGGCTCTGGTTCGTTAGCTTTTTACCTTAAATTAGATGTGACCGTAGGTTCAAATCCCAAATTGACCCGTATTTGCTGGAAAAATAAGTTAAAGTTAGCTTTTTTTTTCCACTAGGGCGCAGCCATTTTGGACCTACTGCGGTTGTGACGTCACTAGGTTGGTTGGTCTCGTCTGCTCAATGTATTACTATGGGAAATAGCTCAACGATGAATCGTGAGGAAAAAATAAAACAAAAAAACGTGCAGACGGTCCTTTTGTATTGCCCCGAGATGCTCAAATGAGTATTACCGAATAAAACTTAATTTAAAACTTAATTTCCACTAACTTCTTCTAACCATATGCTAATGCTGTGGCCTCTGAGGAGCCGGCAACTGCTGCGCCACTGCATTGCCTTGATATATTAGTTAACAGCCTGCAAATATATACCTACTGTGACCTAGCATCACAAGCTAACGCTTATTTTCTATAGACAATATTAGCTGGACACGACTTTAGCTCCCAAACCTTTTATCAAGGCAAGGCAGCAGCACAGCAGTTGCCAGCTTGTCAAAGGCTACAGAATTATATGGTCAGAAGCAGTTTGTGGAAATTAAGTTTTAAATTAAGTTTTATTCGGTAATACTCATTTGAGCATCTCGGGGCAATACAAAATAACCGTCTGTATGTTTTTTGTTTTATTTTTTCCTGAAGATCCATCATTGTGCTCATTGAAAGTCAGCTATTTCCCCATAGTAATACATTGAGCAGTTGAGACAAACCAACCTAGTGACGCCATGACCGCAGTCCAAAATTGCTGCGCCCTAGTGGAAAAAAAGCAAACTTTAACTTCTTTTTCCAGCAAATACGGGTCGGTTTGAGATTTGAACGCACGGTCATATCTAATTTAAGGTAAAAAGCTAACGAACCAGAGCCACTTCACCACCGAGTGCTTCATGTTCCCTTTAAAAAGCGTTCAGGAAGACGGCCTGGAATCTGAAAGTTTTCAGCACCACCCACACACACACACACACACACACACACACACACACACACACACACACACACACACACACACACACACACACACACACACACACACACACACACACACACACACACACACACACACACACACACACACACACTTTACCTCTTCATCTCATCCGTCGAGTTTTTTGGCATTTTGAGGGCAGCCTGAAAAGAAGAAAGGCTACAGTCTGAGAAGGTTATTGTTGGGGAAACATTTGGGGCGTGGCTTAGATGGAAATGTTAAGAGACAGTCACACTTTTCACGGGATAAGCAAACAAACAGGTTGCCCAGGGAAGCGGGACGAGCCAATTGGCTCCTGCACAAACCCGCTCAAACATACAAAAAACACATTCTGTTCCAGCGCCACACCTCAATGTTGATAACTCCAACGAACACGAGGTGAGAACAGAGGTGGAATTCCTCATTCTGAAATTTGCAAAAGTGAAAACCAACAAAAGCTCTAGTCTAATTTGCCACAATTTTGTTTACCCCCATAGAGAGAGATAGACCTACATATGAGTTAATGTTGTTGATTGGCTTTGTTTCCTTGGATTTAACCTTATATGCAAGCCACTGGAAAGGAGGTGAATGGTTTTAGGCTCTCCAGAAATGTGGTAGTACAACGGAAGAATCACATAGACACAACATATCTGCTAAGCACATGTTGCTGTTTTTCTCTCTCTCATCCAGTCCAAGGACCTCTGGCAGTCTAAAATAATTTTATCATTATGGGATGGCATTGTAACAGGCTGAGATGCATAAAGAGAAGAGTAATGTTGTGTTCTGCCTGTAGAGTCAGCTCACACTACCCGTCTGTCTCTCTGCTCACCATGTAATGGCTGAAGGCCTTGGAGTCGGCATCCACCATCAGCAGCAGCTCATTAATGGCCTGGTGAAAGGGTGGGATTAATCTCCTCATGACGCTGTCCAGGCTCTCAAACTGCTTCTTGCCGTAGGTCATCTGTCCAACCATACACCCCAGTGCTGCCCCCTAGAGGAGGCACACAGCATTGTCAAAGACGCACAGACTTGTGACCACATTTCCCATGATGCTTTGAAGATTTAGCGGTTCTCCAAGTGTAACAGTACTGATCTCCATAAAGAAAACAAAAAGTATTACAGGAAACTACTCCTGAATATCGGGTGTATTCTTCATTTTGACACTTTAAACTTACATTTTATCACCACAAGAATGAAAGAGTTTAATCAGAAAGCACTTAGTGACACTCAATTAAAAAAGAGGTTTAAACAAAGTGTCCAAATAGGCCTATATCATGCTTACAACAGCACTGAGGGGGAAATTGATTGAGTGCACTTGGTTCCCCCAACTAAAGATGTTTCCAAGGTTTTTAAATTAAGGTAAACTACAGATACTTTTATCCAGAGGATGTCTGAAAATGGGTTTGGATCGGTACCATTGCAGCGACCAAAGCAGAGACTGATCCACCTCCTGGTGTGGCCGTCCTGGCCCCCACATTGCAGACAAACTGCTGCACTGACAAGGAGACCAGCTGCTTGTCTTCTTTTGAGCTGTTCTCCACCATGTGCCTGTAAAACAGATCAATCACCCACACATGCACCTGCAAAACTGACCAATCACCCATATGCACCTGCAAAACTAACTTTCCAATCGCCCACACCATGCCTGCAAAATTGACCAATCACCCACATCCTGTGTTATAAGGCATGTATGGAACTGGGTTTGTAACCAGAACATTAATGAAGTTATTCTCTAGTGGGTTTGTGCCACTGTACCCTTTAAATATTCATTAAATATCTCCATTAAATATTCCATTAAATATTTAAATGTGTATCCAGTAAATGCATATCTGAATGGTAATGAATCATATGCTAAAAGGCTATTGCGAGGTGTCACTCACTCGATTATTCTCTCCTTAGGAACAAATGGTCCAAGGGAATCTAATCCTAGCTTGCTGATCACCTGAGAAAGAGAGAGAATTTTTTTTTTAAATTTTAAAAATCCCTTTATTGAACTACTAAAGAAAGCAACAATTCAGCAGAAATGCAAATGAACCCCGACAAAAGAGAATAAGTGGTAACTAAAAATAAAATATGAAAAACACAAACAAATTACAAACAAATTACAAAACAATAAAACAGTAGTCATTCTAATCACAGTCAAAATGAAAAAAGAATCTCCATCATCTCCCACCATACACAAAACCCCTCCCACTGCCCATGTTAAGCTAAACACCTCAAGACTGTCCACTGTCTTATAATATGAGAGAGAGACCATAACAAGGGATACATTAATCTCTGGTCTATTAAAAGTGGTTCTGGTGTGCATGAGTGAACAGGGATTGACAGATGAGCGGCTGTAGCGTGAATGTGTGAGCAGGGATTGACAGATGAGCGGCTGTAGTGTGAATGTGTGAGCAGTGATTGACAGATGAGCGGCTGTAGCGTGAATGTGTGAGCAGGGATTGACAGATGAGCGGCTGTAGCGTGAATGTGTGAGCAGGGATTGACAGATGAGCGGCTGTAGCGTGAATGTGTGAGCAGGGATTGACAGATGAGCGGCTGTAGTGTGAATGTGTGAGCAGTGATTTGATGGATGAGTGGCTCTAGTGTTGATGTGTGAGTAGTGATTGACAGATAAGCAGTTCTAATGTTAAATCGGGAACATTGATTGATACATAGGTGCTCACCAGCCGCACTTTGTGTTCCTCTTCCAGCACAAACAGCTGGTCCCTCTGGATGTAGAAATCTGCACAGTCCAGCATGGCTTTCAGCGGGACCAGGCCCACAATTTGGGACCCCACCACCGGCAGGTTCAGGTTCTGTACAGCACAGCCAGAGTACAGCACCCAATCACAAGCCCCGAATGATGAATCAACCCCTCTCCTGACATGGCCCCTGACTGTGGGTCCAACTCCTCACCTTGGCATCCCTGCAGACCTCCTCATACACAGTGTGGATGGGCGTTAGCTCAAAGTCCAGAATGTTTGTGGATACTTGGGCCAGATTCGCCTCGTCCAGGTACCAGCCCAACCCTTGTACCTTCTTTAGGAGTCCTGGCTGAGACACAAAGACTCATGTCAGTAACTCAGATGGAGGAGCAACAAAAGGCTCTTTATTCTCGGGAAGTATTCACAGAATATCAGAAGACATTGCAGAAGATCAGTTTATTAATTTTAACCTGTTTTTATCCCAGGTTATTTTCTATATTGGAATGAGCAGCCACAGTTAGCACTAGCATGTCAGGTTTTTATACCAGACCCTGAGGTGCTGATAACACCAGCCTAGCAGGATGAGCCACTAAGCAGCCCACTCTTACGAATGAATGAATGAATGTAGTTACAATGTAAACTTATGGCACAGATTCAACCTAACTACAATGCATTTTGAATAACACATTTTCAAGAAACTCTTATTTTTTAAAATATTTGCTCAGAATTTCTGTTTGTTTCTCTGTGAGGATGAAACGTGTCTGTGTGGTTGGAGTTATCTAGAATACACAACAGCACAGCAAACACAGCCCATGTGAATGACAGAGAGGGCTGGGGGTTACAGGGCTGGCTCTCAACACGGGGAGTAAAGGTGAACACTGCTTAGAAAGTGTTCCTGTTTCTGAAGCAGATTGTTCATCATGGCTGAAATATGTTTCAGATTAGCGCATGCTGAAATATGTTTTAGATCAGTGCATGCTGAAATATGTTTTAGATCAGCGCATGCTGAAATATGTTTCAGATTAGCGCATGCTGAAATATGTTTTAGATCAGCGCATGCTTAAATATATTGTAGATCAGTGCATGCTGAAATATGTTTCAGATTAGCGCATGCTGAAAAATGTTTTAGATCAGCGCATGCTGAAATATGTTTTAGATCAGCGCATGCTGAAATGTTTTAGATCAGCGCATGCTGAAATATGTTTTAGATCAGCGCATGCTGAAATATGTTTTAGATCAGCGCATGCTGAAATATGTTTTAGATCAGCGCATGCTGAAATATGTTTTAGATCAGTGCATGCTGAAATATGTTTTAGATCAGTGCATGCTCAAATATGTTTTAGATCAGCGCATGCTGAAATGTGTTTTAGATCAGTGCATGCTGAAATATGTTTTAGATCAGCGCATGCTGAAATATGTTTTAGATCAGCGCATGCTGAAAAATGTTTTAGATCAGCGCATGCTGAAATATGTTTTAGATCAGTGCATGCTGAAATATGTTTTAGATCAGCGCATGCTGAAAAATGTTTTAGATCAGCGCATGCTGAAAAATGTTTTAGATCAGCGCATGCTGAAATATGTTTTAGATCAGTGCATGCTGAAATATGTTTTAGATCAGTGCATGCTGAAATATGTTTTAGATCAGCGCATACTGAAATATGTTTTAGATCAGCATATGCATATCAGCATATCATTTTCACATGCATAAGTTACATAAGTATTTGCACAGAAACCAGTTCTTGCTTGCACTCATGGAAAACACCTGTGCAGTCGCTAGAAGCTTTGCATAACCCAAATGAATACACCATGGCCGTCTCACCGGGCACATTCAGAATGTCAGACAATCAGCATATGCTAAAATATGTATGTTTTAGATTAGCGCATTCTGAAATAAGTTTTATATCAGTGCATGCTGAAATATGTTTACTTTGCCCCTAGTGGTTGAGACGTATCCCTCTCAATTACAGTATTCATGATTGTCTGAAGTTATAAACTACAGCTTTAAGAAAACCCTGTACATTCTGACGCAGTACTTTTTAAAAGGGTAGCCGCTTGCGAAAACCTCAGCTTTTCCAGTTTCACTGCAGTGCCATAAAATAGGAGGGTGTTATCAATAGCCCAAAGCACTTAGGACCCTCCTCTCACCGCAGCCACAGACTGTAAAATGCATAAAATGCACCGTTTATACACGCTAAGAAAATCATGTTCACGTATAGAAACAATAATATTTTTTAAAAACATTGTACAAATGAGCATTTGCCGTTTTCCCTTGCTTACTGTACTATATACAGTACCCGATGCACTTTTGGTTTAGAAGACGGCAAATTTTTTTCTCCAAAATCTTTCGTATAAATATGTTTAGGAAACCAAGTACTTACCAGGATATTCAGCTACAGCTGTTTTCTGATTAACCCTAAAGAGTTTATCTTGTTACATTTCGCCAAAGTCCTGTACAGTAAACATTTCCACAGCGACCACCCGTCACACTTAGGGCTGAAATATGTTGCTGTTCTTGTGTAAATACACACGCGCTTTTGTATGTTTTAAAAAAAACATATTTAAATACATTCGGCGATGTATGTTATAGTTATTATATATATACTGTATGTGAGTATTCTGAAATAAATGTATTATGTTGCAAATTTCTGAATGATACAGCTTCTTCTTCAATTCGAACTTTAAACCATGGGCACCTCACGTGCAAGGAATATTTTTTGAGATATTGACATTTAAATAAACTAGTAGAAACCAGGTGGAAATTGCCTCTGGAGGGCCAAAGTAAATGGGTTAAATATGTTTTAGATCAGTGTATGCTGAAATATGTTTTAGATCAGCACATGCTGAAATGTGTTTTAGATCAGCGCATGCTGAAATGTGTTTTAGATCAGCGTATGCTGAAATATGTTTTAGATCAGCGCATGCTGAAATGTGTTTTAGATCAGTGTATGCTGAAATATGTTTTAGATCAGCGCATGCTGAAATGTGTTTTAGATCAGCGTATGCTGAAATATGTTTTAGATCAGTGCATGCTGAAATGTGTTTTAGATCAGCGCATGCTGAAATATGTTTTAGATCAGCACATGCTGAAATATGTTTTAGATCAGCGCATGCTGAAATATGTTTTAGATCAGCACATGCTGAAATATGTTTTAGATCAGCATATGCTGAAATATGTTTTAGATCAGCATATGCTGAAATATGTTTTAGATCAGCGTATGCTGAAATATGATTTAGATCAGCGTATGCTGAAATATGATTTAGATCAGCGTATGCTGAAATATGATTTAGATCAGCGTATGCTGAAATATGATTTAGATCAGCGCATGCTGAAATATGATTTAGATCAACGTATGCTGAAATATGATTTAGATCATCACATGCTGGCCTACCTGGTTCTTGCCTCGGCCCTGTTCTCGTATGTCCAGGGCGATCCGGTGGGCCTGCTCCTTAGTGCTCAGGAGGTTGATATTGTAAGCGATCAGAAACTTACGCGCACCAGCCGCTGTGGCCCCCCAGGATGGCACGAGCAAGGGGGGGCCATAATCGGGGGTCCATTCCGGCTTCTTCAGCTGTGAACACATGAATGCATGAACTGCAGAGCAGTGGAGATCTTACAACAAAAAGAAACACAGGTTATATGTTAAAGGTTATTCATTTTAGAAGCTATTTAGAGAAGCATTATTTGGTTCATTTGCAAAGGGCAATGTTTCACTGTTGAGGGAGTCTACATCGACTTCATAGATTAAGATATTTCTGATCACATAAATTAAGCTCTTCTGTTCGTTCACCCCGGCCAACATGAAATTTCTCTACGTGCACAGCTGTGTCCAAGTCTTTAGAGCGCTATGTAAAGACATGAAGTTGTATAAACTGTGAGCAGATCTTTGAGACATTTCTTTGAGATGTGAGGGAAATACGTGTAAATCTTTAGAGCAGGTTACTGTGTAATATAAATACCTTTGTTGCTCAGTAAAGTCTGGGCTCACCTTCTCTGCTAGAGCTTCATACTCTCCTGATCGTACCGAGGGCAGTGACCTTCTCTCCTCTATACGCGCCGCCTCGCCATACAGATACACTGTCAACACACATCTCATGACATGCTGGTCCTAGTTTATGAAACATCCCAGCGAGCAAAAGCCAGAATCTAGATGTCTAGATGGGTGGAAATCTAGGTTGAGACGTTTTGACATATAGCGATACACAGAAAGGGGGGAGTTAACTAGGTTAACCTCCATATAGCTCAGGTTTTTATCCGGATATAGCCTGGCTATGTACTAGTTGGCTAGAAAACTTTCACATTTCAACCAAATGTAGCCGGGTTTTCACCTGAATGCCTAGATAGCATTTCACTGACTTTTCACCATCAAAATGTTCACTGGGATCAGGCCCTAAGTACAATTTACTCCGCATTTATTCTACGTTTGATCATTATCTCATTATCCAGACATAATTTTCACATGCATAATTTACATTATCCCAGACATCATTTTCACATGCATAATTTAGATAGGTATTTGCACAGAAACCAGTTCTTACTGGCACTCATGGAAAACACCTGTGCAGTCGCTAGAAGCTTTGCATAACCCAACTGAATACCCCATGACCGTCTCACCGGGCACATTCAGAATGTCAGACAATCTCTCAGCGAAGATGTTGGTGCAGGTCACACACTCCTCCATGGTTACGTTCTGTACTGGGATGAAGGGGCACACATCCAGGGCGCCCATCCGTGGGTGTTCCCCTAAATGTGCAAACAGAGGAGTGTCAGGAGTACCCCATTCTCACAGATATCTGAAAATGAATGTAGCGTTACACAGAAAGGGGGGAGTTTAAGCCAACCAGGCCATGCGGGGGTTCATTCTGTATCACTCTCTCTTAATGCCTCCTACTGTTCTGGTAGGACATGCCTACTCCATGCGTTCCAGCTCACACAGACTGTCCTGCAGGGCTCTGGCCTCTAACAAGGGAGATTGGCTAATCTCTGCAAATTAATCTCCACTGTTACAGAAACCTTTTCTCATTTGAAATGGGGTTTCAATTAAGTACCAGAGCATGTGGATTCAATGTGTCATGTGATGGGGATCTCAGCTGAGTGTTTGGTCATGTGATGGGGATCTCAGCTGAGTGTGTGGTCATGTGATGGGGATCTCAGCTGAGTGTGTGGTCATGTGAAGGTGATCTCAGGTGATTGTGTGGTCATGTGATGGGGATCTCAGCTGAGTGTGTGGTCATGTGATGGGGATCTCAGCTGAGTCTGTGGTCATGTGATGGGGAACTCACCTGAGTGTGTGGTCATGTGATGGGGATCTCACCTGAGTGTGTGGTCATGTGATGGGGAACTCACCTGAGTGTGTGGTCATGTCGATGAGGTTGAAGGCGGTGCGGGCAGCGCTAAGCGCCCCCTCCACCACGGCCTGCGGCGAGCCCACAAAGGTGTAGACGGTGCGATTAGTGGACACCCCGGGATCCACATCCAGCAGACTGCACCCGTCTGTTCTAGAGATGGCGTCAGCGATGGCATCTATCACCTGCATGCACATTCTTCAGTAAAACTGCTAATACACAAACCCTTTACCTATGAACGCACTGCTTCAGGGAGAATTTTTACATTCAACTGAAAAGGCTTCTGATGTGACTTCAGTTGTGCTTTGTTTTAAATTAGTCTAATCTCTAATGACAGAAACATATATAAACGTATGGTCATCATTTGGTTACGTTTGGTAATCATTGTTCCGTTAGCCTGATAAATCTGATTGCACCACCACCAGTGTCCGACAGCATGCGCAAAATACCATGGAGGCAGCACCTTGTGAGAGAACAAGCCCAGTCTATCAAAAGTGTAGAATCACTCTGTCCCACAGACTAACTGTGCCAAGCAGCCTCTGCTCAATTGAGCACATGTTCCTGCTGCCGTATATCCCTCCCTCTGCCCGCTTGCCTGCTCGCACGGGCCTCGTACCTCTTTCTTCCGTCCCTCGGAGAAGTTGGGAACACATTCCACCAGCTTGGCCATGTTGCGCGGAAATGGGAGTCCGCCCTAGAGTGAACAAGTGAAAAAGTGAAAGAAGCCAGTGGAGGGCCAACAGACACATGCTCTACTATCCCGACACTGTGCCTTTAAATGTCCCAGTCCCCCTGTGCGCTGGCAGAATGATTAACCTCCTCCACTGCTCTGTATGTAGGTCATCTGGAAGGACCTTCCCGCCTGCTCATTAGCCAAAACTGAGCAGAGTTCTCCTGATATACAACCAGTTGTCCTGCAGCCTGGCTTAGCAAGGCTGAGCTTTCAGTCAAGATCTGAACAGGTCCTGAAATGTTTGGTAAAGTGATCAAACCGCTTTCCGTCTGCTGTTGGAGCCAATTGTGGCTCCTGCAGAAACATGGTGAAAATAGTGAAGGACCAACCTGGGCAAACAAGATGGAAGATGAGGAATTCATAGAGATCATGGGCATAACATGAGTGATTTTTGAAAGCCAGTTTCAAAAAACCACCTGCTGACTTTTTACATCCTGAAGAGAGACCTGTGACCAGTGCATGGCTCTGAAATGATCGCATTATTCCCCAATTCCAAAACTTATGTTGGGTGTCTGCCCTGACTCTACCAACTCTGGAGCAGCTACCTCATCACTCTCAGTTTACTTATGATTTTAAAGAATATTAACTGGTGTACTAGACTTTGAACTTCTGGCATCGAGTCATATACATGGACACGATGATTCATGTAGAATGGGCTGTACAGCTGCCCAGGTTCTTCCTGGAGGTGCCTGAAGTCCCAAAACTAAATACAGATTTACCTGAACAAAGTTAATTAGTGATCAATGAATGGGGCAGACTGAGGGGTGGGTGTGGGGTTGTGAGGGATTTCAGTCCATTTTGGGAAGATTCAGCAAGCCCATTGGTTCAGAAAACCTCCCCCCTCTGGCCTTTGGAAAAACACCTCGTCCATGTTGACCTTCTGTAATCTCATCTGTGGACCCTATCAGCACAGCTTAAAAACACTACACATGCATGAAAAAAGGCATAAATCAGGGGTTTCCCCACATAAATAAGGGCCTAAATCAGGGGTTCCCCACAAAAATAAGAAAAAACCTAAATCAGGGGGTTTTCACCCTGGTCCTGGGGTACCCCTGTGTATGCTGGTTTTTGTTCCAGCCTCAGTTACAATCCCAGCCTAAAGCATAAAGAACTGTTGGTTGTGCCCGTTGAGCAGGTTTTTTGGAATGTTTTTCAAAATTCTAAGTCAGTATTCTAGAATTCCATTACTACCAGTAGTGATTGTTACATCTGCATTAGAATGTTCAGTTAAGAACATTCTAATCACATATTTAGAATAGAATAGAATAGAATAACTTTTATTTTCCCTAAAGGGAACTTCAGTTGTAGCCACCCGCAACAACAAAAAAGACAGACAGTGGGGTAGACCCACAACACACAAACATATAAAATGCCAATATATATACAGCCAAACGTCATGATTAAAATAGGCCCCGCTGTCCCGAGATGTCCAATGTCATCAACCAGTCCAATACACAAACTCCGCCTCGGCGCCTCCACGACTTTCCTCCATAGGCTACACGCAGTGTTGCGGTCTCTGTCCACTGTCGAAACGGAGCTCAGCCTTCCCAGTCGCCACCTTACTCCTCCCCCGCATTATCTTCTCCTTCCCTGGTTGCCTTTTGAAGATTCCCCGCAGTCCCGAGTCAGTCCCGACATCTTCAACTCCGGTGAAGAGCGATGGTAAACTCCGTGGCTGCAGATCCAACAAACATTCCCGAGCATAATGCGAATGCTTCTCCATGGTGATGACCACAAACAAAATCATCCCCGCTAGACAATTCGTCAATCTTATAAAAACGAGCAGCAGGAGTGCCCCAAAAAATCTCCAGCCTGCTTCCCCGTCCCACAACAGACACACAGCGCATGAAAAAAAAAAAAAGACAAAAAGCCAGACACAACAAAACACATTCAAATTAACAAACACGAACACGAGAGACAGCTGGACTACATGTCGCCATTACAGCACCACGTGACGTCATTACACACACTATAATGTCTAATGAGGGATGATTTACATTGTCAAGCCAGAAAAAAATGTGTGGCAAAAATAATAATTTTTTACATGTTAATTTAATAACTTTTAATCAGTCATATCAATCCACAGACAACTAATGCTTTCATTTTCTGCAATGAGTTGTGACAAGGGGTTACATTTTTCCTTGATTAACTGATAGACCTAGAGCTGAAACCATTGGGGTCGTATATGCTGAAAATGTGGACACCCTGTGACTGAAACAAATCTTTGTGGAAAATTAAGAGGAGAAATATGAAAAAAATGGTGAAAAGTGATGAGCCAAATCAACATTCTGTTTCAGTCTGTTGCAGCATAGCGTAATGGAAGAGTAATTGTCTTATCACAGATTTCAACAAACTTGTACAACAAAGCTTAGGATAATGCATACAAAACAATTTATTCTGAGCTCAGGCATACTGTTGGGTGTGCTTTGGCTCACCTGTGACACATGGCCAGGGAGGTCAGTGGAAATATGGGCGCTGGAAAACCGCACGTCTCCCCTATTGTACAGGTCTGACCCTTGACCTCTCAGGGCTCCACCTTCCCAGCAAGGGGACTGGAGGGGTAGAGGCGGGAGAAGCGCCCCAGAGTCCAGACGGGGAAAATGTTCCGGTAAGAAGTGTAGCTGATGGCGCAGCTCTTGTTGAACACACCTGAGATGTTCTCCTACAGGTGAGGGAAGATATATTGGGTGAACATGTCAGCAGGCGACAGCAGTACCACGAGGAGGAATAGAACCACTGAGGGCGGAGTCTCATCTGGGGCCAGTCTCCATTGGGCAGCTGCCTGTCAATCAGAACCTGGATCCCCTTCTCTATTACCTTGGCATCTGGGTACCTGGCAAAAGAGAAACACGAAAGCAAAGGCTGTGGACAAAGCACTGGGCTGCGTGCTGCAGAGACAGTCAGGTGACTAAAGGGAGTGGGTTGTTTCAAAGAAAAGAGATAGACTTTTATCTCTCAGAACACCAGAGCAAATTTGACTCTTCTCCAACTGAACCTGAGCCAGTTCACATTTCCCTTCAAATGGAGACTGATGACTCACAATATGTATGTTTTCATGAAAGTATGAGAGAAGATAACAAACACAGAGAAAGGAACCAATCATCAGTCATTTAAAAGTCTTCAACCATCTATTTTTTACACTGTGTGAAACTACAACAGAGTCATACATTATACAGAATGCCTGGCTGTAAACCTGTGGATCATTTTGGAATTAGTTAAAATAATGCCTGCAACTACAACTCTGCAATAAATTGTACTTCAAGCATCGCACCCCCTGTGGAGGACATTGGTAGAAGCAAAGTGGTATTCCGCCTTTTTCACCCGAAGTGCAATCACTGAATTTCTACAGATTTGTCCTCCCTTGAGAGTGATTTTGAGAATGCACATTATTATTAATGTGAGGTTAATGAGGTTTCCGCTGCTCTGGCCTTCATAAGATGAACACTGAGTGGAAATTGGAGGCTTTGCCGCTGTTACCTGACATCCATCAGCCCCAGCAGGGCCCAGCAGGTATTGTGGATCTGGGACCTGTCACTCTGGACGTAGCGCCGTTGCTCACAGGACTCAAAATCGTCCCCCCAGCCACCATCCTCCATCTGTTTAGACAGGAGGAACGCACAGGCACGCTGCACCTCCTGACATGTCAACCTAGGGGGGGGGGGGGGGGGGGCAAGAAGCTTTATTAACCTTTATGTCAGCACTAGAAGCTATATAAATCCTAATGTCATCTACTTAGCGTTATTATTACTTACGTCATCTCCAGTAGCGTTCTTAATCCTTATGCCATCTCCAGTAGCATTCTTAATCCTTATGCCATCTCCAGTAGCGTTATTCATTCTTATGCCATCTCCAGTAGAATTATTCATTCTTATGTCCTCTCCAGTGGCTTTATTTTATTTATCAGTCAGTGCTTAAATATGTTTTAGATCAGCGCATGCTAAAATGTATTTTAGATCAACACATGCTGAAATATGTTTTAGATCAGCGCATGCTGAAATATGTTTTAGATTAGCGCATGCTGAAATGTGTTTCAGATTAGTGCATGCTGAAATATGTTTTAGATTAGCGCATGCTGAAATATGTTTTAGATCAGTGCATGCTGAAATATGTTTTAGATCAGTGCATGCTGAAATATGTTTTAGATCAGTGCATGCTGAAATATGTTTTAGATCAGCGCATGCTGAAATGTGATTTAGATTAACACAAACTAAAATATGTTTTAGATTAGCGCATGTTGAAATATGTTTTAGATCAGCATATGCTAAAATACGTATGTTTTAGATTAGCACATTCTGAAATAAGTTTTATATCAGTGCATGCTGAAATGTGTTTTAGATCAGCGTATGCAGAAATATGTTTTAAATCAGTGCATGCAGAAATATGTTTTAGATCAGCGCATGCTGAAATGTGTTTTAGATTAGCGTATGCTGAAATATGTTTTAGATCAGCACATGCTGAAATATGTTTTAGATTAGCGCATGCTGAAATGTGTCTCAGATTAGCGCATGCTGAAATATGTCTCAGATTAGCGCATGCTAAAATATGTTTTAGATTAGCGCATGCTGAAATGTGTTTCAGATTAGCGCATGCTGAAATATGTTTTAGATCAGTGCATGCTGAAATATGTTTTAGATCAGTGCATGCTGAAATATGTTTTAGATCAGCGCATGCTGAAATGTGATTTAGATTAACACAAACTAAAATATGTTTTAGATTAGCGCATGTTGAAATATGTTTTAGATCAGCATATGCTAAAATACGTATGTTTTAGATTAGCACATTCTGAAATAAGTTTTATATCAGTGCATGCTGAAATGTTTTTTAGATCAGCGTATGCAGAAATATGTTTTAGATCAGTGCATGCAGAAATATGTTTTAGATCAGCGCATGCTGAAATGTGTTTTAGATTAGCGTATGCTGAAATATGTTTTAGATCAGCACATGCTGAAATATGTTTTAGATTAGCGCATGCTGAAATGTGTCTCAGATTAGCGCATGCTGAAATATGTCTCAGATTAGCGCATGCTAAAATATGTTTTAGATTAGCGCATGCTGAAATGTGTTTCAGATTAGCGCATGCTGAAATATGTTTTAGATCAGTGCATGCTGAAATATGTTTTAGATCAGTGCATGCTGAAATATGTTTTAGATCAGTGCATGCTGAAATATGTTTTAGATCAGCGCATGCTGAAATGTGATTTAGATTAACACAAACTAAAATATGTTTTAGATTAGCGCATGTTGAAATATGTTTTAGATCAGCATATGCTAAAATACGTGTTTTAGATTAGCACATTCTGAAATAAGTTTTATATCAGTGCATGCTGAAATGTGTTTTAGATCAGTGTATGCAGAAATATGTTTTAGATCAGCGCATGCTGAAATGTGTTTTAGATTAGCGTATGCTGAAATATGTTTTAGATCAGCGCATGCTGAAATGTGTTTCAGACCAGCGCATGCTGAAATGTGTTTTAGATTAGGGTATGCAGAAATATGTTTTAGATCAGCGCATGCTGAAATATGTTTTAGATTAGGGTATGCAGAAATATGTTTTAGATCAGCGCATGCTGAAATATGTTTTAGATTAGGGTATGCAGAAATATGTTTTAGATCAGCGCATGCTGAAATGTGTTTTAGATTAGTGTAATGGTTACACAGGGACATTTTGGGACTCTGGCTTTCTGATCATGAGACTGGGCCCCCTGCGGAGTCCTTCACAATTAACACTCCTGACCTGACTGAGGCACAATGGAGTCTCTGTACCCTTCTTCATGTGACTCTGAGATGAGCACAGACTGCTCGATCGATCAGGCACCGCGTTTGGCAAAAGAGGGGTCCCCCTCTTTAGAGAAGGAGAGGGGGGACCCAAATTTAACACACAAACGCACACCCTAAGGTGATTGAAATAGCTGGTCCATCTATGTTTTATTGTTGGTTCCAAGGGAATGAGCCAATCTATTGTATGGGTGCCCTAAAGCCATCTACCAATTGGTATCAAAGGGATTTTGACCATAAAAACCCATGTAACTTTACCAACGTCGCTCTGATGGGAAAGGCCAGACGCACCACTGAAGCCGGACGGCTCTGATGGGAAAGACGCAGTCTTACCTGTACCAGACACACCACTGAACCGGACGGCTCTGAAGGTAAAGACGCTGTCTTACGCCTTCCAGACGCACCACTGAAACCCTGCCGGACTTCTACGTTTCCCAACCCGCATCTCGCCTGAGCACTGAGACAGAGTTGGCCTGCCACCATCCACAGAATAAACCAAGCTGGTTTATTTTCAACAGCAGTTTTGAGGACACGCTTCTTCAAACTGTTCCTCTACTGTCTCCCTTGCGGCCGGACCCAAGTGGAGATCTGTGCACGTCCATGTCGACCTGACTGGAAAGCTCCCATAGGAAAAAATCTGTTGCTCACTCAGATGTCCTCCTGATCTATTGAGACTAACTGGAGCTTCTCATTTTTGACTAATACCGTGATCACTAGTGTCTGGGTTATTGCTCCTAAAGGCCCCTTAGGAGCAATAGTGAGATGAGTTTGGAGACTTCTATGAGACCTCTATAGGACAAATGAAGTTGAATTGAGATGATCATTTCAGCAGTATTTCGAGAAGTATGATCAACAGAGGAGGTCTCATCATTGTCTACCCTGATCTCATTCATGCCTCGGTTATTTTAAAGGAGCAATAAATAGAATAACCTGAGATCTCCTCCTTGTCTGATTTATTTCTGTTAAGATTACTACAGAAGCTATACATGAGAAGGTTGCACAAGCTTGATCTGAGAATTATGAGAAATAATTGCGAATTTAATGGCATTCATTTGCAGCAGCGATTAGCGATTAGTATAAAAACAAGAATACAAACTGATACAGTTCAACAAATTTATTCAACAGTGTTGCATTAACAAAGCATCTATTAATTCCCAATACAGATTGGGCTACATCTGATTTTCAGGTACTCTTACAAAAGAGTCCATCCTGGTTCTTCTGGGGCTAAATAATAGTCTTTCAGATGCAACTGAGGCAGGATGGGGTGTGTTTAACTTGATGGACACCTTGCATATGGAGGAGAAGGTCTTCAGCAGATCAGTGTGGACAGCAGAGCAGGCCAAATGTCCCTGAAGTTCTTTGGTACTTTGTGCATTAGACTTGGATGAGAAAAAGTCACCATCATCAGAAGAGCTGGTATGAACATCCCTGAGGGGCTGCAAGGGCTCCATTTCCACATTGATGTAGTCCAGTCCTGAAAAACAATGCATGTCCCATACACATGCAGAAATTGAACACAATTAGTCAATGACCAATGTACATATTTTTCAGTCAATAAGAGGAATGGAGTGGGGCTTATATGGCAATAGAACAATTAAAAATACATACATTTATTGATGACATACACCCCCCTCTTAAAGCTACAGGACATAACTTCTGCATGCTTTGCTTACACATTTCAAATGAATTAAATGCACCCTCATTGAGAAATGAAACTTATAAACGCCTCATGATCGAGACCACTAGAGTTGTAGTACTCGAGACTGGTCTTGGTCTCGAGACCATATTTTGAAGGTCTCAGTCTTGTCTCGGAATCGACTGCATTTTGACTTGGTCTTGTCACGGTCTCGGACGAAGAGGACTCAGATTTTTTTTTCAAGACCGGTCGAGACCAGGGGCGTGTCCAGGGGGGGGCATGTGGTGGAACCCGCCCCCACAGAAATTTGATTGGCCACCACGGACAACTAGTTACAGATGACAAAATATGCTACTATTTGATATCATTGATTTATAGGTTTAGTGGACGGAAATTTTGCTAGATCGCTAGATAAAACCACACATTAACGATTTAAATATTAATTTACCTCAAAGGGTAGGCCTGGCTGTAAATAACGTTAGGATAACCACATATTTTTCCTGTACCCCAAGTCGCATCACATACATCACAAAGACCAACAGCCAGCTCACTCACCCGAGTCTGTCTGCACTCTGCAGTTGAACACTGAACAGTAACAGTTCCATTATGTGGGTCTCACGAGTCGTTGTGTTACAATCGCAATAATATATTGTAGCTGAACTGAAACTGCTACTGCAGGAGAAACACAGCCCCTCTCTTTGTCGGACATTCACTCTCAGTGTGATAAGGCGCGAACGTTATTGTTCAGTAAGTATTAACCTATATGAACCAGATTCTTATAAATATACATAATTAGGCCTCTATAATTTTCCATTTTCTTTTTCATCCCCAGTGAACAACAGTCATCCATGGAAGGCTAAATTGTGTTGGAAACGCGTCTTGGAGGCCTTTTCAATGGCATTTTGTGGCATTTCGCGCACTGGGTCAGATTACACCAAACTGTTTATCTATATGTCACGTTTTTGGTCAAGGATGTTCGCCAAATTCAATAAACCTGTGATCTGCTTAGGTTACCTGATCCTGAGGTAAAAAATAACTAGCTAAGCAAACGTTACTTTACCCACGGTTTACCAATCATATCAAATGTAAGTAAATTTTACATGAACCTAATCGTTATATTACTATATTATGACTAAAACTAATGATTAACCTAATCGATATCCAAAGACAACGTTTAATCTGGCCGCATTTTTTTTATTTAAACGTTAAATTTAAAATTAAGTCTGAATGTTACAGATTCAAATTGCTTCGAAATGCAGCATAGGCTGAAGTTTCATTAAATTGAGAGTAATTCATTTTTCATTCTCGTCACTGGTGATTATTGATGTTGACTTTTGTAGGTAATCCATTGTGTTTGATTTTGGGTGACTCTTTTAAAATGTAATCAGTACTCATACCCTCAATGTTATAATCTATAAAATCTGACTTCAACTTCGCTGCTTTTTGAAGAAATGTTTTTAAACAGGAAGTGTAGGCTACCACCATCTGAAAATGGGCTAAATTCTTAGTTTTACACAATCCATAAAGACTATTTTGTCATACTTGAATGAGCTACATGGTATTTTCTCTTATTGTTGCAAAAGGTTAGTTAACCAACATAGTGATCATCACTTAAATGTCAAATGATTCAAAATTGTATTACCTCTCAATAATTGCATTATTTCTAAGTTGACAAGTAGAGTGTTTCCTCTTATGAACAATCAAAAACAAATACTTTAGAAAGACAAAAGTGAATACACCTGTGATCACTGTTACACAAGTTAGTTAAAATAATTTTTAATATTTGGTCACATATCCTTTGCATGCCATGACTTCCTGATGTCTGTGTCCCAACAACATCAAAAGACTCTTGATATCTTATTTTCTGGTACTCTTATAAGTGATACTATAACATCTCTGCATTTGAATGGATCTCTATGGGAATTGGGGGGTGGGACTAGATTTATCTGTAAATTATGCTGGAACAGTATGGAATACATGGTTGGTAAAATGGCTGTGAGTCGTCAAGGGTCTGAGGTATCAAACGAGCCTCAAACCATCACTCTGCTGCCAGATATGTAGTAGATATGGATGGATCACTTTAAGGGTTGTTTCTCCTGACAAATTTTCCTATTGAACTCTATGGAAAAATAAGTCAGGAGAAGAAACCCTTCAAGTTATCCATCTATATCTACTGTATTTCTGGCAGCAGAGTGTTGGTTTAAGGCATGTTTGATACCTCAGACCCTTGATGACTTACAGCCATTTTACCAACCATGTATTCCATACTGTTCCAGCATAATTTACAGCTAAATCTAGTCCCACCCCCCAATTCCCATAGAGATCCATTCAAATGCAGAGATGTTATAGTATCGCTTGTAAGAGTACCAGAAAATAAGATATCAAGAGTCTTTTGATGTTGTTGGGTCACAGACATCAGGAAGTCATGGCATGCAAAGGATATGCGACCAAATATTAAAAATGATTTTAACTAACTTGTGTAAATTTCTAACTTGTGTGTCAGTGATCACAGGTGTATTCACTTTTGTCTTTTCAAGTATTTGTTTTTGATTGTTCATAAGAGGAAACACTCTACTTGTCAACTTAGAAATAATGCAATTATTGAGAGGTGATACAATTTTGAATCATTTGACATTTAAGTGATATTGCACAGGGGTGTACTCACTTCTGTTGTATACTGTACATCAGTATTTTCACAAAAATAATTCTTTCTTTATTAAAATTCCTAAATAATGCTTTCTGTGTTTTGAATTTTAGCAGCGAAACCAACACAATTACAGTCATGGTCTTGAATTGGACTCGCATTGGTCTGGTCTTGGTCTTGGTCTTGGTCTCGCCCCCCCCTCAGTCTTGCTCTTGACTCGGTCTCGCCACCTCAAAGTCTTGGTCTTGACTCGGTCTCGCCACCTCAAAGTCTTGGTCTTGACTCGGTCTCGGTTTAGGTGGTCTCGACTACAACGCTATAGGCAGCTCGGGTAACGTAACGTTAATTTAAATGGCGATCGTGGACCGTGGAGGGGGAGATAAAACGTGTTACTTTATCATTTATAAAATGTGTCATATGGCACATTTATGTTTTTCATTATACGTATCAAAATTGTGTCTAAGTGTGATTTCACTTGTCAAAGCAATGACTTCTAGTGAAATAGATCCATTATCAACACACTGTTTCTCTTTGAACTTACAAATTAATCACGTATGAAAATGGTTAAATAGAAGAGCTAAAAGAGATCTTAGATGCTTAGATCTGATTTAGCGGCTCTTTAGATGATCTAATAGACGTCTAGTGCGCAGTGGGAGTATTGAGCTATTTTAACAATAGCTACATGATCATGAACTGTGTATTCTGCGCTTTCTGCACATTTCGATTTGCCAGATTTGAGGTGCGCGTGGCCGATTTCATTACTAAAATAAGCATAGATAGAATTCTAAGTGTATTTAAAAAAAAACAAAAAAACATTTTAAATCCCATTGCTACATCTCCCACATTAATTCACTGTTGATGTTAACCTAAAAGTTTCCCTTTAAAGGGGACATGAAGCACTCAGTAAAGTGGCTCTGGTTCGTTAGCTTTTTACCTTAAATTAGATATGACCGTGCGTTCAAATCTCAAACCGACCCGCATTTGCTGGAAAATTAAGTTGAAATTCGCTTTTTTCCCACTAGGGCGCAGCCATCTTGGACCAACTGCGGTCGTGACGTCACTAGGTTAGTCGGTCTTGCTGCTCAATGTATTCCTATGGGAAAATAGCTTACTTTCAGTGAGCTCAACGATGTATCGTGAGGAAAAAATAAAACAAAAAACGCACAGACGGTCTTTTTCCATTGCCCCAAGATGCTCAAATGAGTATTACCGAACAAAACTTAATTTAAAAGTTAATTTCCACTAACTGCTTCTGACCCGTTCTGACCATAGCTTACTGCTGTGGCCTGACGAGCCGGCAACTGCAGCACCGCTGCATTGCCTTGATAAACGGTTTGCGAGCTAAAGTCGTGTCTAGCTAATATTGCCTACATAAAATAAGTGTTAGCTTGTGATGCTAGGTCGCGGTACGTATATATTTGCAGGCTGTGAACTAATATATTGTGGCGGCCTGGGGATTGTCAACTGGCCAGCTAGGACCGGGTAGTGAGCCGCTACCCGGTCGATGTGTAGATAATTGTAAATAACGTGCTGTGTGTGTTTTAATTGTGTTGTTAGCTTGTTAGCCGCGTATTGTGTTAATCGTAAACTTTAAACGTAACTGTAAACTTTAACTGTCGTTTAACTGTAACCTAGTGGCTATGTTATGTGTGGCTGTGATTGGCTAGGAATGTGTAAGTGTGTGCACCAATCACAGCCGACTAGTTCAAATATAAGGCAGTACCTGAAGCGATTCGTGGTAGTAGTAAAAGTGTTTCCAAGCTGTGAACATTGCTGTGCAGAATTCCAACAGCTCTTTTCAGAGCTGGTAAGGTAGCACCAATAAAACGAAGCTCGGCTACGAGCGATTCGATACTGCAAGCCGCTGTCTCCCTCCCTCATTCTCCGCGCTTGCTACATTGTATGTATTGATGTCCCCTGCCAAGCGACTGGTGGCAGAGGAAAAGGTGAAGGAAATGGTAGCTGCTGGTGTGATCGAGCCCTCCGAAAGCCCGTGGGCAGCCCCTGCGGTCCTGGTCCAGAAGAAGAGCGGGGAGTGGAGGTTCTGTGTGGACTACAGGCGTCTTAACTCCGCAACCACCAAAGACTCCTACCCACTCCCCCGCATCGATGAGGCCCTGGACCACATCAGCGGGTTGAGCTGGTTCAGTTCGCTGGACCTCCGCAGCAGCTACTGGCAGGTGAGGCTGGCACCCGAAGCGAAGCCTAAGACCGCCTTTACTATTGGGCAGGGTTTGTGGCAGTTTCAGGTGATGCCCTTCGGGCTATGCAACGCGCCGGCCACGTTCGAGCGGCTGATGGAGCGGGTGCTAGCGGTTGTCCCTCGCAGTCGCTGTGTCGTGTACCTAGACAACCTCCTGGTACACGCCAGCGACTTCCAGCAGGCCCTCGCTAACCTGACTGATGTGCTAGCTGCAATCCGCCAGGCGGGGTTGAGGTTAAACCCAAAGAAGTGCCAGCTTCTCCGGAGGGAGACGGCCTTCCTAGGGCACATTGTCAGCGAGCGGGGCGTAGCCACCGATCCATCTAAGGTGGCTGCTGTGAGGGACTGGCCGGTCCCTGGCAACGTGGGTGAGCTGCGAAGCTTCCTGGGTCTGGCGTCTTACTATCGGCGCTTTGTCCGGGACTTCGCTACCCTGGCTAGCCCCCTCCATCGCTTAATGGATAAGTGCCGGCCGTTTGTGTGGCAGGAGGGGCAATCCATAGCCTTTGACCAGCTCAGGGCGGCCCTCACTGAAGCTCCGGTGTTGGCGTACCCCGACGCCCAGCGACCCTTCATCGTCGACACCGACGCAAGCAACACCGGAGTGGGGGCCATCCTGTCACAGGAGGATGAAGACGGCGAGCGAGTGGTGGCCTACTACAGCTGGGCCCTGGGGAAGGCGGAACGCAATTATTGCGTCACCAGGCGGGAGCTGCTCGCTGTGGTCAGGTCGTTGCACCACTTCCGGCCGTACCTGCAAAGCAGCCACTTCCTCCTGCGCACCGACCATGCCTTGCTCACCTGGCTCCTAAATTTTAAAGACCCTGAGGGGCAAGTTGCTCGCTGGCTGGAACAACTGCAAGGCTATGACTTCGAAATCCGGCACCGGGCACGCCGACTTCATGGGAACGCAGACGCTTTATCGCGCCGGCCGTGCGCAGCCCAGAAGTGTTGCTACTGTAGCCACCAAGAGGAACGGGACCAGGTGAGCCCCGATGTGGCGGTGGTCCAGGCCAGCGGCGATGCGGAGGGGTGGCTGCTGCTGACGCCCATGGAGCTGCGAGAGACCCAGGAAGCAGACAGCACGCTGGGCAAGGTGCGGGGCTGGCTGGAGGCGGGGCAGTGCCCCGAGCGGTCGGTGGTGTCGGCAGAGAGCCCAGACCTTAAGAGCTATCACAGCCTGTACAGCAGCTTGGTGCAGCGCGACGGCCACCTCTACAGACGGTGGCAGGCTCCGGGCCGGGGCAGCGACATCCTGCAGCTGTTGGTGCCACGGGCGCTCCGCCCTGATGTATGTTATATCAATTATTGTTTCTATCATTCACATATTCATAGTTGTAGCCAATAAAACGTATGTCATTTTTCCAACCCATTGTCGTGTCTACGTTATTACACTAAGTTGGGCTCTACTGACGTATATAATTCTAATTGAGTTTTGAACTTTTTTTTTTTTAAATTCTGAATGAAAGTGACCAAACCTCACTACATTAGCGTATGCAGAAATATGTTTTAGCTCAGCGCATGCTGAAATGTGTCCTTGATTAGCATATGCCGAAATATGTTATAGATCAGCGCATGCTGAATTATGTTTTAGATTAGCGCATGCTGAAATATGTTTTAGATCAGTGCATGCTGGCCTACCTGGTTCTTGCCTCGGTGCTCAGGAGGTTGATATTGTAAGCAATCAGGAACTTACGCGCACTGGCCACTGTGGCCCCCCAGGATGGCATGAGCAAGGGGGGGGGGGGGGGGGGGGGCATAATCGGGGGTCCATTCCGGCTTCTTCAGCTGTGAACACATGAATGGATGCAGTGGAGATCTTACAAAAAAAAAACCACAGGTTATATGTTAAAGGTTATTCATTTTAGAAGCTATTTAGAGCAGCATTATTTGGTTCATTTGCAAAGGGCAATGTTTCGCTGTTGAGGGAATCTACATCGACTTCATACATTAAGACATTTCTGATCACATAAATTAAGCTCTTCTGTTCGTTCACCGCGGCCAACATGAAATTTCTCTACGTGCACAGCTGCGTCCGAGTCTTTAGAGCACTATTTAAAGACATAAAGTTGTATAAACTATGTGCAGATCTTTGAGACATTTCTTTGAGATGTGTGTAATGTAAATACCTCTGTTACTCAGTAAAGTCTGGGCACACCTTCTCTGCTAGAGCTTCATACTCTCCTGATCGTACTGAGGGCAGTGACCTTCTCTCCTCTATATGAGCCGCTTTGCCATACAGATGCCCTGTCAACACACATCTCCTGACATGCTGGTCCTAGGTTATGAAACATTCCAGTGAGCAAAAGCCGGAATCTAGATATCTAGATGGGTGGAAATCTAGGTTGAGAGACGTTTTGACATATAGCGATACACAGAAAGGGGGGAGTTAACTAGGTTAACCTCCATATACAGTCAAGCCGGAAAGTCTGCACACCCCTTTCACCTTCTTCACGTTTTATTACGTTACAGACATATTCTACAATAGATTGAGTTCATTTTTGTCTCAAAATTCTACACAAAATAGCCCATAATGACAAAGTGAAAACAGGTTTTTAGACATTTGTGCTAATTTATTAAAAATCAAAATGTAAAATATCATATGTACACAAGTGTGCACACCCTTTGATATGACACCCAAAAGTGAGCTGAGGTGCATTTTGTTTCCACTGATACTGCTTGAGATGTTTCTACAACTTAATTGGAGTCCACCTGTGATAAAGTCAATTGATTAGACATGATTGGGGATTGCCAACACCTGCCTATATAAGGTCCCACAGTTGACAGTGCATGTCAGAGCAAGCTCCAAGCCATGGGGTCAAAGGAATTATCTGCAGACCTCAGAAACAGGATTGTGTCAAGGCATAGATCTGGAGAAGGGTACGGAAAAATCTCTGCAGCTTTACAGGTCCCAAAGAGCACAGTGGCCACCATCATTCGTAAATGGAAGAAGTTTGGAACCACCAAGAATCTTCCTAGACCTGGCCGCCCGGCCAAACTGAGCAATCGGGGAAGACGGGTCTTGGCCAGGGAGGTGAGCAGGAACCCGAGGGTCACTCTGACAGAGCTCCAGCGTATCCTTGTGGAGATGGGAGAACCTTTCAGAAGATCAACCATCCAGGCAGCACTCCACCAATCAGGCCTTTATGGTAGAGTGGCCAGATGGAAGCCCCTCCTTAGTAAAAGGCACATCACAGCCCGCTTGGAGTTTGCCAAAGGGCACCTAGAGGACTCTCAAACCATGAGAATCAAGATTCTCTAGTCTGATGAAACCAAAATTTAACTTTTTGGCCTGAATACCAAGCGTCACGTCTGGAGGAAACCAGGCACCGCTCATCACCTGGCTAATACCATCCCTACAGTGAAGCATGGCGGTGGCAGCATCATGATGTGGGGATGTTTTTCAGCAGCGGGAACGGGGCGACTAGTCCTGATAGAGGGAAAGATGAATGCAGCTAAGTACACCGAGATCCTTGAAGAAAACCTGCTCCAGAGCGCTCTGGACCTCAGACTGGGGCGAAGGTTTACCTTCCAACATGACAACGACCCGAAGCACACAGCCAAGAGAACAAAGGAGTGGCTTCGGAGAAAGTCAAGTAAAATAAAATTGCATATTTTCTAAAAACCTGTTTTCACTTCGTCATTATTGGCTATTGTGTGTAGATGTTTGAGGCAAAAAATGAACTCAATCTATTGTAGTATAAGTCTGTAACGTAATAAAACGTGGAGAAGGTGAAAGGGGTGTGCAGACTTTCCGGCTTGACTGTAGCTCAGGTTTTTACCCGGATATAGCCTGGCTATGTACTAGTTGGCTAGAAAACTTTCACATTTCAACCAAATGTAGTCGGGTTTTCACCTGAATGCCTAGACAGCATTTCACTGACTTTTCACCATCAAAATGTTCACTGGGATCAGGCCCTAAGTACAATTTACTCCGCATTTATTCTACATTTGATCATTATCTAATTATCCCAGACATCATTTTTACATGCATAATTGAAAATTATCCCAGACATCATTTTCACATGCATAATTTCCATAAGTATTTGCACAGAAACCAGTTCTTGCTTGCATTCATGGAAAACACCTGTGCAGTCGCTAGAAGCTTTGCATAATCCAACTGAATACACCATGCCCATCTCACCAGGCACATTCAGAATGTCAGACAATCGCTCAGCGAAGAGGTTGGCGCAGGTCACACACTCCTCCATGGTTACATTCTGTACGGGGATGAAGGGGCACACATCCAGGGTGCCCATCCGTGGGTGTTCCCCTAAATGTGCAAACAGAGGAGTGTCAGGAGTACCCCATTCTCACAGACATCTGAAAATGAATGTAGTGTTACACAGAAAGGGGGGAGTTTAAGCCAACCAGGCCATGCAGGGGTTCATTCTGTATCACTCTCTCTTAATGCCTCCTACTGTTCTGGTAAGACATGCCTACGCCATGCGTTCCAGCTCACACAGACTGTCCTGCAGGGCTCTGGCCTCTAACAAGGGAGATCGGCTAATCTCTGCAAATTAATCTCCACTGTTACAGAAGCCTTTTCTCATTTTCTCATTCACCACCTGCTGACTTTTTACATCCTGAAGAGAGACCTGTGACTAGTGCATGGCTCTGAAATGATCGCATTATTCCCCAATTCCAAAATTTATGTCGGGTGTCTGCCCTGACCCTCCCAACTCTGGAGCAGCTACCTCATCACTCTCAGTCTACTTATGATTTTAAAGAATATTATCTGGTGTACTAGACTTTGAACTTCTGGCATCGAGTCATATACACGGACATGATGATTCATGTAGAATGGGCTGTACAGCTGCCCAGGTTCTTCCTGGAGGGGCCTGAAGTCCCAAAACTAAATACAAATTTACCTGAACAAAGTTAATTAGTGATCAATGAATGGGACAGACTGAGGGGTGGGTGTGGGGTTGTGAGGGATTTCAGTCAATTTTGGGAAGATTCAGCAAGCCCATTGGTTCAGAGAACCTCCCCCCTCTGGCCTTTGGAAAAACACCTCATCCATGTTGACCTTCTGTAATCTCATCTATGGACCCTATCAGCACAGCTCAAAAACACTACACATGCATGAAAAAAGGCATAAATCAGGGGTTTCCCCACATAAATAAGGGCCTAAGTCAGGGGTTCCCCACAAAAATAAGAAAAAGTCTAAATCAGGGGTTCCTCACCCTGGTCCTGGGGTACCACTGTGTATGCTGGTTTTTGTTCCAGCCTCAGTTACAATCCTGGCCTAAAGCATAAAGAACTGTTGGTTGTGCCGGTTGAGCTGGTTTTTTGGAATGTTTTTCAAAATTCTAAGTCAGTGTTCTAGAACTCCATTGCTACCAGTCGTGATTGTGACATCAGCATTAGAATGTTCAGTTAAGAACATTCTAATCACATATTTATGATCTTACACCTTAGAATAGAATAACTTTTATTTTCCCGAAAGTGAACTTCAGTTATAGCCACCAGCAACAACAAAAAAGTGAAACAGTGGGGCAGACCCACAACACACAAACAAACATATAAAATGGCAATATATAAAGTAAGTTAAGTAAGTTACTTACTTACTTTTTCAATATATATATACAGCCAAACGTCATGATTAAAATAGCCCCCGCTGTCCCGAGATGTCCAATGTCATCAACCAGTCCAACACACAAACTCTGCCTCGGCACCTCCACGACTTTCCTCCATAGGCTACACGCAGTGTTGCGGTCTCTGTTGAAACGGAGCTCAGCCTTCCCAGTCGCCGCCTCACTCCTCCCACGCATTATCTTCACTTTCCCTGGTTGCCTTTTGAAGATTGCCCGCAGTCCCGAATCAGTCTCGACATCTTCAACTTCGGTGAAGAGCAATGGTAATCTCCATGGCTGCAGATCCAACAAACATTCCCGAGCATAATGCGAATGCATCTCCATGGTGACGACCACAAACAAAATCATCCCCGCTAGACAATTCGTCAATATTATAAAAACGAGCAGCAGGAGTGCCCCAAAAAATCTCCAGCCTGCTTCCCCGTCCCACAACAGACACACAGCGCATGAAAAAAAAACTAAAGACAAAAAGCCAGACACAACAAAACACATTCAAATTAACAAACACAAACACGAGAGACAGCTGGACTACATGTGGCCATTACAGCGCCACGTGACGTCATTACACACACGATAATTTCTAATGAGGGATGATTTTCCTTGTCAAGCCAGAAAAAAATGTGTGGCAAAAAGAATTATTTTTTACATGTTAATTTAAGAACTTTTAATCAGTCAGATCAATCCACAGACAACTAATTATTTCATTTTCTGCAATGAGTTGTGACAAGGGGTTACATTTTTCCTTGATTAACTGATAGACCTAGAGCTGAAACCATTGGGGTCGTATATGCTGAAAATGTGGACACCCTGTCACTGAAACAAATCTTTGTGGAAAATTAAGAGGAGAAATATGAAGAAAATGGTGAAAAGTGATGAGACAAATCAACATTCTGTTTCAGTCTGTTGCAGCATAGCGTAATGGAGTAATTGTCTTATCACAGATTTCAACAAACTTAGGATAATGCATACAAAACAATTTATCTTGCATTATTAAAATGTAGTAATGAAAAATAAGTTATTCTAGGATATTGTACATAAGGCAACATTATTAGGCAAGTTGTTCTGCATCTGGGCTGGGTTGCACCGGTCATTAGTTTGTGACTAAGTTTGCGCGTAAAGTATTTATTAGGTCCTTAGTTGCTACTAGTTAGTTTCAAACTATCGCTTTACTAAATTCGGTTGCACCACCAATACGTAAGTAATGTCTTAGCTAGTGAAAACTAAGTAATGCTTAGTTCAATACTAAGGTAAACATTGTCGCTTTATCATGACGATAACAAATCCATAACCAATCAATCAACAAGCTACAATGTAAACACGGAAATCAACTTGCATTGAGTTTAACAGGCTACGTCTATTTTGCATTCCATGGAAAAAAATAGAACGTTGAACAGAATTACAATGTGTGCATGTTTATGTTTTTACGAATAAAATTTAAAATATCCTTATTTGTTTGTTTAGCCTATTTATTTATGTTACAGCCATTATGTGCTTTGAAAATATATGGAAACTTACAAGTTACATACCTAAGTTACATAACGGGAGTGTTCTGTTTGCCTCTCTTTTGAACTATAAAGAACTTTGTTTTGAAACTGAACGTTTTCCACGCGTCAACTATTTTTACAGTGTTTTCTGAAGAAACGGCGGAGGTAGCCAATTAGATGAACAGACGGTTACAGTTTATTTGTGTATTTTTTTTATATTTGCTTGCAACAACTGAATGGCAACAAGATTTCAAAACAACGGTTTAGTAGGAATAATGGTAAGAGCCTCCGAAACGCTCTAAACGGGCCATGTTTTCATTTTGTTTTCCGTTGGTTATGGTTACGCCACAATTTACACCTCCTTAGGGGTAGGTGTAAATATTTAGTAGCTACTAAGCTCAACGTAGTTAGTGTGGTGCAACCCATTTTTTTTAGTAATGTGTAAACCTTCATTTAGTAAACACTTACGTTATAACTAGCCTACGTTTGAACTTACGTATAGCTGGTGCAACCCGCCCCTGGTCAGCAGTAAAAAAAATTAGACAGGAGATAGAATATAGGCAATATTTCCAAAGACCCGTCTGAGCAGCATGTCAGCTGTTCTAATGCAGCCCAACATGGATTTCTGTTGCAGTCCAGCATGCATGACTGCTGAGTCATGTCACTTGTCGCTGCAGTGCTGCTGACCCTGCTGCTCACTACCTACTACACCTGCGACAGGGGAGTGAACGTGCTGCTTGCGTTTTATTGTATTCATACAGGGGGATGGGCTGATGGGCTGTTTTCCAGCAGTTGTTAAAGATATGAACATTGAACCCAGCTTCCAGACAGACACTCAGCATTGAAAAAGGTACTTCTTTTCCGATGCCCCGCCCATATGTCCCCGAGCTCAGGCATACTGTTGGGTGTGCTCTGGCTCACCTGTGACACGTGCCACCTGTCACACACGGCCAGGGAGGGTCAGTGGAAATATGGGCACTGGAAAACCGCATGTCTCCCCTACTGTACAGGTCCAATGGCAGACGTCCGTTCTGACCCTTGACCTCTCAGGGCTCCACCTTCCCAGCAAGGGGACTGGAGGGGTAGAGGCGGGCGAAGCGCCCCAGAGTCCAGATGGAGAAGACGTTTCGGTAAGAAGTGTAGCTGATGGCGCAGCTCTTGTTGAACACACCTGAGATGTTCTCCTACAGGTGAGGGAAGAGATATTGGGTGAACATGTCAGCAGGCGACAGCAGTACCACGAGGAGGAATAGAACCACTGAGGGCAGAGTCTCACCTGGGGCCAGTCTCCATTGGGCAGCTGCCTGTCAATCAGAACCTGGATCCCCTTCTCTATTACCTTGGCATCTGGGTACCTGGCAAAAGAGAAACACAAAAGCAAAGGCTGTGTGGACAAAGCACCGGGTTGCGTGCTGCAGAGACAGTCAGGTGACTAAAGGGAGTGTGTTGTTTCAAAGAAAAGAGATGGACTATCCTTTTTATCTCTCAGAACACCAGAGCAAATCTGGCTCTTCTGCAACTGAACCTGAGCCAGTTCACCTTTCCCTTCAAATGGAGACTGGATGACTCACAATATGTATGTTTTCATGGAAGTATGAGAGAAGATAAACACAGAGAAAGGAACCAATCGTCAGTCATTTAAAAGTCTTCAACCATCTATTTTTTACACTGTGTGAAACTACAGCAGAGTCATACATTATACAGAATGCCTGGCTGTAAACCTGTGGATCATTTTGGAATTAGTTAAAATAATACCTGCAACTACAACTCTGCAATAAATTCTACTTCAAGCATCGCCCCCCCTGTGGAGGACATTGGTAAAAGCAAAGTGGTATTCCGCCTTTTTCACCCGAAGTGCAATCACTGAATTTCTACAGATTTGTCCTCTCGAGAGTGATTTTGAGAATTCACATTATTATTAATGTGACCTTAATGAGGTTTCCGCTGCTCTGGCCTTCATAAGATGAACAGTGAGTGGAAATTGGAGGCTTTGCCGCTGTTACCTGACAGCCATCAGCCCTAGCAGGGCCCAGCAGGTATTGTGGATCTGGGACCTGTCACTCTGGACGTAGCGCCGTTGCTCACAGGACTCAAAATCCTCCCCCCAGCCACCATCCTCCATCTGTTTTGACAGGAGGAACGCACAGGCACGCTGCACCTCCTGACATGCCAACCTAGGGGGGCAAGAAGCTTTATTAACCTTTATGTCAGCACTAGAAGCTATATAAATCCTAATGTCATCTACTTAGCGTCATTATTCCTTATGTCATCTCCAGTAGCGTGCTTAATCCTTATGCCATCTCCAGTAGAATTATTAATTCTTATGTCCTCTCCAGTGGCTTTATTAATCCTTATGTCATCTCCAGTACATTTATTAACCCTTATGTCACTCCAGTAGAGTTATTCATTCTTATGTCCTCTCCTGTGGCTTTATTCCTCCCCAATGGCTTTTTTAAATCCTTATGTCCTCTCCAGTGGCTTTATTAATCCTTATGTCAGCTCCAGAAGCTTTAGTAATCTGTATGTCATCTCCAGTAGCTTTATTAATCCTTATGTCATCTCAGTTCTATCATCCAGTCATATCAGTCATATCTCTGAGTGTCAGCAGGTGCTGCTGGATCAGTACCTGTTCTGGAAGATGTGGCCCATACATGCGAATGTCTCCAGTCCAAACCACACCCCATAGGTGAAGCACACTCCCCAGGACCTGAAAGGTGAAGGTGAGAAGATTTAATAATGTGTACAGGTCATAACAGGTGACAAGAGGCAAAACTATGCAGCAAAAAAAGAGTCAGAACCTACCCTTCCCATGATCCATCAGGGCGCTGCACCTTCCTGCAGTACTCCAGGCCATCCCTCAAAGTGGATCTGGTATATAACAGCAGATTCAGCAGAAACATATGACTGGAGTCACACATCGCTACATAGGCCTAAATGTACATACACACAGGAAATGGCTACATGACTTTTAGATACAGAAGTGTGGTTTTGCTGGTATGGGATATAACATGCACCAGCGATGTGGGTTTATCAAACGTGCCCCAGTGATTTAGTACCTGATCTCTTGTGGCCGGTGATCCGGGAAAACCTGGTGGAAGTGTTTGAGCGCCTGAATCACAGCTGAAGTGCACTCCACATACGTGTAATCTATCATGATGTCACCTGAAAAGCAAGAAAGGACCTCAGTGCACCTGCTCTGCCTTTTAGAAAGGTGGCATCCGTCCTCCGGATGCCCAGTCTCCATGGGGCGGGGCAGGGGGACGGACTCACCAAACACCTCAGAGGGGTTGAGGAGCTCCAGGAGACGCCCCCCACGCTTGGTTTCATACGTGGCGAATCCGCCGTCAGGGTTCCTCATGCTCAGCAGCTGAAACAGAGACAGGGACAGAGACCCACGATCACTACACATGGCCGCACTCAAGTGTGACAGCCTACATAGGAACACGGCCTGGACACATAGTGTGAACTGGCACAGTTTGAGGGCCTGTGTGTCATGGTTATTGGCAGCCTCTGATGTTTCTGCGGTCGTTACTCTATTTGACGTCGTTGGGATGCTCTATCGGATTTTTTCCTTCTCCATTCTGGTTTTTGGATCTCGCTCACCTATTATTCCTTACACCTGTTTTGGGTTTCCTGCCGGTTATAAATAGTCCAGGACTTCCGCATTCCGGTACTTTGAAATTGTCTTTGCTATGTTGACAACGAAGTCGGTAAGGTATAGGAAATTCGGTCGCTGCATTTCTGGTTCGTATGAATAAGAAACGCAGCAAGTCCGGTTAGAGAATTAGGATTAGATTGGTTTTCTCTTTTATTTCCAATCTTTCTCTTTATCCTTTATTCTTGTTTACCTGTTATCTTTTGTGTTCAGCTCTTTCACCACAGGAGCTACCTCTTGTTACGCGTAATTATTTAGAGCGTGAGGTTCTTTTGTTAGTTATTCTCGCTGTTTATCGAGATTCGCCTCAATTTTTGAGGTTGCTTTGTTTTGCCTTGTGCTAGGAAAGTTTTGCTTAATCCTGTGTTATCTCCGTCTTGGTGCGGCTACTTCCGCGTTTGTGGCGTATCTTTCTAGATACGCTTTTAGAAATCCTTATCGGTCGCGTTTGGTTCTCCAAACCTTACACTCTCCCTCACACCGCGTGTCCGAGACCTCTGATGGGACATTGTCGGTGCAGTTCGGTATTGGTGTTGACCAGCTGAAAACTGAACACTGTCAGAATTGAAGAAGGAATATAGTGTTGATTCTCACCACGTTGACGGCGTCATAGAGACGCTCTGAGGGAATGCGCTGTGTGATGAAGGGACACTGTTCCTGGAGCAGCATCACAGACTTCAGCCCCTCCGCCGTGCAGTCCGCTACAATCCATCCACAGTCCCGCGTGCTGAAGGGAAATCCACCCTGACACACACACACACACACACACACAGTGAGTTATCCTCAGATAATCATCATTCCATCATTGCCCACTGTACTAATCTTTTGTTTGACATGCATTTAATGCACACCCTACTGTATGTACCTTGTTCATTTGTCTGTAGTATTTCTGGTATTCTGGTGGATTATCTGGTATCTACAATACAAACAAGACATGGAAGAGAATTAGTCAGATACTAAATATCTCAAAGCAATATAGCCTAAAGGACAAATGTCAGATTTTAAGTTGTGTGATCCTAATGACACTGTCGAGCAGGGGTGCACAACTCCGGTCTTGGAGGGTTGATCTGCGTGCTGGTTTTTGTCCCAGCCAATTACCTTAGTTTTGGTTTTCTGACAGCTCTATAAACTACGCTGGTTCACTCCTGTACTTGAGCACAGTAAAACCTTCATGATATACTTGCAGTCTGTGGCTGATATAGCTGGTGGTTAATAAATGTCAGATCAAGATATTATTGAGCTAATTATAATTAAGGGCAAAAGTTGGCACAAAACCCTGAGACTCGCCCTTGTTCAGCATCCCTGCGGTAGAGGCTGAATGTAAATCAGGCGTGTCTGAAGAACCTGTGTGAAGGTAAAGTACCCGGTGGGTGGGTCTGAGGCACTCACCTGTGTGAGGGTGAAGAAATCATGGGCGTGTCTGAGGCAGTCTGTAAACCTGGGACTGTCGTGAGCACCTGCCTGGGAGGCAGAGAATCAATGTTTCAACAAGCGCGTCTGCTAAACCTGACGAAAACAAGTACAAAGACACATTGAAGCATCTCAGCGTCTGACTGGTAATGTCCGTTACCTCCAGGAAGGCCTGGACAGCAAACGCTGTATCCCACAGCTGGGACCCATTGGTACCCTGTTGGGTGAGAAGTTGGCCAGTTAGAGATAATGTGTGTAACAAGCTCCTGGGTAAAGACACTTCAGCCCATTTTCAGTGCACTCACCTGCATCTTCATCCCATCGAGACCTAGCCTGGAAAAAGATGGGAGATTTTACCATTTAGTCCACAAAACGGGACACAATCCGTTTTTCTCTGGGTTCAGTGTTTTTTGTTACAGACAACAAAATAAATATACACCAGTATACAGTTGCACTCAAAAGTATTCAACCCCCTTCACTTTTCGCACACTTTATTGTGTTGTAGATTTAATTTGAAATGGATAAAAATTTTTCCCATCAATCTACACTCAATAACCCATAATGGCGAAATGGCTGTAAGTTATCTAGGGTCTAAGGTATCAAACGAGCCCCAAACCATCACTCTATGGCCAGATATGGAGTAGATATGGATGGATCACTTTAAGGGTTTCTTCTCCTGACTAATTTTCCTAGAGAACTCTATGGGGAAAAAAGTCAGGAGAAGAAACCCTTAAAGTGATCCATCCATATCTACTCCATATCTGGCCGTAGAGTGATGGTTTGGGGCTCATTCGATACCTTAGACCCTTGATGACTTACAGCCATTTCGCCAGTCATGTGTTCCATACTGTACCAGCATAATTTACAGCTGAATCTAGTCTCACCCCCCAATTCCCATAGAGACCCATTCAAATGCAGAGAGGTTATAGTATCGCTTGTAACAGTACGTGAAAATAAGATATCGAGAGTCTTTTGATGTTGATGGGTCACAGACTTCAGGAAGTAACAGCAGGCAAAGGATATGCGACCAAATATGAAATGATACTTTAAAAACACATTAAAGCAAAGGGTTTGAATACTTATACACATGAGAGATTTCAGTTTTTGATTTTTAATACATTTGCAAAAAATTCTAAAAACATGTTTTCACTTAGTCATTATGGGTTATTGAGTGTAGATTGGTGGGCAATCAAATCAGATTTAAACTTAAATCTACAAGACAATAAAGTGTGCAAAAAGTGAAGGGGGTTGAATAATTTTGAGTGCAACTGTATATACACACTACTCACAAAAAGTTAGGGATATTCGGCTTTCGGGTGAAATTTCAGGATGAACCTAAAATGCACTATAACCTTTACAGGTGAAATTAATTTGACCTTCTCTAAACTTTTGAATGCACATGTCCAACTATTCAATGTTTCAGTACTTTTTGCACAACTTGCTGTTCTCTAACAAGGAGCTGAACGGCAAAATTCACAACAGGTGTTTGATCCATGAATCGACCAATACATTTCCTGGTTCAATTAGAATTGGTATTTAAACAGTCCTCTTCATCATGCTGTTCACATTTTGACATCATGAGACCAAGACGACACCTAACAATTGATCAACAGTACCTCGCCATTGCGAGGCTTCAAACAGGATGTTCTCAGAGGGAAGTGGCCACTGAGCTTAGAGTGTCACAGAGTGTCATCAGCAGGTTGCAACAGAGATACAGAGAGACTGGAAGAGTCACAGAAAGGCATAGAAGTGGACGTCCTTTGGCCACATCCCACACTGATGACCGCTTCATTGTGAACAGTGCCCTGCGGAACCGGATGATGAATGCCACTCAACTCCAGGCACATTTAAGGGAGGTGAGAGGCACCCAAGTGTCACGTCAGACCATTCGAAACCGTTTACATCAGCGTGGTCTGCGTGCTAGACGACCTGCAAGGGTACCTGACCACACCACCAGGCACAGGCGTCATCGTCTTGCATGGGCCAGGGAGCATTTACGCTGGACGAGGGACCAGTGGGCCTCAGTGCTGTTCTCTGATGAAAGTCGATTCACGTTGAGCAGAAATGATGGCCGCCAACGATGTTGGAGACGTCAAGGAGAGCGCTATGCATCAGCCACTGTTGTCACCAGACGACCCTTTGGTGGTGGCGGTGTTACAGTGTGGGCAGGTGTGTCTAGTCAATACAGAACTGTCCTACACTTTGTGAATGGTACAGTGACAAGCCCATACTACCTGAATAACATCATTAATCCAGTCATTGTGCCACTGCATGAACAACACAGGCCTAATTTCATCTTCATGGACGACAATGCTCCGAGGTCGCATCATTAGGGAAAGGCTGCTGGAGACTGGGGTACCTCAAATGGAGTGGCCTGCACTTTGTCCAGACCTGAATCCCATAGAAAACCTATGGGATCAGCTGACTCACCGTGTAGAGGCTCGTAACTCTGTACCTCAGAACCTCAATGACCTGAGGGCCGCCCTTCAAGAAGAGTGGGATGCCATGCCTCAGCAGACAATAAGTCGACTTGTGAACAGCATGAGACGTCGTTGTCAAGCTGTAATTGATGCTCAAGGGCACATGACAAGTTATTGAGACATTGACATTTTTGTTGTGGTATACCCACCACTGTTGTTGGCTTTTGTTTCAATAAATTGTTTGAGATGAGGAAATCACCATTGCATGCTTCTACTTAAATGCCCTACTTTCATGATACGTATAATATCACTGTAGCGTGAACTTACATTTTCCATAAATTTCACCCGAAAGCCAAATATCCCTAACTTTTTGTGAGTAGTATATATATTTTTCTGACTGGAGCCCGCTAACTGAAACCACGAGACTTGGCTTCGTCGTGAGAGTTAACGCGCTGGAGCAGAGTTTCACGGGTAATGTGTACAGCGCGCTAGAGACCTCACTCACCACAGGTAGTCTGGGATCCTGGAAACGTGCTCCTGGAAAGCTGGGGACGCAGGTCCATCCACGTGCCAGCGCACCAGCATGTTAATGGTCTTGGAGATCTGTGGACGGAGACAGGTGGGGGGTCAGATCTTGTCATGCTCACACACTCGGGACCTGATATAAAGCCCTGGCCATGTGTATGGATGACTGTAATTATTAACATAACCATAAATTTCATTACGGTTGCACCAGTTAATATTTTATCACTAAAACACACCTGTGAACCAACTGTGGTTTGAGAGGAGAAGCAAGCAGTGCACCACCCAGAGGAGAAAGAATGGATATACAAGTCATGGTGACTATTTGGTGGCTAGCTATCACATCTACCTTGCTGGGTACAATATGAGGTAATGAGCCTCTGAGCCTCTGAGCCCTCAGTCCCAGGAAACTCTATGTTACTGGCCTCTTGCCCCTCATCATCAACAAAGGTTTGTTTCATTCAGTGCATTTCCTATATTAGTACACTAACATTTTTCTCATCTCCGGCTTGTAAATCATCTTTTGCCTGACTGAAAGAGTAATACTAAAGGAATAAATTGCATGTTTTACTTTTGTTTTACAGTTATAATCCTGAGTGTGACCGAGGCTTAATGCCATTAATCATTTAATTGCACCCAGTGAGCTTAGCTTGACTTACTTCTTAGTGCCAACCTATTTCTTCAGTGAAAGAAAGTTATGCTATGTCACAGAATGTCTGCTGTCAGGTTTCTGCACCAGTAGATCAGCATCATTACATTGACCCCTTATTAAAGCATCATTATGAAAATGGTCTCCATTAACCTGGAAGGGTTGCCACTCACCGGCCCAATACTGATGCACTTGGTAAAGCGATCATCAGCCTTGATGTGGTCGTACAGTTCCTTCACTGCTCTCTCTCGCAGGGCAGTGCTGTGGTGAGCCTCGTACACGTTCATGAACACTGCAGAGCCACAGAACGTGTGGGGTTACGGTCTGTGGACAGCGCACTTTGAAAAGCACAGCTCTGAAACGGCGCGCACTCACGGTAAGCGACGGACAGCAGCATGCTGTGGGGGGTGTACATGTCGCAGGCAGCCACATTGTTCCTCTGGGCAGGCCAGTCAATGGTGTAGTAGTCCTGGACATAGAGCTCCTGTAAACACACACTGGTGAGCTGCTGAGGCAGGCCAGCAATGATCTGCTGCTATCTGGTGGACAGACTGTTTCACTGCACCTGTCTGAGGCTGAGCACGATGGGGTCCTCCTGAGCTCGGAGTCTCACGGCGTAGCAGTAGCTCATGGGCAGGTACACCTGACGGCAGTGACACCACAGGGTGGAGGGGTGTGCCGGCATCCAGGTGGGGAACAACCTGTGATGCACACATAGGACAGCACCGCGTTCTAACCAGGGAACTGCACCATAAAGCAGGATATTTCCACAGCAACAAAATTCCATGTATGTGGACATACATATCATCTGTGCTTTGGCTATCAATTAAAACATTAGTCGTTAACAAATTAATTAATTATAGAAGGAAGTTGAAATTGAGCACACACCACAGATTAGTTTGTACCGGGTGAATAGTTTGTTGTTCTGATGTATTCCATTTATCCACAAAATTGAGCTTGGAGTCCAGGATGATGTCTAGGTTTTTTGCCTGGTGACTAGGACTAAGACCCAGTGACTGCAGTTTTGTCATCAGCTTCTCTCTCTAAGCCTCTGCTCCAATGACTAGCACTTATATTTTCTCCTGGTTGAGCTGGAGAATGTTTTGAGTCATTCATGTATTTATCTCTGAAATACAGTTATGAGGGCTTACAGTTATGGGGCTTGTGTCACATCAGGAGTCACGGTAATGTAGAGTTGGATATCATCAGCGCAACTGTAAAAACTTATGCCATGTCCCCTGATGACATTTCCAAGGGGAAGCATATATAAATTCAAGAGTACAGGTTCTAGTAAAGAGCCTTGAGGAACACCGCATGTAGTGCCGCAGTTGTTGGAGGTGTGATCGCCAAGGGCAACAATGAATTCTCTACCAGTGCCGCCTATGCGTAAAAAACCTGTGAGAGTGAATCTCTCCATTTCCTTGTTCCACAGGGACAGACATACCACATCTCTGGGAGGAGAGTGTTCATTCCTTCCCAGCTGTACACGTTAAGGACAGCCAACCAGAATTTACCCCAGGAAGGGATGCCAACAGCGCCCCCTGCAGGAAACAGCAGCAGAAATTACATTTTTACAGTTAAAAAGGTCTTTAAGTAAAAAAAAAAAAAGAAGATAAATTGACCCGACCTTTTTCATGCAGGTTGTTTCTTGCTCGCACCATATCTGGATCATCAGGCCCAACTCCCAGAATCCTTAGTGTTGTGTAGCTCAGAGCCGTACCGAAAACTGTAGACTTGTCCTCAATGTGCCTGATAACACCACCAACAGTAATTATTATGGTTCCTCCTTACAACATTCCAAATGCTATACATTCACTTAGTAAGTGGAAAGGAATTGGTTTTGGAGGGCACAGAGAAAGTCATTTAACTGAAAGGGATCCATAACCAAACTTTCCCTCAAACAACTGAAATTTTCCATGGTCTGCCCATAAGTGCATGCACAGGCACTGTTTATAGTGGATCTGGTGGCCCAATGATGTACAGGTGGTATTGTGGGGGTGTGAGTGTGAGGATGAGGGAGTGTGACTGTGAGGAGGACGGGGGGGGGGGGGGGGGGGGTCTGCACTTACAGACCCCAGCCCCCATCTGGCAGTTGCACTGAGCGCAGGTAGCGAACCATCTCCTTCTTCCAGGCCTCAGGTAGATGTATACTGGCAACATGGCAGGTGATCAGGAGGCCTTTATGACAGAATACACAGGAGGAACAAAGCAGGTTAATACACTGCATACAATCTTGGTTATCTGTAAGTGAATAAACTGGACTGCTCTGACCTTACACCTCCTGTGTAAAAACATGTTCAGAGGAGGCCTGTTACAGAAAAACTTAAATGCAAGCAGGCTTCTTTTCCTGGTTTTTATTAATTCTCTGTTCCTGACAGCGCAGAAACCTGCATGTTGCGATGGCTCTGTGTCAGTTAGCAGCTCTTTACGCCGCCTTGCTGTTAAACTCTTGTACGTGTGAGTGTTTATAGAGAGCAGATCTCCCGTACCGGGCAGCAGGAATAGAGGTCCGCCATAATCCCCGGCCCAGTGCCCGTCCTCGGCCTGCAGGAGGCGGTAGAACTCCATGCCCTTCAGTGCAGCCTCTGGGGCAGTGTGGGCAGGGGGGGTGTCCGATAACAACTGACTCTGCAGGAGTCAAGAGGTCACAATACCTTACAGAGACGGGATGCAGCTGAGGACGTCTGTATGGTCAAAGCCTGTAGCCTCTAACAACTTCAACCACGCGAGTAACAGGTGCAAATGTGCTGAGAGACTCATTCTGTGACATTGAAAATGAATATTCTCAATTGTGTACTATGCAGTCTGTGGAATGGACCAGAATGGGATAATGCTACTCTCCACAAGACGAGAAACTGACTTTAGCTTCCATGAAAGCAAAATACAAAATTAACATGTTCACTTGAAATAATGGTTTAAACATCAAAGGTCACTGAAATACATTAGATTTCATCCTTACAAACCACCCACCCCTACCCTTAAAATGCAGAAAGAGTGCAGACACAGAGTAGAGCTGTTTTTAAAAAGAGTAGAATGAAGCCAGGGACTGTACCGTGTCCAGGCCCAGAGAATGGGCCTCCAGCAGAGACTGCTCCTTGGCAGAGTCCTGATCCTCCAGGTAACACCAAGTCTGTCTGCCCTCCTCATTCTGCAGTCTCCAGTGCCGCAGGTCTGTAGCAGGCTCTGTCTTATAGGGTCCTCCTCTTCTCCGCAAACACCTGGACACAATGAGTGTGTGAGTGTGTGTGTGTGTGTGTGTGTGAGTGTGTGTAAGTGTGTGTGTGTGTGTGAGTGTAAGTGTGTGTGTGTAAGTGTGTGTGTGTGTGTGTGTGTGTGTGTGTGTGTGTGTGAGTGTAAGTGTGTGTGTGTGTGTGTGTGAGAGAGTGTAAGTGTGTGTGTGTGTGTGTGTGTGTGTGTGTGTGTGTGAGTGTGTGTGTGTGTGAGTGATAGATGGATGGAAAGATAGAGGGAATTAAGTCTGACACAGCAATTACTGTATTTCCCACACAAAAATCAGTGCACGATGGCTCATTATTTATAGATTAATTTTACATAACTGTTTCAGAGCTTTGACATTATCATTAATTTAATTATCAGTGTTTTCAGAGGTAGCCATTGTAAGAAATAAGACACTGAACATTCATATATTCACACGGAAAGCATTTCCACCTGTAGCCTACTCAAAACACTAAAATCCCCGTTCTATATCTGTAACTTTCAAGAAACGGTTGGAAATAGCAATCAATCGAGCGAGTAGGCTAATATGACATTTTTGATTCATGGACACAAATCTTGCAGCAACATCTTTAAAATACTTAACTGGTTATTCCTGCACAGTAATCTCGAGTTTACAGTTTGTAGCATTAGGTCCGATATGTTGTTCAAAGATTAAGTATTGTCTGCTTGCCACAATATACCAATATATCACTGTAGGAGCGATTTAATTTTGCATTAATACATTTCAAAGTACTTACGTTCCTTCGGTCATCATACAATCCTGGTATGAAATATTTCCTCTACGTTTACAATGTAGCGAGTATTTAATTTGTGGCTCTTGTAGTGTGGCGATCCGCCCTATTTACTCCATTACTGGGAAATGAAGTTTTAATTCATAGCTTTGCGTTATCCAAACGGTCTCTCACGTATGCGGAAAACTACGATTCCCAAAAGGTCAAGCAATGCCTTCCGAGCAGACAAATACATGGAGAGACATGAGCAGAGGAAACGCCGTCCAATCAGAGGTTAGATGGGCGGCAATGGGGTGGAGCGATCATTCTCGCGCACCTATCACATACTTCCATACGTTCTAGCAGACGGATCTCTCGATTTCAGACCCTTTATGATAATTACAACGTTCGGCAAACTGTCGGTTCATCAGGAAATACAAATAAAATACAAGAAACGACAGAAATGGCGATCACACCTTTGGAAAAACTGGACGAAACAAACATTCGTATAAAAGAAACTTTATTCCAAAACACTTGAAACATCTTAAACATAAAAAAATGGCACCAAGGCCAAAGATTCAGAATCCAAAAAAATAACAGAACATTTATTTGGAGGCCAATAATTATGAATGTACTAGTAGTAATTAGTAATGTACTAGCAATGTAAAGTCCACAGGATACTTTATACATTTTCTACTGAAGCACAATAATGATCTACTGGGACGTGAGGTTCAAACTTTAGGTGTGAATGATACTATGGCTTAATTTTCTGTACAATGCTGATGACTTTCTCAAGCAACTCTTATCAACCAGTAACATCTGCATTTGATTAATACATTTTCTCATAATGAAAGGCATTTAAAGTATTTTAAAATTATTTTCAGCTTGGCTATATTTAGGGTGAACTGATCATTTAAAATCCGATCTATGGCATTCATGTACCGTTGTGGACACAGTTCCTGAAATCCGGGTGAGTAGTAACTACTCTGAGCTGCAGGAGTGCACGAGACAGGCGGCCAGCTGGCTGATGGGACAGTCAGTCCTCTACAATCTCCAGCAGGCTGTTCAGATGGAGCCCACATACCAGCTCTTCGCTCTGGCTGACTGAAATCAGCCTGTGCAGCTCCTTCAGTCTCTGGGCCATAGACACTGGCCTGCTTCTCAACCAACTGCTCTCCACATCTTCTCCATGGGCATCGGCGTCTATCTCCTGCAGGCACAGAAAAAGCATTTTGAGTTTTATCATTTAGCATTTTTTGTTACACGAGAGGGAGAGAGAGAGAAAAGAGAGATATTTAGCTTGCATAATCATATTTCGTAAAATTTCAACAGATGTTGCTAGCAATCTTATGACTAATAACTACTACACATGGCTGCTGGGTTAACATGGCTGATGTTAACAGACTGAACATGACAGAGCTGTGTGACAGTGTGGTTACACGGGTTACCTGAGTGCGTGCAGTACAGGCAGCGCTGGCTTTAGCTGCAGGTGTCATGATCTCAGGGACAGAGATGAGTGAGGAAGGCATGAAGACAGGCATGGAGAAAGAGTCCAGTGGATCCCTCTCCAACCAGCACTGCAGTTGCTCCTCAAACCTGAGTCAGAGCAAAACACTCTCCACTCAACATGAGTCTTATATTATGTACACGGGGCACATGTCACAGAAACACAAAAATGCTATTCAGAAAATTGCTTCATATGCGAGTCAGCACCTTATAGATCGCCAGTATTGCTGAGAAGTTTCTGTGCTAATAATCCAATTCCTTACAGAAGAGGAATCTTACAATACCTGTAGTTATAGTGTTTCACAAGGCTTTTGCATTTTAATGAGATTAACTGTGTGACAAACCACTCAGTATGCAGGAGGGGTCGGATACTTTTATTTAGACATAATACATTAATTATAGATTTTATTAAGGCCTCCAACTCTGTGTCATCTAAGCTACGTATATTTAAATGATCATTTAAAAAAATTGCTTTCAAGCATACTTTACCATTTTAACTTAATTTTATTGTTATTTTTTATATATGTACTTATGGTGCAAAGTGCTTCGTGTGGCATGCAAGGTTAAGTGCTTTATAAATAAAGTTGTGCGTGTGTATATGCACACGTGTGTGTCTGTGTGTGCATACATGTGCGTATTTGGATGTTTTTATGGGTGTGTAAGTGCAGTGACCTCTGACCTCCGGTTCTGGCTCTTCTCCTCCTGCAGGTCGGCGAGCACGCGCTGTGGAAGCAGTTCTCGGGGGTAGGGGGCGCGAGTGATGTCCAGCGCGCTGAGGGGGGGCGGATTCCGCACCAGGCTGTGGAAGAGCTTCTGTCTGAGGCGAGACGTATCTGGGGTAGGTGTGGGGCTTTGCCCTGGGCTGGACGTGGATCTGGAGCGGGGAGAAAGCAAACCTGTCAGGTACCATCGGGCCATGGGCGGGATGCTGTTCCTTACAGCTAAGGCCTGGTACATACTATAAGCTAGGATTGCAAATGCCAACGCAGATTGGGGCTTACACACCAAGCCCTTTACTTACATATCTTATCATAGGTATGTTTACCAGCTTCTTTAAGCTTCTTCTGAGGTTATATACTGCTAACCAACTAGACTAATCTGGTTGGAGCGAGTAACCTTACACCGGAAATTATTACATCTTTGTTTGCAGTTGTTTGTTGAACAGTATTTACATAGTGTGCCTCAAAATGGAAACGTGTGGAATTCCACCACGTTTTTGCGTTGCATTACAGAATTTGGACTACAAATTTTGCTACGCGAGAAACGGCCACTGCATTGCTCTTTGTGTTGTCGCGCACGTAGAGTATGTAACAGACCTGAGTCTGGCCTCTTACCCATCAGCCTCCTGCTGCTTGTCCCTGTGAGTCTGAGTCACCGCTGCAGTCCAGCTGCTTGGGGGGCTGAAGTCCGTCAGTCTGTCCTTCTGGAAGTACACCAGGATCTCCCCGTCCTCCGTAATGGCATCTGCACCCACAAGATGAAGGGCGGGGAGTTACTTCAGTGGAAATCCACACAGTGACCGGCCAAATGCCGGTAAAATTTTGATTGTGGCTGGTAACATTTTCTACTCTAGAAGCCACTTTGGCAGGTAACCAACCAGGTTGTTACATTGTAAAAGGTAATGTGGCTGGTAAGATATTGAAAATGGCTGGTGATTTTTAGAATCCAAAAACAGCTCTAGGTGGAAGGTTAAAAGATTAATTTCATGCCCTGCAGTGACGCCCTTCTCGTGTCTCCACCAGGCCTCCCTCTCTCTCAGGACTCACCTTCGGACAGGGGCGACTCCGGGGGACGCCAGTCCTTCAGCCGGTGGTCGATGCAGAGCACCAAGATCTCGTCCCAGGGCACCTGGCGGAAGGGCAGCCCACCTCTGCAGTCTTCCTCGTCTTCGGGAGGCGCCCCCTGGTGGCAGCGAGAGAGGGCTCGCCCAAGCAGATTCTCCAGCCGGGACATGAGGAGGGGCTGGCTGTGGCGTGATAGAGGGATCTGGGAGGCGTACTGGAAGATGGAGGCGCACAGCCTTGGCCAGGGGGCTACGGACGGACAGGGGAAGGAAATAAGACACGACGCCACCTCAGCATGGTGCTTGAAAAAAAAAACTAAATTACTCAACCCCCCCCTCTGTGCCAGCAGAGCACAGATACTTCACACAATTAATGTGCTCTTGTGTAATGGTAAGACACAGTCCCGGATTCAATCAACTTTTTTAAACACCTTTTCTTCACCAACTTAGTTTGGCAAGTTATTTTTAGTGATTGCTGAACTCGCCAAACTGTTTGTGAAGAAAAAAATAACTCTTGCTTTTAATTGTTAGTCAAAGTTCAGGACACATGTGGACACTGTTCTAATCTGTTGTTGTTTTTGTTATGTAGTGATAGTCTGCTGTGAAGCTGCATGTGCTTCCAGTTGCAGATGGTGTGGAGGTCCAGTATCCAGTGTTCCCAGTTTTACCCAGTATTCCCAGTGATCCCAGTATGCCCAATGTTCCCAGTGATCCCACCGTTCCGTGTTCTCAGTGTGCCCAGTGATCCCACCGTTCCCAGTATTCCCAGTGATCCCAATATGCCTAATGTTCCCAGTGTGCCCAGTGATCCCAGTATGCCCAATGTTCCCAGTGTTCCCAAGGTGCCCAGCCTTCCCAGTGTATCCAGTGTGCCCAGTATATCCAGGTGAAGGTTCAACACATAGCGCAGGTGAAGTGCATGTGGGAACAGAGCGCAGACGCACCTGAGCTGGGGGGCAGGTCCCACTCTGGGATCTGCAGGCTCAGGATGGCCCTCTGCAGCCAGGCCAGGTGCTCGGGGGAGTTCCAGACCAGGGGGGGCAGCAGGCTGCGCGTCTCCGGCAGGAAGAACTCGGCCATGGGCCAGGAGAGAGCGGCCAGGCCGTCGGAGGAGACCAGGCCGGACAGGAAGACCAGCACGCTGTTGTAGAGGTGGATGATGGGAGCCGGCTCCTGGCAGGGCAGCCCCGCCCCCTCTCTGTCCTGCTTGTCCTGGTGCAGTCTGGAGCCGAACTCACGGCACAGACCCCCCTCCACAAACTGCACCAGTGTCTGAGAGGAGAGGCTGACTGGAGCTGGAGAGCGCAGAGCTAGCCACTTCACTGCTTGGCTAACCTGGGGGGGGGCAGAGAGAGCAAGAAAGAGAAAAGGAGAGGGGGAGAAGGGGAGAGGGAGTGAGAGAGCAAGGGAGAGGGAGAGAGAGGGAGCGAGAGAGAGGAAAAGAGAGGGCATGGTGTTAAATCACAAAATCAACATTCACAGCCACACACTGAACTGGGCTGTCATTTAACTACGTTTCTGCTGTAAAGAGAATACGGTGTCTGACCTGTTGAGAGCCCTGCAGGTCGCTGGTGGTCTCAGGGATGTGTATGAACACATACTCAGAAATCAAACCGTCCTCCACCAGTGCTGGGAGCATCAGATCTTCACAAAGACAAAGAATTTCAGTTTAAAGATCACAGTTTTGGTCAGTATTCAAAAGGTATCTCTGGAATGAGTTATGTCTTTTAGCACGTAGTGGATGGATGGGGGGAACCTGATCCTAAATCACTGATCTTAAGAGTCAAAAACTGGCTAATCCAGGGACGGGATCATCTGTGCCGTACCTCCCTCCAGTTTCTGATCACTGATTGGCCCATTGCTCCGCTCAGGCACCACCACTACCAGGGGTAGGGCGGGCATCCCGGCGCTGGCCTGCTGGAGCTGACGGAGCTGCAGGAGAGCGGAGAGCAGGAACACCTCCTCCTGCTCCTCTTGCTCCTCCTGGCTCTCCTCTCTGGAGCCCAGCAGGGGGGGCAGGAGCAGCATGAGTGCACTGGTGCCCTGCAGGTCCTTCTGCTTCTCCAGCAGAGCCTGACCGTCTTCACTCAGCGGCCCCCGGGTCACCTGCGCAAAGACACCCACAACCACAACCATGAACAAACCACAACCACAACCATGAACAAACACAATCACAACCATCAACAAACCACAAACGCAACCATGAACAAACCACAACCACAACCATGAACAAACACAATCACAACCATCAACAAACCACAAACGCAACCATGAACAAACCACAACCACAACCATGAACAAACACAATCACAACCATGAACAAACACAATCACAACCATGAACAAACCACAACCACAACCATGAACAAACACAATCACAACCATGAACAAACCACAAACGCAACCATGAACAAACCACAACCACAACCATGAACCAACCACAACCATGAACAAACACAATCACAACCATGAACAAACCACAACCACAACCATGAACAAACCACAACCACAATCACAACCATGAACAAACCACAAATACAACCATGAACAAACCACAACCACAATCACAACCATGAACAAACCACAAACAAACCACAACGGGTTCATTCCAATCGCTTATTTTATCCATGCCCTTCTCCTCAGTCCTCGCCTGACCTGGAAATCGATAGAGGTTTGCCATCTTTAAGGACATTCCAAACCGCTAAATGCTCCTCGGAGGAGCGAGGAGTGCAGAATGAGGAGGCTCCCGGAGGGTGCTTCAGTGAGGAAGCACAAGTGTAGCCTTTGCAGAAGCCTTTTTTGCGTGAAGTGTATAAATTATCCACCACTCTCCACATCTGCCACGGTGCAGGTACACCCTACACAAATGCAATTTTACCGTTCCTTTCCATTTATTAAAAAGCGCTAATCCATAATGACACTCATTCTTTATAACTAACCATTAACCAAAGCTACGTTTATTCATGAAAAAATAAGCTAAAAAGTATTATAGTTAAGCACGTAAGCATAATATGACGCCAACTCTTGATTGAGCAAGGACGTTCCATTCAGCCAATCATCACCCCCAGAAAGATCAAAGATGATCTAAAATTACCTGTAAGTGCTGTTACAGTCAGAAGACGTTTGATCAAAGCTAAGCTATCAGCAAGAAGCCCCCGTAAAGCATCATTGTTGAAAAAACGGCATGTGCAGAATCGGTTAAAATTTGCCAAGGAACACATCGATTGGCCCAAAGAGAAATGGCGTAACATTCTGTGGACTGATGAGTAAAATTGTTCTTTTTGGGTCTAGTGGTCGTCGACAGTACGTCAGACGACCCCCGGGTACTGAATTCAAGCCACAGTACACTGTGAAGACAGTGAAGCATGGTGGCGCAAAAATCATGGTATGGGGATGATTTCATACTACGGTGTTGGGCCTATTTATCGTATACCAAGGATCATGGATCAGTTTGAATACATCAAAATACTTGAAGAGATTATGTTGCCGTATGCCGAAGAGGAAATGCCCCTGAAATGGGTGTTTCAACAAGACAACGACCCCAAACACACGAGTAAGCGAGCAACATCTTGGTTCCAGACAAAAAGGATTGAGGTAATGGAGTGGCCAGCTCAATCCCCCGACCTCAACCCCATTGAAAACTTGTGGGGTGACATAAAAAATGCAGTTTCTGAAGCAAAACCCAAAAATTCACAGGAACTGTGGAATGTAGTTTGTTCATCCTGGGCTGAAATACCTGTTTCTAGGTGCCAGAAGTTGGTTGACTCGATGCAACGCAGATGCGCAGCAGTTATCAAAAACAATGGTTATGCAACTAAATATTAGTTCAGTAATTTAAAGTGAAGTTAAATCTTGAAAAATTTCTTCAGTTTATACAGTAAGTGTTTGAGTTTGAAGAGAAAAATGTCGACACTGCTATTTTTTTGAACAGATTAATATTCCTTTTCTTTGCTTCCTGTAAAAGAATAACGCAGACTTGATAAAATTTGTTAATGCTTTGATTTGGAATTCAATGTGTAATGTTTCCACTACATTTGAAATATGGAACTAAAAGCTATTAAAAAATATTTGCACTTTATTCACTTTTTTTAACGCACTGCTATTTATTTGAACACAACTGTACATATATGATGAGCAACAACCGCAACTACAGGATACAAACATGAAAAGAATCTGCCAGCCCCAAACACAACCCAATGTGCACCTGCACTCACCTTAATGCACACGTGCACTTGATGAGTACTCTCCTGGAGACCCAGAAGCCTGTTACTGATGGAGAGAGTCTCCATTTTACCCCCCCGATCGGTGGTTCGGTCACAAGACCCTTCATCCCCACTGAACTTGGCCTCCAGCCAATCAGTCAAAATCCTACAGGGCAGGAAAATGTGATAAGTTGAACATAAAGGCGTTAAGGCTTTGGATTCTGCTGCACAGACACAATATCTGGTCTGCATGTACAGTAAGCACACACCTGCTGGCTATGCTTGCTTCACTCTCCTGGTTGCTGGGCAAGAGGAGAGCAGCCTTCCAGAAGATTCTGTCAGTTTGGTCTGAAATATTCTCCACTACGAGGCGGGGCAGGTCCAGTGGTGTCCACACCGACTCACTGTGGAAGACATAAGGAAAGCGTTGGAAGAATAAATGTCAGATGTGGACAAATCATCAAACCATGCAGGTCTTCAGTAATGTCTTGACCAAATATTTGCCTGATTTCTCTCAGGTTGTTGATTCTCCACCTGAAACGGTAGAATTACAACGCTCAGCTATCCCTCAACAGCAAGCTGGGTCAACAGGTGTTCATCACCTCAGTAACAGTTCATAGTAGTGTATATTCACCTTAGTAACAGCTGAAAGTAGTGAACACTGACTTCAATAACAACTGGTAGTAGTGTACACACACCTCAGTAACAGCTGATATTAATGTACACTCACCGGAGTAACAGCTTATCATAGTGTACACTAACCTCAGTAACAGCTCGTACTAGTCAACACTCACCTCAGTAACAGCTGATAGAAGTGTACACTCACCTCAGTAACAGCTGGCAGTAGCGTACACTCACCTCAGTAACAGCTGGCAGTAGCGTACTCACCTCAGTAACAGCTGGTAGTAGCGTACACTCACCTCAGTAACAGCTGGTAGTAGTGTACACTCACCTCAGTAACAGCTGGTAGTAGCGTATACTCACCTCAGTAACAGCTGGTAGTAGCGTATACTCACCTCAGTAACAGCTGGTAGTAGTGTACACTAGTGTTGTCACGATACCAAAATTTTGACTTCGATACCGATACCAGGTTTAGTATCATGATACTCGATACTGAAACGGTACTTGAAACTGAAACGATACTGATTCGATACTCGGTACCTCTACTGAAATGACCTTAACCCTATTTACTTTGGCCCTTCAGAGGCAATTTCCTCCTGGTTTCTACTAGTTTTATTTAAATGTCAATATCTAAAAAAATATTCCCTGCACATCCATGGTTTTAAGTTCGAACTGAAGAAGAAGCTGTATCATTCAGAAATGTGCTACAGAATACATTTATTTCAGAATCGTCACATACAGTATATATATAATAACCATAACATACGTCGCCTAATGTATTTAAATACGTTTAAAAAAGAACGTACGAAAGCGCGTGTGTATTCACACAAGTAGGTACAGCAACGTATTTCAGCCCTAAGTGAGAGGGGTGGTCACTGCGGAAATGTCGACTGTACGGGACTTTGGCGAAATATAACAAGATAAACTCTTCAGGGTTCATCAGAAAACAGCTGTAGCTGAATATACTGGTAAGTACTTGGTTTCTTAAACATATTTATACGAGAGATTTTGGAGAAAAAAAATGAGGTGTCTTCTAAACCGAAAGTGCATCAGGTAGCCTACTGTGGAAAACGGCGAATACTCATTTGTACAACGTTTTAAAAAAATATTATTGTTTCTATACGTGACATGATAAAATACGACGACAGTCTATCGGGGTTATTTTCAGTGATTATACCATCATTTTTCAAGTAAACTATCGTTAAATCCTTTACTTTGTGCTCACCTAAATTCTCCGTGGAAGTAAGGCGTTAGTTTAGTAGGTAACGTAAAGTAGCCTATATAGCTCTGCCGGCCAAAAACAATATCGCGCGCGTGAGAGAATCAGACTCGTAGTATTGTTAGCTAACGTTCACCTTTCATCCTCTCAATCAGTAATGCAGACACATAACAGCAGAGCACACATTTGACCTAAAAGTACCGAACGTCGGAAAATTCTAATACCGAACCGTTTTTTTTTTTAAGTATCGAAAAAGTACCGAAGTTTCGATGTACCGTGCAACACTAGTGTACACTCACCGCAGTAACAGCTGGTGTAGTGTACACACTCACCTTAGTAACAGCTGGTAGTACTGCACACACACCGCAGTAACAGATGGTAGTAGTGTACACACTCACCTCAGTAACAGCTGGTAGTAGTGTACACTCACCTCAGTAACATCTGGTAGTAGTGTACACTCACCTCAGTAACATCTGGTAGTAGTGCACACTCACCTCAGTAACAGCTGGTAGTAGTGTACACTCACCTCAGTAACAGCTGGTAGTAGTGCACACTCACCTCAGTAACAGCTGGTAGTAGTGTACACTCACCTCAGTAACAGCTGGTAGTAGTGCACACTCACCTCAGTAACAGCTGGTAGTAGTGTACACTCACCAGAGTAACAGCTTATCATAGTGTACACTAAGCTCAGTAACAGCTCGTATTGGTCAACACTCACCTCAGTAACAGCTGGTAGTAGTGTACACACTCACCTCAGTAACAGCTAGTAGTAGCGTACACTCACCTCAGTAACAGCTTGTAGTAGTGTACACTCCTCAGTAACAGCTGGTAGTAGTGTACACACTCACCTCAGTAACAGCTGGTAGTAGTGTGCACTCACCTCAGTAACAGCTGGTAGTAGTGTACACACTCACCTCAGTAACAGCTGGTAGTAGTGTGCACTCACCTCAGTAACAACTGGTAGTAGTGTACACTCACCTCAGTAACAGCTGGTAGTAGTGTACACACTCACCTCAGTAACAGCTGGTAGTAGTGTGCACTCACCTCAGTAACAACTGGTAGTAGTGTACACTCACCTCAGTAACAGCTGGTAGTAGTGTACACTCATCTCAGTAACAGCTGGTAGTAGTGTACACTCGCCTCAGTAACAGCTGGTAGTAGTGTACACTCACCTCAGTAACAGCTGGTAGTAGTGCACACTCACCTCAGTAACAGCTGGTAGTAGTGTACACACTCACCTCAGTAACAGCTGGTAGTAGTGTACACTCACCTCAGTAACAGCTGGTAGTAGTGTACACTCACCTCAGTAACAGCTGGTAGTAGTGCACACTCACCTCAGTAACAGCTGGTAGTAGTGTACACTCACCAGAGTAACAGCTTATCATAGTGTACACTAAGCTCAGTAACAGCTCGTATTGGTCAACACTCACCTCAGTAACAGCTGGTAGTAGTGTACACTCACCTCAGTAACAGCTGGTAGTAGTGTACACACTCACCTCACTAACAGCTGGTAGTAGTGTACACACTCACCTCAGTAACAGCTAGTAGTAGCGTACACTCACCTCAGTAACAGCTGGTAGTAGTGTACACTCCTCAGTAACAGCTGGTAGTAGTGTACACACTCACCTCAGTAACAGCTGGTAGTAGTGTGCACTCACCTCAGTAACAACTGGTAGTAGTGTGCACTCACCTCAGTAACAACTGGTAGTAGTGTACACTCACCTCAGTAACAGCTGGTAGTAGTGTACACACTCACCTCAGTAACAGCTGGTAGTAGTGTACACTCACCTCAGTAACAGCTGGTAGTAGTGCTGTACTCTCATCTGGTGGATTGCTTCTTCTCTCATTTTCAGTAATCTGCAGTAGTAATATTGACACGGGCATCAACACCAGGACAACAAATGCCAGTGGACCAACAATTAATATTTAAGACAATTATACCTATACTTAGTGTGCAAACATCAGCTACAAATCAAAAGATTGCAATTGTTAATGGGTGAAATGTTGATACTGTGGCATCTTTTCAGTCAGAAAAAGACACAGGAGACTATTGTTAAGCTATCAGGGCACATCCAGTATACATTGAGGGGGAAGTGTGTGTGTGTGTGTGTGTGTGTGTGTGTGTGTGTTTGGGGGGGGGGGGGGGGGGGGGGTGATGTAAACAGCAGGCAGAGATGAAGGTGCTGCTCACCTGGTGCAGGATATGGTCATGTGACCTGCGTTTCCAAGGTTAACCACGCCGCGGGCCAGCTGGTCCAGGCAGGGGGTGGAGGGGGCGCTGGGGAGCAGAGCTTTGAGCTTGAAGCGCAGATCCACACAGCAGGGTGCAGCAGGGAACCCACGCATCTGCCTCTTCAGCTGCCTGCGCACGGCCACCACATCACGCCACCTGAGTCACACACACACACACACACACACACACACTTAAACTCCCTGTGCATGGACTGATGTGCTACTGCACTGAGGGCTTATGAACGAAGACATCTGCTGCTCTTCCTCACCGCTTCAGGAACTTGTGAATGCGCTTCAGCTCCACCTCCAGCACCTCCTGAGCGACCTGGGAGATCTCGCCCAGCAGCGTCTCCTCGACGAGGCCGTAGCACACCTCCTCCGAGCTCCGGGACACACACTCCGCCTTCTCTTCCAGTGCACGCCTGGAGCACACACACATACGCGCACATACACACATTATTACCTCCCACCTGCTCCTCAGCAAACCTTCCCCATGCGCCCTCCCGTAGGGTGCCTACAGTCTCCCGGGTGACTCACCTGATCTCGGTGGCAGCCGTGTCCTCGATGCACTCGGTCAGGACCTCCTGGCTGATCTCAGTGCAGAGGGACTCGCTGAACTGGGCCAGAAACGCCTCATGCTCCCGCTTCCGCCTGCATTCAGACACCACAGTTAAACAGGTTGAGAAATAAAGATGCATGTGCTTTTATTTTCTCAGGTGCGTAATGAAAGTGCCGCAGAGACCTGGCCTCCTCCAGCCGTCGCTTCTCCTCAGCTATCCTCTCCTTCTCTGCGTGGATCTCGGTGGCGCACACCTCCCCCAGCATCTGCTCCAGCACCTCACTCACCATCGCCTCCACCTGGCTGTCGGACACACTGCAACGAAACACAGCCCTACCTCAGCACTGAAACACAAGCTTCACAATTCAGCTGGCAAGGGGAGGTCTCTCCTGCTAGCTTCCCCACTGCAACCTCTGCTTAATACATTCATGTTACAACTGTGAATATTACACCTTCCTTTAGCGTGTGTGTGTGTGGGTGGGGGAGAGAGAGAAGGGGATAGATAGATAGATAGATAGATAGATAGATAGATAGACAGACAGACAGACAGAGACACAGACAGACAGACAGAGTGTTCAGGTAAAATCACTCTTACCCCAGAGCAGTAGAAATATACTGTGTGACTGTGCCGGCCAGCTCGGAGTACTCTGTCTCCAAAACCTCCTCTACGACAGACTCCACCTCTGCTGTGATGTCCTGCGGAGGATAGAAGGATTGTAATGTGATGTACAGGCTCACACAAACCCTCTTCTGACTTAAATACAAGTGAAATGTGTGAAAAACAGTGTGTAAATCCCCTTTAAAATGGTTCCCCTGTTTCATGCTCACCTGGTCAGTGTAGACAGGTTCTGGTTTGGGTGGGGGCGATGGGGGTCGGGTGGGCTGAGGTTCGACAATGATAGTGAAAGGCTGCTGGGGGTCAGAGGTCACCGCCTGCTCGTGTAGCTCTCCTGGCTCTGGCTCGTTCTGTGGCTCCAGCAGTGGCTTGGGTTTGGGCGGGGCCCTGACCTCCAGGTCCATTAGGGGCCGTAGCTCCGGCCCCTGTGGCAGCACTCCCTGCTTCTGTGGAACAGCTGGGATTGGGGGGGAATCAGCTAGCAACAGCCCAAAAGAGTCACAAGTATTTACATAATCACACACACACACACACACACACACACACACACACACAAAAACACAAAGACTAAAAACACAATTAAACCCGCGAGTCGCTCTGCAGCTAAGCTAAAAGCTCCAAATCCCTTCCCCTCTCTGAGCCTGCAGCATGACAACAGACAACCAGCAGGATAAATCGGCCAAAGAGCAGAGCAAACTCAACATACTGCCACCTACTGCCCTTGGACAAATGATCAAAGACCCTAGGACAACTGGACAGTGCCACTGGTATGGCTTCATCATGATTGTCTCTATACAATCCTCATGTGCAAGTGCGCCAGTAGAGGGCGTCAGCATACCTCCTTTGTGGGCAGAGTCGGCCAAGGACCCGTCGCCACGGTACTTGTTGCGGGAGTCGAAGGTGCAGACGGGGGTGTGCTGCGGCGGGCTGGGCAGGGTACCCCCGTTCACCACCTCCCCAATCAGGACCATCCTCTTCCCCATTATGTCGGCGGACCTCCTCAGGGGGACTGGTAGCTCGGGGTCCTGGAAGGAGGTGCGATTCAACTCCACGATCCTGCGGATCAGAATCAGAGATGCTCAGTGAAGCCCAGGCTGTGGCCGAATCAGAGCCCTATCTACAGCGCCCTGTCTCCTGCAAACAGTGCACTGGCAGAAGTGTGCTGTTTAATGTGCACTGTTTAGCAGTCCGCGACAAATATCCGACATACTACTTTCCAACCGCACTGTGGAAGTGTCCTAAGCAGGTCAGAAGACGTCCCACCAGTGTTGCCATGTCCGCGGTTTTACAGCTAAATTGTGATACTTTCAAAGTGCAGTCACGGGTAAAAATGAAAAGTCGCACTTATTTTAAAAAGTAAAAACATGATGATTTCTATTTAAAATACATCGGTTTTGGTTAAAAATAGCCTATAATTTGGGATAGTTTAGAGTCGCCATTTGGCTGAGAAGTCTTACAAGATCTGGCAACCCTGCGCCCCACTCTTGTGTTGCCATGTCACGTGTTGTTTTTGCTGTATTTGAAGGAAACGTCATCGAAGCTGCGCCTGCGATTTTTTTAAAACGAAGCTTCACGTCACGTTTATGTGACCAAAATGTTTGTGTACTTCTTTAAAAGTGCGCTTCCGAATGTACTCAGCGAAACCCCGGAAGTAAGTGTGTCATCTGGGTGTTTCAAGAATACTGAAATTTGTTAAATTTTCGTGTACTCTACGACTTTCTCGCCCTCTACTCAACAAGGCTACTCAACAGACACGGCCCCAGTCATCCCTCGCACACGCTCAGTCCGTACTGCTGGGTAAAACAGAGCCAGACTCACCCCTCGCACGCGCTCAGCCTGTACTGCTGGGTAAAACAGAGCCAGACTCACCTCTCGCACGCGCTCAGCCTGTACTGCTGGGTGAAACAGAGCCAGACTCACCCCTCGCACACGCTCAGTCCGTACTGCTGGGTGAAACAGAGCCAGACTCACCCCTCGCACGCGCTCAGTCCGTACTGCTGGGTGAAACAGAGCCAGACTCACCCCTCGCGCGCGCTCAGCCCGTACTGCTGGGTAAAACAGAGCCAGACTCACCCCTCGCACGCGCTCAGCCCGTACTGCTGGGTGAAACAGAGCCAGACTCACCCCTCGCACGCGCTCAGTCCGTACTGCTGGGTAAAACAGAGCCAGACTCACCCGCGCTCAGCCCGTACTGCTGGGTAAAACAGAGCCAGACTCACCCCTCGCACGCGCTCAGTCCGTACTGCTGGGTGAAACAGAGCCAGACTCACCCCTCGCACACGCTCAGCCCGTACTGCTGGGTAAAACAGAGCCAGACTCACCCCTCGCACACGCTCAGTCCGTACTGTTGGAGGAAGTCGCAGGCCTCTCCCGCACTGCGGAACATCAGCATCCTCACCAGGTCGTCCACCGGGAAGCTGGTGGATCTCTGAGCTACAGTATAGGCCACATTCAAGGCCCTCAACGCCTCCCGCCTCACCTGTGTGATCAAGAGGCGAAAATTCAGGTCTCATCACCTCCTAAATCTCAAGTCTCTACCACAATGGTGATTTTCAAGAAGAAATATTGACCATAAGTGTAAACTAAGCAAGGCATGTGTACGGATGATGCTCCGCAGGGCTGTGGACCTGACCTGGTTGAAGTAGCAGTGGAGGATGCAGCCAGACAGGTAGGACGCTGCTCTGACCAGCTTGAAGAAGCGGACGAAGTTGTTGTTGTTAAGAGCCGCGAAGGCCTGCACAGCAAAGTGCACCTCGGGAGAGTTCCGCACCTCCGAGCGGAACTGCTGCACCTCCCTGAGGGGGGAAGAGCAACACACACATGTACATACACGAAGACACACACACATTTACACTTCATTAATTTAGCCAAAGAGCCTCTCTAGTAACGCTATTTCACACTCGGGTACTATTTGGTTACAAAAAGAAACCACGGTAATGGCGCGAGCGGGCGACTGACCGCAGAATGTCCCCTTCGTTGAGTTTGAGCAGCACGCTGTACTGGCGGAACTCGGCCTCATGGGGGCAGTAGATGTCCCTGGTGGCCAGATCCTGGTACATCTCCTTCAGACTCTGCTGGCACTTGGTCAAGTTCTCGTTGTTGATTTTGGCATCGAAGGACATCATGGGCTCCTGGCACAGGTGGTGGGCGCAGTGGATGTGGAAGCGAGCACACTTCTCAATGAGGGACACGGTCAGGGGGTCACACAGGTGCTGCTGGGTTATGTCCTGCAAAGGGGGGGGGGGGGGGGGGGGGGGGGGGCAGGTGTTAGTATAAGAAACTCCAGGCTAAAACACTTACATCCTTGGTAAACGTGTTGCAGCTATGAACAATTCATATGTACTATTTGAAATTTTTCACTTGCTATCTTGTCAGACTTCTTCTGTTTCTGCTCCAGTGTGTGATTTTGCTACTTTATCCAGAACTACTTTCGCCAACCCCCCTTCTTGAAAATGTTAGCTAAAAGGCTAAAAGGAAATTTGAATCCCCTGCCTGGGTTGCTTTGCATATCACCAATATGCAAATTACAACAATGTGAAAGTGTTTTAGCCTGGAGTTTTCCTTTAATGCTCCACATTAACAGCAGTTACAACAGGAGCAGAGCAGACACACAATACAGCACCTTCATTACCATATGACCTCCTACAACATGCACAGGGAGTTTCTGGCTCCTTTAACAACCAATATAATTTAGACAAACCCCCCCCCCCCAAACAGAAATGCAGCTGAATGCTGTTGTAATTTTGGGGCATGCTCAGACAGCACCAGCAGGGGGCGCCAGCAGCGCTTACCTTGCGGATACCTCGGGTCCTGTTCCACACAAAGTCATACCAGTCGCGGTAGTTCTCCTCGCCCTGGTCCATGATCTGCGTGACCAGGTAGTCCATGGTCATGCTTAGTACAGGGAGGGGCCGCAGTTCATGGGGGAGGGGCTCTTCCTGGTCAGCCGATGACCTGCTGTATTCCTTAATGGCCGCTGTGTGGTCCACCTATGGGGAAAAGTGGAGACAGTACTACATGCCCAATTTTTAACCTGCACCCGTGAACGCGTTGATGAGCATCTTTTATCACTGGAGAAAGTAACATTTCAGCATAATTTTATTGGAGAGAAAAGAAGAAGTGGTTGCGAAACGGGCACGTTACCTTCTCTGTGTTTGGGATGACCTCGTAGGAGCTGAGCTGATTACGGGTCTCTCTCATGTAGCGCTCTTTCTCCGGGCACATGTCTGGACATGTCCCCACAAACACTTTGGACAGCACCAGGTCTGTTCTCTTGGGCCGGCCTGCACCAATTACAACAGAACACCCTGTGTCACCTGACCTGGGTTGCCAATTAATGTCAGCATCGTCACAGGAAGATCAGCACAGTGCTGAACCCTGTTTCACTAATGCAATATTAACTTGAAATGGCAAAAGTCTCCATGAATCTCATTTCCTCTTTCCCCTCCCCCTTTTTTCCCTTCATAATTTCGGAATGGAAGAATCCATATCAACACTCATTACTGGATCCTCTGCCATCGATTTGGGAGAGCGGTGATAAGCGCGTGGTGTCGCCTTCAAAGCACGCAGTGCTAAGCGCCGCTTCTCATCAATCCGCAGCTCGCAAGAGATGCATCTGTGGAAACTGCTTGATGTGCAGCCAAGTAGACTCACACGTGCCCAATCCACCAATAGGGGTCGCTAGGGAGTGAGGATACGCGGGTCCCTGTCGACTGAACCCTCCCCAGCCCTGGGAGACGCTGACGCAGATAATGTGTCACCCTGCAGGGCTACTGTCCGGTCAGCTCTTGCACTGCCGGGATCCAATCCCGTAACGTGGGGCTCGAGGAACGATAATGCGCGTCTTAACTGGAAGCACCACCTAGCGACCTTATTTCTAAACCAATTCTCTTTTCTACAGCTAGAGAAACCACCGGGTCCTGTAAAATGCACCTACAGACAATGACAATTTCAAATATTTCAAATTGGAACATTCCGGTAGCTCCAGGTGAGTGAGATGCACGAACTGTCCCACCTTGCCGCAGAACCTTGTCCTTCTGCTCCAGCAGGCGGTACTTCTCCTCGGCGGTCTCGCACACCTGGCCCACCAGGTGCAGGAGAGAGGAAGGCAGGCCGTCGCCCGGGCGCTCTGGACTCGGGCCCTCGGCTCCGGGGTCCGGCTGCGCGTCCGTGTCGAACTGCAGGGACTTTGCGATGCTGGACTTATTCACTGGGGAACTGAGATGCAGAAAAGACACTCTTGACACATGGCATTGTGCAGGTAGGGTACACAGGGAAACTGCACTTGAAAGTAGATAAAACACATTTGATCCACACTCCAGTCAGCCACATATTCTTAAGCTGGAAAGGTCTCTCTCTGTTTTGGCTGCTGCAGTGAATGTTTGAATTTGCTGGGTCACTTTAAATATTCATGAGGGGGGAATGGTTGAGCATAGAACCCCAAAGCTAACATAGCAATATTTAGCACCAAAACCTGTTACCACCCAGAAACCCCTAAAGTATGAAGTATGTGTGGATAAAACTTCTTAATTAGTCAACTGCATTTTTTTGTCAAAATAACTCAAAACTAGTTGATTAGTCTGTATGAAACAAGATAAATCATTATTGGTGGCCAGCAGCTACACATGAATCTTGGGCACATTTCAGCCGTGAATGACTATGGAGCTTACAGAAGAAGGAAGAACAAGGCCAGCGAATGCAGGAGCCGATAAACCGCCGCATGCAGTGGAACTGAATGTAACGTGTAATGACTGACGGTCCCAAAATACAATCAGCGTGCTTTATATGACACGATGTCCAAGCGGATCCAGTGTCCAGGTCAGGCTCACCCTTTAGTTAAGGATCCGCTGCTGCCGACAGCTGGGGAGCGAGGGAGCGGTTTTCGGAGGGTGGGGGACTGGAAGCTCCCGCCTCTGGCATCTGCTCTTTCTCTGGCCACCCTCTTCTCCTCCAGAGGCCCCTCCCCTTTCTCTCCCGGGCCTGCAGTAGAACACAACGTGTAAAAACTCAAGCGCCCCACGCCTTGCGGCCTCACCAAGTGACGTAGTCTGCGCTGTTCTGGAAGCCCAATGCAATCCACTGCGGCAGCTCTAAAGGAAAACACATTTCTCAGATCCAGTAAAAATCCAGCTGAATAAACCATTAAAACTGGCAACTGTAGGGGGGGTGGGGGGGGGTGTCCCATTTAAGGGTGTCAAATGCAGCAGTTTACCAGCAACTTACTATGTTTCTTTCTCTGCCAGAATATGAGGATCTCTTTCCCGTGTAAGGACTTCCCCCTCTTCTTCGCCTTGGCAGCAGAGGCCTGCAGTGGGGACAGTGGCCATTAGAACTGTGCTTTATATGCCTCATAGTTCAGGCACGACAAACATAGTCATTCCTACAGGCTTTGCACTCATCCGACAGCTAATAAACGGGTCAGGACGTGCTATTTACATGGTCGTGGAAGTGAATGTAGGCCAGGTTCTTATTGGGTCTGCATAGCACTTGGCGCACTCTTCCGAAGCGGCTAAAGTGCTTTTGGAGGATGTCCTTCGTGTTGAGGCTGGGAGGGATGTTTCTGCACTGGAAGCCTGTGGAGTCCGTGGGAGATGTCCCGCCCAGGCTGTCCGCGCTGTCCGTCCTCCGAGGGCGTCTCGCCGGGGGCAGGGGATCCGCCACTGCCACCGCCGCCGCTGCTGAACATCAATGAACTTCAAACAACACTAAAGCAAATAACTGAGCTTCAGCCCTAAAAATTAGGACTTTTAACAGATACCACAGGTTCCTGTGTGTCTCAGACTCTTAGGCATCACCTTCTAAAATGAGAGGACTTCATTTTTTGATTATTACATGTTAAAATAATTACAGACTTGTGCCAATTACCACAAAAAAAACATTCAGTTTAGCTTAACAAGGTCAGTGACAAAACCTTTGGTACAAACAACCATACTCTGTAGAATTATCAGTAAATGCCCAATCTGGAATTTTCAGTATCTGATGTTTTCCAAGGAAAAAGTTGTCATTTAAAGTGAAGCAGAGGGAAATGCACGTAAATGATTCTCTGCAAGCTGTATTTATGAATGGTATGTACAACCAAGTCTGTTCATTCCCTCTCAGAACAAGCCTATGAAAAGGTACTGAGTGGAGCATTGCTGTAAATGGGAGTGGGCTGAAATGTCAGCTGACTGAAGAGATGTTCCGTTACTCCGTACGCAACTCACCATTTCCCCCCGCCGTCTCAGCAAATTCTCTGGCGGGGGCCTGCGCTCTGTGGGGGTTAAGGGAAGTGTGGGCAGAGTACGTTGTCAGTTCAGCCCTCTCTTCCTCCTCCCACTCCAGGGGGGGCTCCTCCTCCTTCTTGGCCTCCTTCTTTACGGGGTTGGCTGACGACTTCAACAGGCCGCTCATGGCGTTGCGGAACAACCCCGCGGCCGGGGCGCGGGACCGCATCAGCGGCCGTTTTGGGGCATGTCTGGTGGTCTCGCCTCCGGCTTGGGGATCCTCCACCTTGCCCATCTTCCCCTGGGCATCCCGTTCCCCCGACTCCTCCTTCCTCTTGGTCCCTTTCCCCAGACTCCCGAACATCACCTCCCCGGTGCTCTCCTCATCTCCCACCTTATCCACGGTCTCTGGCTTCACCTTCGGCTCCCCGAAGGCCGACACTTGGCCAAAGCCCCTGCCCCCGATGGGGGGGCCCGCAGGGGGGTGGAGGACCTTGGCTGAGAAGGTGAAGGAAGAGGGGCTGCTGGGGACAGGGGCGGGTTGGGGGGCGGAGCCGGTGTTGGACGGCGCCGCCGGCTGGGAGAAGGTGAACTCTAGCTTGCTACCGGCGTTGCCGGTGGTGGGAGGCGTCTCCTTGTGCGGCAGGCCGGCACTGGGGAAGGAGATGGAGGGAGCCGCCGCAGGCCGGGAGAAGCTAAAGTCCAAGGCGTTGGGCGCGTCGCCGGTCAGGTGGGAGAAGCCGGAGCTGCTGGGCACGCTGCTTTCCATGCTGGCCACGGCCGGCTGAGCCGAGCCAAACGCTTCCGGGCCCGTGGCAGGCTGGGAGTTGCCCGGCTCAGGACTCGCGCTAAAGATGGGTTTGAACACAGCCTTGTCCGACGGCTTGAAGCTGAACTCGGACGTCCCAAACGCTCGGCTCTGAACAACGCTTTGAGCGCCCCCTGACGAGCCCGACGTGGCAACGGGCAACGAAAACGCAGACGTCTGTCCAAACGAGGGCTGGCTGAAGCCTATGGCCTGACCTGATCCAGGGGCAGGAGTGGAACCAGCAGAGGGCTGGGAAATACTGGAGGACAGACCGAATCCAGGCGTCTGCTGAGCGAAACCTGTTGGCTGTACAAACGCTGAGGTTTGACCGAAGGCAGATGCTTGCCCAAACACAGAGGTCTGACTCTGCCCAGTGGACTGCGCATAAGACGGTGGCGCGCTAAAGCCCGAGCTTCCCTGTCCCAGGGGTGACTGTCCGAACGCGGGGGGTGGATTCATTGATCCAGACATGAAGGCGGAGTTCTGTCCCAACGTGGATGTCTGTCCAGTTGCTTGTCCCAGACCGGTAGCCGTCCCAAACACGGAGCTCTGTCCCAGGGCCGGTGTCTGTCCAAAGGCAGGAGTTTGACCAAAGGCGGGAGTCTGCACAGAGTTCTGGCCAAAGGCCGCAGACTGGCTGAAAGCTGATGCCTGGCCGAATGTTGCCGTCTGCCCGAACCCCACATTCTGTTGCGTGCTGCTAGTACCTGGCTGCCCGAAGGACTGAAACAGCCCAGTACTACGACTGGGGTTACCAGTGGCCTGAAAAGCGCCGCTTTGTGTTTTTCCGAACAAATTGGGAGGATTCATTGTGGAAACGAGCAGTTAAATGGACAGCACTCGTCTTATTTTATCATGTATCTGTTTTAGCCATCACAAATAACATCTGGGGTTTTTCAAAAAAAGGGGGCGTCAGCATACAGCCAAGTTAGCTGACGTTATATTTTCTTTTTACTGCCGTCATAAGGTGCAGTTGAGGCTGGGAGGGATGTTCTTGCAGCCTAATTCCAAGACGCTGTCGACGTAGCTTTCGATATTTCCTCTTGGGTGTTCTTAGCTTGTCAGGTCGCGTCTTCGTGCCACTATGATATCTGTGGGGGAAACATGTTTGTTACTGGAGACTAATTTGCATATTATCAACCTAATTTGCATAATTAAATATTGCATTTGAACAAGCTCCATGTAATGCACCATCCCTGAAATTTTTGTAGCAATATGACTACCCTATCAAAAGATATGGGCTAACAATGTCAAAAGTTGGTGTTCATTTAGGTCATTCTGGTGCCATTTTTGATAAAAAGGTTATAATTGACCTAATGCAATTAATCCGCGACCTTTTTGACCTTTTTCCGAGAACTAAAAATGTGATATCTCAGCAATGGTAAGTCATATCCACATGAAATAAACTGTTTTGGAATCCTTGAAGTCTCCTTAATTATATGTAATATCAAGTGTAATCCTAGAACCTCTGTCTCTTTTAGACCCCTAACACCCTACTGTTAGCTAATAGCTCGCAAGCCATTTGTATAGCGCCTGCCATGAACCGTTTAAGCGAAACAGTTTGCAAACCGGCTATCCAGCTAACGTTAGTGAAAGCGAGGGAGTTATCTTGTTAGAGCAACACGCTTAAGCTACTATATTTTCCATAGATACTTCTACACACAGAATAAAGCAGCAAATGAAGTAACTTGTTAACATTACTTACAGCTCCAGCTTTCCCTCCGTTATGGGGAAAATATAAACAACTCTTACCCTTTCCGGTTCCGGTCCTACAAGTTCAAATGTCCGGCTGTAAAGTGCAAGCACATTCCAGGTTCTGCTTCAAAGATGATTTAATGTCTTAGGGTAAGTGTAAGGTTATGCGTTTCGTTGTATTATACTTAGTTATCTGCTCTACTTTGGCGTTATTAATTAGCACATCTGAATTCATCGTGCCCACCCATGTTCAGTAGTGCTGTTATTCTACTTGCCTTATTTGCTGTCACATTGCATTGGTTAGTCCAGTAACCTAACGTTAACTAGCAGTTAGCTACACCGCAGGAGCAAATAGCACTGAATCAGCATCTTGTTGAGAGATCGCTTATTGTGGATACGTTTATTCAGCTTTTATCCAGCTGTTCTCGTCTCATCTGACCATAGGTCTCATCACGATGAGTTTGGTTCTGCGGAACCTCCAGAAGGCGGTGCCGCTGCGCCGCGCCAGACTTCGCAGAGACGTTGAAACCTTGAGACAGATTTTTGGTATTCAGAAATTTGACTTGGGGTTGATCTGCGTGGATAATCGAAGAATTCAACGTATAAATGGAATTTACAGGGGAATGAAGATGCCAACAGACGTCCTCTCGTTCCCTTTCTACGAGGCAAGTATTGTGCTTTGTTTTTTTGTCACGAATGTATAACTGGAGCCCCATTCATAATGTTTCCCATTGCATTAACGTGAAACTGGACCTATCAAACGTGCGCGCATCCTGTTCCATATCAAGGACATGGAGACTGGGAAGCCACCTGGCCATCTACGTGGAGAGGAATTAAACCTCGGAGACATTTTCCTTGGAGTGGAATACATCATGGATCAGTGCCGGGATGAGTCACGGGACTTCCACAGTATACTACCTGTAAGAAACCAGATCGAGTGTTTTTTGTCTGCTGCGAAGTGCAAGTCTGAGGTCATCTTTGAGTGCATGGTGATGCGCAAGACACACCGATATGTTAAGACATCGATGTGACGCGTTACATTCACAAACCAACTCGGCAAATCACCCAAGTAGCATGCATATGCTCATATTACCGGTTTCACTTTTTCTACCACAGGTAATGGTTGCTCATGGCATTTGTCACCTCCTTGGATACAGGCATGAAACCGAGGAAGAGTTGACACAGGTATGGTGCGGATAATTGAAAATGAATTACCCGTTACACAATGCTGAATGTTAGACAGTTATGTTTTACAAATCTGAAATGATGTCCTGTCCCTCCTTTCCAAACTTAGATGTTCCAGAGAGAGAAGCACATACTAAATGAGTTCAGCAGACTCACAGGAAACCAGTTGGAGCCGCTCACAAAAACAGATGGTTATGACAGGTGATCGAGTTGTCAATGGGGGCATTTGACACCTGACTGGTAATGAGACTGGTTTCTCAAACCTCATTTTTATATCAGAAATTCAAGGACAGACCCAGCCAATCTGCCAATCTCAGACAAGTGCTGCAGTGTAAACCAACCATGAACTTGAATGGAGACCAATACTTTATTACAAGGAAATCCCGAAATATAATCTATTAAATCTCTGACCATTCATAATAATATACTGAAACAACCAAGCATTTTCCAAGTTAATTTATTTCAAAATGTCTTCTGAGAGTCAAAAACTCACTGCTTCGCTAATAAATCAGAAGCTTGCATTAACAGTTGAAACCTGGCCTATAGATCAAATTAAGTTAATCTGGGAACTCCTCCTTTCTTGGCTCAATTCATACAATATGTCCAAAATGGTAGGCACCAGAGATAAGATGTAAAAACGTTAAAAAAAATTCAACTAAGGCATGAAAGATGACCATACCAAACAGAAAGAGGAAGATGATCACAAAAAGCACAGCAAATATTAGAACTTTCTGAATGAAGTAGTTAATGCATGAGCCTTGTGTACACAATTCTTGATTGCTTTATGCCCAAGAAATTCACAGTTTTCTAAGTTTTTAAATAATAAATTGTAATAAAGTGGGTTATGCAATTTCAAATTACTGGTTCATTTTTTAAAAATGTTCAATGAGGCAAGTTGGACATTGAATAAATGCCAAGCTCTTGGAATGGGATCTTAAAAACAAACTCCCATCAATGAATGACTTCAATGAGGACTTAAAACATAAATAAAATATTTATTTAAATGAATAAACACAAATCATAAAGCCTGTGAGAGATTTAAGCCACTCGATCTCAGTTGTACAGGACAAACATAAAATGTAAAACTCACTGGAAAGTTAGCACCACGAAATATTGCACCATTTTTAGGCAGCGTATCATCAAACAAGACCCAACAGCACTTAACCCTCCCAGTCCTTGCTGATGCATATTGTAACATTAACAGGATATGGACATTTCAGAGACAATCTATGTCGAGTTAATGTATTATGTCACGGTGTGCTTTGTCGTTGTAACTTCCATTAATGCAGTTATTCATCAAATGAGGAATGGAAGAGACTGAAAAACTGAATTCTAAAAGTTGTGTGGCTAATTTAACAGAAACAGAAAGAAAACGTAAATACAAAGCACATGTTGGATTTCTCAGAGTGGGACAGAGGAGATCAGCGTGTCAACTTTCTCTCGCCTTTCTTACATGAGAAAGTTTGGAATGTGGAATGATCAGTAGTACTGGAAATGTTTTTGCTTTGACTCCAAGCATTCACTGCAGAGATTCAGCCACCTGATTGTAGAATGACCGGGTTTGCCCGTGCTCTTCAGAGGGGCTGTAGAACTGCCCTTCCAGTGTCGCTGATTCCCCCCGTCCTCTCCAGTTCCTCAAACAATTCCCTGCAAACCAGAGGCGAGAGTCAAATTTCCTATCAAGCACCATCTGCAGAAGAAACATTGATAAGATCAAAATCTGAGAGGATGTTGAGGGCGGAACGTTGTCGATGGGGAGACGCTAACCTTTGCATGTAGAAGAATATATACCCGCTCCGGTCTCTGTCTCTCTGTACGGCAGACTCCTGCGTCCGCGACACATCCAAGTCGTTGTAGGTCAGCCAGGACTGCTTTTTCATGTCATAAACGTCGCTGACATAATGGCCTGTGTGCGTGTGAATGTCGAGAGAAAAGGGGAGGGGTTAATACTGGCACAGCCACTGCTATTTGTGCATCAGTCACCAGAGGGAAGCGTTTTTTTCCTGCTGACGGTTCTTACCTGAGGATGAGCTGCTGCCAATGTGACTGACTACACTGACCAGTCTGAAGGAGTTGGCCATTTCTCCAGTCTGAGGAGCAGAACACAGAAATTTTAGCTCAGTGTGCCCTCATATTTGGGCAGCTCGACCTTGGACACAGCCATTCGAAAGAAAGAGCCATGGGGCTCTATCTTGGCGATCTTAGCGCTTGGTCTAAAAACATGGCGTAAAGTGCATTTAGGGCATGTCCAAGTCCAATTTTGCTCGTTAGACGGCAAGTTTTTTGAGCGGTAAGCAGAGGGCTGAACTTAGTCTCTTCATTAATTATAGATGTGTCTTGGGTGTAACATGCAATAAACCAATCAAAATGTCATATCCCATTCCCTTTAAAAGCCTGCTTTTTCCACCTTTGGCGGATTGCTTATATGATGGCGAAACAGACATGTTCGTGCGTGTGTAGCAAGGGATAGGCTATATGGATCAATAGTATGATCAATATGATTAAATGTTTTGATAGACACAATAATAATCTTTAACATTAGGGTTTAACACCGGCACAGGTTCCCAGTAATTTCAGACAGTGCTGTTATTTAAAAAAATAGGCTATATTCGGTTCAATTTTGTTTAAAGCACCTGTAACAGCTGAGAATAAGCTACCAGAATATGGCTTCAATCTCGCCAAATTATCCTGCTTCTTTAACAAATTTAGTTTGATTATACAATGAAGCATTGTCAAGCATCAACTCCATGAGGCTGTTCTCATGGAGTTCTCAAAGTTAAAGCTTTGTAATATTGATTAATAACATAAATACCGTTATTTTGCCTTAACAACGACACTAAATTGCTACAGCTGTCAGGTTGGGAACCCATTGGTTCACGCATATTGTCCCGTTTTATAATATCCTGCTTATGGAAATGTGCAACCTGTTTTACTGGTAGTATAATGCTTTAAACCAATCCACTTTCCCAGGATGACTGTGAAAAGTGCAATTTACAGCAGACCTGTTCCTGCATGAAGTTAAAGCGCACATGCAGGGAATAGCATTAAAATGAATTGTGAATTAATTCTGTAATGTGCTACAAATTTGTTTTCGTTTCTAATTAGTTTAAAATAGTTCTATTCAGTTAACATGGTGAAATTTAAAATCTTTGTTTTTTTTTTAACCATGGGCTATTTAAAAAAAAAATTATGCACAGCGAATCCCGGGGACTGTAGCCTAGGCTATTTGAAACACTATATAAATGCAATATTCACTGGACATGGTTTTTTCAGTCAAAACCATTCTATTTACTTACAGACTGTTGGCCTAGATGAAGGCAGCTGTATTGTAATGACATCTGAAGTGCATTTTCAGAACTCAAATGTCCGTCTATTGCAGTGTGCGAGTTTTCCATTGAATGACAATTCAATGCATTAGGTGTAAATGACAATTCGCGCATTAGGCTTCATATAGCCTAGGTATTATCAGCAAAGTGTTTAATGGATAGCCATTGTCCCGTAACAGAAGATTGTCCCCACAGAAGATTACAGGAATTATTGGCAAATATAGCCTAAGTCATAGCTTGATCCAGGATAATTGCGAAGTCTATACATGTAACCTTACACGTACCATCGCACATCGCGTGGATGTTGATGGAGTGGGTGGAAACCAATTTAATGCGGCATTCCCCTTCGCTGACGGACAGGTATGTGGTCTTTGACCTATGGACCCTTTTATTATCATGCATTTTTTGATATAGCCTACACAATAATAATATTTCATATTGTAATCTTGATATTTTTATTCATGCTTGTGCACACCCCTGTGTGTAACAGACAGGAGGGTGTACGCGCATTGTGCACACGGCTATGTAGACGCACTTAGTCAAGCCGGAAAGTCTGCACACCCCTTTCACCTCCACATTTTATTACGTTACAGACATATTCTACAATAGATTAAGTTCATTTTTTGTCTCAAAATTTGACACAAAATAGCCCATAATGACAAAGTGAAAACAGGTTTTTAGACATTTGTGCTAATTTATTAAAAATCAAAATGTAAAATATCATATGTACACAAGTGTGCACACCCTTTGATATGACACCCAAAAGTGAGCTGAGGTACATTTTGTTTCCACTGATACTGCTTGAGATGTTTCTACAACTTCATTGGAGTCCACCTGTGATAAATTCAATTGATTGGACATGATTGTGGATTGCCAACACCTGCCTATATAAGGTCCCACAGTTGACAGTGCATGTCAGAGCAAACTCCAAGCCATGGGGTCAAAGGAATTATCTGCAGACCTCAGAAACAGGATTGTGTCAAAGCATAGATCTGGAGAAGGGTACGAAAAAATCTCTGCAGCTTTACTGGTCCCAAAGAGCACAGTGGCCACCATCATTCGTAAATGGAAGAAGTTTGGAACCACCAAGAATCTTCCTAGACCTGGCCGCCCGGCCAAACTGAGCAATCGGGGAAGACGGGCCTTGGCCAGGGAGGTGAGCAGGAACCCGAGGGTCACTCTGACAGAGCTCCAGCGTATCCTTGTGGAGATGGGAGAACCTTTCAGAAGATCAACCATCCAGGCAGCACTCCACCAATCAGGCCTTTATGGTAGAGTGGCCAGACGGAAGACCCTCCTTAGTAAAAGGCACATCACAGCCCGCTTGGAGTTTGCCAAAAGGCACCTAGAGGACTCTCAAACCATGAGAATCAAGATTCTCTGGTCTGATGAAACCAAAATTGAACTTTTTGGCCTGAATACCAAGTGTCACATCTGGAGGAAACCAGGCACCGCTCATCACCTGGCTAATACCATCCCTACAGTGAAGCATGGCGGTGGCAGCATCATGATGTGGGGATGTTTTTCAGCAGCGGGAACAGGGCGACTAGTCCTGATAGAGGGAAAGATGAATGCAGCTAAGTACACAGAGATCCTTGAAGAAAACCTGCGCCAGAGCGCTCTGGACCTCAGACTGGGGCGAAGGTTTACCTTCCAACATGACAACGACCCGAAGCATACAGCCAAGAGAACAAAGGAGTGGCTTCGGAGAAAGTCTGTGCATGTCCTTGAGTGGCCCAGCCAGAGCCTAGACCTGAATCCAATTGAACATCTGTGGAAAGAGCTGAAAATGGCTGTGTACCGACGCTCCCCATCCAACCTGACAGAGCTTGCAAGGATATGCCAAGAGGAATGGGCAAAAATGTCCAGAAACAAGTGTGCCAAGCTCGTAGCTTCTTTCCCAAGACACCTTGAAGCTGTAATCGCTGCCAAAGGTGCAGCAACCAAGTATTAGGCTAAGGGTGTGTACAGATATGTAACCCCTAAATAACCTATTTTTGTCAGTAAAATAAAATTGCATATTTTCTAAAAACCTGTTTTCACTTCGTCATTATTGGCTATTGTGTGTAGATGTTTGAGGCAAAAAAATGAACTCAATCTATTGTAGTATAAGTCTGTAACGTAATAAAACGTGGAGAAGGTGAAAGGGGTGTGCAGACTTTCCGGCTTGACTGTATATGCGCCCTTAAAATAACATGTAAACAACTGCGACATGACTTTAGACCAGGTTGGTGGTGGTTTTAGCGCAAGCACTTTGTGCTGGCTCAAGATAGCAATACGTCAAAAATGATCCTGGCCACTCCTCATTATAAGACCAACCCGCCCAGTTCACTTGCTATGGGTGCAAAATCACTTGGTATTTAAACGACGTGAGTGTTAGGTGCTATAATGAACCCTGCGCCGGGCGTAAGATAGCAAAGACACTTGCGTTTGGGTTAGTGCCGGGTGTAAGATAGGGCCCATGGTATTACATGTGTGCACATTTTCACACGTTACAGCCATTAAAATGTAGGCTGGATGAATTGGTAAGCGCATCCGCCTCTCACCTCAGCGTTTCTCTTCAACTCCTCGGCCTCCGTCTCGCTGTACTCCATGGTGAACGCTTCCTCATTCCCAGAGTCCTCGGCTGAGCACAGGAGCTCCGTTAGAGAGCGGTTGAACTCTGTAAAACCAGCATTAGAGGTATGAAAGAAAGACCCCCTGTTTTGTACTGGCCTGCTGTGTCATGGTTTGTAAGCATCCTTACTGAACAGACATACGCTGAGTCACAGTCCAAACTGTACCTTGCAAGCTGAGCTCTGTGGCCCTTTTAAGGTCATCGTCCTCCTCCATTTCACGAGCTTCCTGCAGGGAGAACAAACACAAGCACAGGGAAAGCTCAGAAGCCAGGCATAGCCATTCTCTTTCTCCTACAGGGGGTGGTGAGGAGTAGGTCTGTCAATTAGGCCAAAACATTTATTTGAATACTGTATTAAAAAAAAAAGAAAAAAAAAGATTTGAATATATTCTAATATTTATTGTAAAATTTACAGCAAAATGTCAAAATTGCATCATTCATGCACTGCCATGAAATAATCTTTGGCACTTCCTGTTAGGCGTGTTACATACACTAGGGGGAGCAAGAAGGCAGACAAAGGCAATATAAGTTTTTTAAAGTTTGGCAAAAATTGATTATACCAGTTTTTAGAACATAAGTAATTTTGGTTAATTTAAACAATCAGTCTGTTAACGTTAACACCTTGCATTGAGAGTAGTAGTACACAACACAGCAAACGAACAATGAACTGAGCAACTTTTCAGTCTTTCTGGAAGTAACGAACGAATGAGAACTGGATAAGAACCTTGTTATAAGTATAAGTTGTTATGTAGTTCTATAAGGCTAAACGGAGTTAAGTTCCCATCACTACTTCCAAGCTTTCGGCCATGTTGTTAGCAAGCGTGTGAGAGCATTAGCAAGCTCTTCTGTGACTTGCTAGTTTAAAGGGGACATGAAGCACCCGGTAAAGTGGCTCTGGTTCAAATTAGATATGACCGTGCGTTCAAATCTCAAACCGACCCGTATTTGCTGGAAAAAGAAGTTGAAATTAGTTTTTTTTCCACTAGGGCGCAGCCATCTTGGACCAACTGCGATCATGACGTCACTAGGTTGGTTGGACTCTGCTGCTCAATGTATTCCTATGGGAAAATAGCTGACTTTCAGTGAGCTCAATGATGTATCGTGAGGAAAAAATAAAACAAAAACCGCACAGACGGTCTTATCCCGAGATGCTCAAATGAGTATTACCGAACAAAACTTAATTTAAAACTTAATTTCCACGAACTACTTCTGACCATAGCTACCAATGCTGTGGCCTGACGAGCCGGCAACTGCAGCGCCGCTGTGTTGCCTTGATAACCGGTTTGGGAGCTAAAGTCTTGTCTAGCTAATATTGCCTATATAAAATAAGCGTTAGCTTGTGATGCTAGGGCGTGGTAGGTATATATTTGCAGACTGTTAACTAATATATCAAGGCAATGCAGCGGCGCTACAGTTGCCGGCTGGCCACAGCATTAGTATGGTCAGAAGTAGTTAGTGGAAATTAAGTTCTAAATTAAGTTTTGTTCGGTAATACTCATTTGAGCATCTTGGGGCAATAGAAAAAGACCGTCTGTGCGTTTTGTTTTATTTTTTTCCTCACGATACATCGTTGAGCTCACTGAAAGTCAGCTATTTTCCCATAGGAATACATTCAGCAGCAGAGTCCAACCAACCTAGTTAGTCATGGCCGCAGTTGGTCCAAGATGGCTGCGCCCTAGTGGAAAAAAAGCTAATTTCAATTTATTTTTCCAGCAAATACGGGTCGGTTTGAGATTTGAACGCACGTCGCACGGTCATATCTAATTTAAGGTAAAAAGCTAACGAAGCAGAGCCACTTTACCGAGTGCTTCATGTCCCCTTTAAGCAGCTATGCACGACTGAAAAAACGAGATCATTCAAAAGCAAGGGGTAATGTTATGAAACGTCGAACAAGTTTGATTTTCAGCGCACACGTGATTACATATTCAAAAGTTAATTTGAACAATTTGAATGTTTTTTTTTTTTTTTGCCTATGAGAAATATATTGGAATATGGAATCTAATCTCCCTAGTGCGGACAGGAGGTTCTTACATGCTCCTGCAGACTCTGGGCCAGGGCTATCTGTAGCTCCTGCTCCTCCTTCTCCTGCTGAAGACTGCTGCTCTGCAGCCAGTCCGTCTCTCCCTGCACGCCCTCCGGAGTCTCGTTCTCCTTGTTCTCGTCCAGTGTATCTGCTCAGGAAGAACGCCATGTGCCATCAGTACACCCACAGTGAGAGTGTACAGACGAGATTTGCAGCCCTTAAATCCTTGAGAAAGGCACATATCCTCATGTATTTAAGGCAAGACGGAGTGAATGGGATTGAATGCGAACTGTAAGCCACACACATTTTACGCTCTTATCCACAGAAACTTCCACACCTTACATTCTTTAATTATTATTATTTTTATGTACAATCCATTTATACAACTGGATGTTTGCTGAAGCAGTTCAGATAAAATGCCTTGCTCAACTGTACAAAGGCAGAAGTGCATTTTCCAGCCATCTTGGCCTGACAGATAGATGCGCAACAGAAATTTAAAACCAAAACCCTCTGATGAAGTGTCCAGTTATGTGGCATGTAAAGCCCTGTGCTGAGAGTGCAGGTTCCGAAGGCGCGCTGGTGTTGGTGTCACCTGCAGAGGTTCCCTGTGCATGCAGGTCTGTGTGCTGGTGGTCCGGTGTGTCAGCGTCTCCGAATCCAGTGTCCGGACTGCTGGGCTCTTTCTGGGACTCGGGGGCGTCGTGGTGACTCATCTCCAGGACTGCCGCCAGCATCTCGTCATCGCTGATCCCGCCGTGATCCGGCGGCTCAGTCCGTCTGCCATCTGGCACCCGGGACTGCAGGGACAGACAGACAGACACTCAGCTCACACAACTCAAAAATGATCATTGCCCAGACAGCACAGCCTTGATATTTAACAACAATGACTTGATAATTGCAACAGGCACATTTCTTTTCAGCTTCTTGCACATGTAAAGCAGTGGTTTGCTATTGATGCATAATCTGGCCATATTTAAAATTAAAATGAATATTGGAAATTGCATCTCGTTTCCATTTGCTGTGTGCAAAAATCATGACACAATTCAAGTCCAAAAAAGCTCAGTTTGCATTTTCGTTAACGTACGCACTTTCTGACAATATGAAAATTTTAATGCAAAGTCCATTTGACTATTCAGTTTCCATACATACATGACACAACTCAAATCTGTAGATTTGATGCATACAATGACATTCTAGACGATTCTGGATTTCCAACTTTGCGACAACAGTTTGGGGAAGGCCCTTTCCTGTTTCAGAATGACAATGCCCCCGTGCACAAATAGAGGTCCATACAGAAATGGTTTGTCGAGATCGGTATGGAAGAACTTGACTGGCCTGCACAGAGCCCTGACCTCAACACCATCAAACACCATTGGGATCAATTGGAAAGCCGACTGCGAGCCACACCTAACAGCCCCACATCAGTGTTTTGCATTATCACTGTAGTAGGCTATTTAGCGGAATCCTTATGATTTATTACAAGAGTCAGCTATGTAATTAAAGTCATTAGCCTAGCCAGGCTAACAAGCTGTTAGTTTTTCTTAATTTGGTACTTTTCATGTTTAGAGGGATCATTTACCCTCTTAAGCCACATTGTCAGAAATAGCTATGCATGCAATGGAGACTAAAAATCATTGCGATATATTGCAAACAATTACATAAGAGGTAACAAAATTATTTAACTCATCAAAATAAAGGCTCAATAGTTAAAATTTGGACAACATGGCCACTAAAACTAAACATCTGGTAGTTAATGAAGAATTCAAAGGCCAAGCTTTATAGAGCCATTACAGCCAATAACTTTAAGGACAAAAATTATGAAAGTACTTAAACACTTGTTCAACAACCAAAATAGGAGCCTATTGATTCACCTCACTCTCATTTGACCAGTCAAAAAATTGTTACATCTTTTTATGTAATAATCCCTCTAAACATGAAAAGCACATAATTTAGCATGGCTGGCAGTGGCTATGCCTACGGCTGCTTATTCATTTAACATCACTCATACGTAATCTAAACTCTTTCAGCATGAAAGAGAATCCAGTGATAATGAAATCAACCATTAGTATTGTGTTTCATGCTGAAGTGCCCTGCATGTCCCATTAGCCAATGCAGAGGTGGACCTGTAGGCTGGCAGTGTTATAGCATGACATATGGCTGTAACTAGCATCTCCTGTGAGGTCTTAAGGCCAGTTCAGACCAAAGATTTGTGACGCAATGAGCTGCAACTGGCGACTTTTTGCAAAACTCATGGTTTGCAACATTCTAAAACTGACCCGTTCACATCAAAGCAACGAGATGAGACGTTGTTTACAGTTATCATAGCAACAATTCTCTCCACTTCACCGTAGTGAAGTACTTCTTGGTTGTGATATTAATCTCAAATAGATGAAAGTAGGGATTGTGAGATGCTTGCTGTAGCAGCAGGTTTGCTAATAAAAGCAATGATTCGGAAGAAACGAAGATCCAGAACTTGGAGCCGGCCATGGGTGCTTCAGTGCCCAGGAAGTTACATGGAGCGTACGCACAGTTGAGCATGATCATTTCTTACTTTCACCTGTCTTTTCCCTGAGCAGTATCCGCACCTAGAGCAGCTGGCATCACTGTTGATTCGGAGACAAAATACGAATTACAGAGACAGTATTTCTCCTGGGGAAAGACCTAACTACAGCACTGACGTACGTTGTGTTCTAAAACTCGCCACCTGCGATTAGACAACATGAATCGCCTGCAACGGCAAGTGCCGACATTAGACGTTCTGAGACGGAGTACTTCACACTGCTGCAATTCCTCTCTGCAACATTCTAAAAAGGTTTTGTTGCGTTGTAAATCTTGGTTCTGAACTGGCCTTTAGCCTCTTGGAAACAAGTCACTGTAACTGCATCATGGAAGCCACACCTTCTCCATCCTCTCCCCATCGCCGAGACAGTCAGTCAGCCTGCGTCTGCGACTGACTGTTTTTCTGGTTACTTCCTCTTCACTGTCCGAGTCTAGGGAGATGGGATTGTCAGGTTTTGGAGTGCCTTTCCTGAAAAATAAATAGCAGTACACACCAGATGAGTCCAACTTTTAAAAAAACTTTAAAAAAACTGGGTCAAGGATTTCAATTAAATGTTCAGGAGACCAAACAAATGTGTAAGATTTATGGTTATACTCATTTCAATCATAAGACCATCAATACAGTGTGAATCCATTATTGTGTTCAGTTGAATCCAAAAGTCTGACATTATTCAACTGAATTATAATGAGGTTTAGTGGGAATCAGGTTTTCACACCATCATTGAGAAACACCAGGGCACAGGGTAGCCTGATTTTATAACCTTAATTATTTCATAAATTAGTTATCAGCCACTGTGCTGTGTGAACACTTGGTACAAAGTGCAAACCCCAATTCCAAAAAAGTTGGGACAGTATGTGAAATGCACATAAAAGCAGAAAGCAGTGATTTGTAAATGTTTAATTGAAAACAGTACAAAGAAAATTTATTTATTGTTTTACCTTATCAACTTTATTGATTTTTGTAAATATATGCTAATTCTGAATTTGATGCCTGCAACACGTTCCAAAAAAAGACTGGGAAGTTCAAAAATCACCTGTTTGGAACATTCCACAGGTAAACAGGTGATGCTATCATGACTGGGTATAAAAGGATATCAAAAGACTCTTGATATCTTATTTTCAGGTACTCTTACAAGCGACACTATAACCTCTCTGCATTTGAATGGATCTCTATGGGAATTGGGGGGTGGGCCTAGATTACGCTGTAAATCTGGCGACTTTTGGTTTGCAACATTCTAAAACTGACCCGTTCACATCAAAGCAACGAGATGAGACGTTGTTTACAGTTATCATAGCAACAATTCTCTCCACTTCACCATAGTGAAGTACTTCTTGGTTGTGATATTAATCTCAAATAGATGAAAGTAGCGATTGTGAGATGCTTGCTGTAGCAGCAGGTTTGCTAATAAAAGCAATGATTCGGAAGAAACGAAGATCCAGAACTTGGAGCCGGCCATGGGTGCTTCAGTGCCCAGGAAGTTACATGGAGCGTACGCACAGTTGAGCATGATCATTTCTTACTTTCACCTGTCTTTTCCCTGAGCAGTATCCGCACCTAGAGCAGCTGGCATCACTGTTGATTCGGAGACAAAATAAGAATTACAGAGACAGTATTTCTCCTGGGGAAAGACCTAACTATAGCACTGACGTACGTTGTGTTCTAAAACTCGCCACCTGCGATTAGACAACATGAATCGCCTGCAACGGCAAGTGCTGACATTAGACGTTCTGAGATGGAGTACTTCACACTGCTGCAATTCCTCTCTGCAACATTCTATTCTATTACAAGGGAATCGTATGGAACCCATGGTTGGCTAAATGGCTGTAAGTCATCAAGTGTCTGAGGTTTTTCTATTTTCTACTTATTTTCAATAGGAAAATTAGTCAGGAGAAACAATCCTTAACTCCTTTGCGTAGAAGGTGACGCCGGTGGGACCTTTTTGCTCACCTGAGACATTCGTTGCTACTGCAGTCAAACTATTAGTGGAAATCGCAAACTCTGTGTTTTAACTTTATTGGTAGATGGTTCGTGACGATTTCTGCTGAATACGGAGTTTCTAAGCGTCACTATTTCCCCGTAGCAAGTCCATTTAACAAGCAACCCCCCACCTAGTCTATACCTACCCATGCGTGACGTAGTGGACACTATGTTTGAGTTCATAAATATATTTATTCATCATATAAAATTAGAATAACGTCATAGCAACGAGATAAACCCAACAATAGCCTGATCGTATGCCAGAAAAGCCGTGAAAGGCCTGCTTACTCAAATGCAAAATAAACTGTGAAAGTACTGTCTCATTCTACCATGCATTCTACTAGCAATATATGCTACTAAATATGAAATAAATATACAATCCTACCATCGGTTTTACACATCGAGATGTTCCTTTCAAAATTCAGTGGTCATTTATTGTCTGGTACAATCGGTTTGAGAAATATACAACACTTTATACCGCTATTACACTATCTGAAACGTCGACGCGTAATACCCCCATGCCCTGTAAGCCTGTCTCATTTATTACAGTTCATTCTGGTTTAATTGTCGGCTTTTTTATCCAATAGAGTACATTATAACCTTTGCAACGGTATATGCCACGTCTTTTTCGGTGCTTTGAACAATTTACTACAGCCCAGCATAACGGCAGTTTTCGTTTTAACTGTCTAGTATTACGCAAGCTCTATAGAATACGCATTACGGAGGGGAGTTTCCCTTTTCCGATATTTAAGTATTTTTGCGTCTAAAATACCGTTGGTCTCGCTGGCTACATATGTACGTTCGTGTTTCCACTCGAGCACTGTCTTTCCAATATGTTTGATAGCCCTATTGTTATTTTTGCATTTTGAGTGCATTTCACATACTGTAGTGCAATCGTTAAATGTATTTTTGATGTAGGCTACCGATGTTCATTGAAGATAGAACATTTGGCAGCATTTTGCAGATGGTGGAATACTATTTTATGTTCATGTTATCGTACATAATATAGGCTATGGCGTATATACTTTCCTCTTAGGGCATGACAAATGCTCATTCCAATTTACTGTGCGCTGATATGTATGGAGGATTATTCAACCCAAAATGAAAATGAAAATGGAAAATGGAAAATGAAAATGGAGGATTATTCAGCCCAAAATTAAAATGAAAATTAAAATCTTTTCATTTTCGTTTTCATTATCATTTTCATTATCGTTTTCATTTCCTTTTCGTTTTCATTTTCATTTTCGAACTGTACTATCTATGTAAATGAGGGGGTATGGTCAAGCAAGCAGGGTGGGCCTCATACAGGTTTAGTGCAGTAGCACTTAATGAACACTAGGGGGAGCATAGCATAGGGATGGGTAACAGTCTATGCTTGATACTATGCTCTCAGGGCACTCATACGTTTTAATGTATGAAATGATGAAGAATCTGAGCAGTGTTATAAAGTATTCTTGTTTTATGAAAGAAACGGAGCTAGCTAGCCAGCGCTACGCTGTGTAGGCTATAGGTCAAACCTGCGAGGTGGAAAATCCAGGTTCAGAAAGTGAAAGTCCTCCCCAATCATTTGTTGCAATCACCTGGATTTGCTAATTATCACAATTCTTCAGCCAAGAGGTAGGAGCTAACTAGGCTAATTAGTGAAATCGTGAGTTCATGGGTGGAAGAAACACGGCAGCACTTTTACTTTCTGACCCCTGGAATTTCCACCTCTGCAAACCTGGTAGTAGCCTACGATAGGCTACATTGTGGCAGGTTAAACGTTGGATTGGATGGTTGTGTTGTGAAATCCTTTCTTAAAATAAATGAAAAGACCGCAAATGAGTCACTGGATCGTTTAAACTTTTAACCTGGCTCCGGTACTTTAAGCGAACATTAAGGCATTGCTTCAAAAAGTCTATCGACAGCCAGATTCTATTCTATATGTTATGCAAAATGAGAAATGTTAATGTAGGCTATTTGAAAGTGAGTCGGCTATGTATAAGGGTAATGTAATATATGTAATTCCCACTTGGAAATTATGCAAAAGTGAGTTTTATGACCCAAAACTGTTGATTTGTAGTTAAATTTTGTAGTTTGTAGTTTTAAAAAAAATTTGCAGCAGTGCACAATTTAGCCATTTGGATAGATTTGGAGACACTAATGGACAACAGGATACACTGCTATATTTTGCATCATAGACCTTTAGTAGTTCTGCATATCATCCTCAGATTTTGCAAAACTTGTGGACATGGAGTTTATGATCCAGGAAATGTATATAAATTACCGATTTCACTTATGTAGCTCTCAGCAAAATAAAAAAAATAAAAAACTATTTTTTTTTATTTTTTCCCCCCAAAGTTTCTTTGCATTTGTGGCACTTTATTTTGACTTAAATTATGAAAATAAACAAATCTAAGTTTGTATTGTAAATGGTACACCTGTCTTCATTTAAGCCATTTACCAAGTTTATGTGATGCTCACACCTGGAGTTATAAAGCCTTAAACAGAGCACCCCCTAAATAGGTGAAATTTGCCATCTGCGCCAAGGGGTTAAAGTGAACCATCCATATCTACTGCATATCTGGCAGCAGAGTGATGGTTTGAGGCTTGTTTGATACCTCAGACCCTTCATGACTTACAGCCATTTAGCCAACCATGGGTTCCATACGATTCCCTTGTAATGTACAGCTTAATATAGACCCACCCCCCAATTCCCAGAGATCCATTCAAATGCAGAGAGGTTATAGCATCGCTTGTAAGAGTACCTGAAAATAAGATATCAAGAGTCTTTTGATATACTTTTATACCCAGTCATGATAGCATCACCTGTTTACCTGTGGAATGTTCCAAAAAGTTTTTTGAACTTCCCAGTCTTTTTTTTGCCCCTGTCCCAACTTTTTTGGAACGTGTTGCAGGCATCAAATTCTGAATTAGCGTATATTTACAAAAATCTATAAAGTTGATAAGGTAAAACATTAAATATCTTTTCTTCGTACTGTTTTCAATTAAATATATGTAAAAGAAAATGTACAAATCAGTGCTTTCTGCTTTTATGAGCATTTTACATACTATCCCAACTTTTTTGGAATTGGGGTTTGTACCTTATCTCACCATAGGGTGATAGTATTGCACTTAAAATGATTTGCAATTAGGTTGGCCTCAAGATTTTGTGTTTCAATGTAAAGAAATAGCTCGTACTGCAAAAAGAAATTCAATGAAACTAACTATCTAGCTTTTAGAATAAACAATGTACATCTAGTTGTTATGGGGATTTATGAAACTAGCTTAGCCAATGTTATTCATCTTCATCTAGCTAGTGAATAGCATTAGCAAGCTACATTAGTGCTTGAGGCATGTCAAGCAGTACAACTCCCCAACCTTTTCCTGCTGTTGAAGTAATATCAAAAGCAGCACAAATTCTTAAGAAATGGTGCACTGCTTCAAAACAATATGTGAACAGTGGCAGCGCTGTGCAAAGAAACTAATTGAATCATACACACTACAAATGGTGTCTCCAATGGTCTGGATGGTATTTGGATGGTAACACCATCATTACCAGATATTGGCCTAACCCTCCCTTATGGAAAAAGAATATACTGCAGTCTATTGTAAATATATCTACATTAGCTTCACAATATATTTAAAATATACTGCAGTATATTACATTTCACTCTTGGTGTAGTGAAACATTCTGGTTTCGGTAACGGAAGCGTCAAAGGGTTCCCTGATCTGGGAAAGGGAATCTTCAAATTAGAAAGCTGAAAGTCTGAGGTGAAAAATACCAAATGAGTTGAAGACATTAGGTAGAATGATTGAACCCTGGTACAACAGGCAGTAAGGCCATTCAACTTTGATGTCAGTGAGGTAGCTCACCGTTTTAATGAATCACCTTCCTGACAGAACTCCTTAGCTTCCCTTCCTAGTTACACCACTTTTAACATCACATTACATTCAAGCATTTAATAGATGCCCTTATCTAGAGCAACTTAAACAGATTACACTCTTTACATAAAATCCATCTATATAGATGGATATTTTAACTGAGCCAATTCAGGATATGCATCTTGCTCAAGAGTACAACGGCAGTGCCCAGAAGCCCAGTTCCCTTGCTATTTCTGTAGAGCTGGAATCAGGCTGGCTCATTATTCCCCTTTCCCAATGTAGAGTTGGAACCAGGCTAGATCATTATTACCCCTTCCCACTGTAGAGCAGGAACCAGGCTGGCTCATTATACCCCTTTTCCCATTGTGTTCTGAAACCAGGCTGGCTCATTATACCCCTTTCCCACTGGTGAGCAGGAATCAGGCTGGTTCATTATACCCGTCTTCCCACTGTAGAGCTGGAACCAGGCTGGCTCATTATACCCCTTCCCATTGTAGAGCTGGAAACAGGCTCGTTCATTATACCTCTTTCCCACAGATGGAACCAGGCCGGTTCATTAGACCACTTTCCCACTGTAGAGCAGGAACCAATCTGGCTCATTATACCCGTTTATCTGTAGAACATGTCCATTCAGACCCCTGCACTGGTTACTTACATGGATGTGTGCGCACTCCAGCCAAGATTGAGTGGGGGCCGTGTGGAGTCTGTGCAGTGGGCCAACAGGGAGAGATATTTGGGGATGAACACTTGTTGACCCAGCTTGCTGTTGAGGGATAGCTGAGTGTTGTAACTGTACCGTTTCAGATGGAGGATCAACACCCTGAGAGAAATCAGGAAAATAGAAAAATGTTAGTCTCACTAGTTTAGTATGACAAATCCCCAGATTTGGTCTGAGAGGCAACGTCCGTTTACACTCGTGACTCAAATTAATTGCTGTAATATTGTATTTTTCTAATGTGCTTTTTGGGTGGGAAAATACAGTTTGGAGTTGTGTGCATTTCCTGTACTGACAAGATAACATGACCCGGGCTGGCAACATTCCGAACCCCTGTCCTCAGGTTAGGAGTATTTACCATAAAAGGGTGAATGTTCTAAACCAGCCAATAGCAATGTTAGCTCAACTGAGGTTACGAATGAAACAAAATTATTATTAAGGTTAGGGTTTTTATACGAATGGTGCCACCGAAATCCGGATTCTGTAGTACGTATTCCGTCACTCCCCATGTTAAGGAATACGAAATTATTAGCAAAAGTTTTGGGGAAATCCAGCAACCCTCCCTAAATAATATGAAATAGGCTACCAGTTCATTCCGGATGGGGAAAATTAGGGTCGGCCGAATTTGTATTTTGTTTAAAATCAGGACTTATTAGGGAGCTTTTTGCAGGCGCGCCACTGTTTTTGGACACGGTGTGGCGCTGTTTCCCAGCGAGATTAAGAAGTGTTACAAATTTGTATCGCGAAATCCGGACATTGTATTTTTCATTTTGGAGGCCATGACCTCAGATACAAACGGCGTCCCCTGAATTTTTTTGAAAAAATTGAAATACATATTTTGCACACTGTATTTTCATGAAAACCTCGGTAGTATTTTCGATCGGCGTGTTCGCACATGAAGTTGTCAATGCCGAGCAGCAGCTCTTCGAATCCTTCCTGTCATGGTTTCTGGCAGCCTGCTGTTGTTTCTGCGGTCGTTCTTTCGTTTGACAACATCGGGGCAATCTATCGGATTTTTCTGCCTCCATTTCGGTGTTTGAATCTCGCCCGGCAATTATTCCTTTCACCTGTTTTGGATTTCCTGCCGGTTATAAATAGCCCAGGACTTCCGCATTTCCGACGCTTCGATATTGTCTTTGCTATTTGACTATCGGAGTTGGTAAGGTAAAGGATAGCAGTCTACGTTTCTGGTTGTTACACTTCAGAAACGTAGGTAGTCCGGTTAAGAGTTAGGGTAAAGATTTATTTAGTCTTTTTGTTTCCTTTTCTCTCTTTATCCTTTTATATTCCTCTACCTGTTACCTTTTGTTCAGCTCCTTCACACCTAGAGCTGTAGGTAACAGGTTATTTTTCTATTACGTTTCTTTCGCCCTTGTTTCACGGGCTTTCTTTTGTTTTTCTCTGACCTCCAGTTATACGCCTCGTGTGAGTGCGTGAGGTTCCTTTGTTGTTTTATTACTCGCGATCGCCGAGTTTGCCCTCTTTTGGGGTTGTTTTGTGTTGGCTTACGCCGGGAGGTTTTGATTCCCATTAATTTTGTTTCATTTCTCCCTTTACTGCGGAGCTGTCCACTTAGTGGCGTATTTCTCATGAAATACGCTTTCAGATACCTTGGTTGTAGAGCTTGGTTCTCCGAACCTTACAATCCCCCTTACACTTCCAATGTTCGAATGGTTTGAACTTTTGTTAGCACGATTTGAAGCATTTGAACCTTTCGAATACTTTGAGATTTTTAATTTAAATTTTTTAAAAATCCTGACTCTATATTTGACGGCTCCAAACTTTGACCTCTTTCCCAGGGAGAGATGAAGGTCCCCGGGTCACATGAACTGAGTGGAAAAGCGTCACTTCTCGGAGTATTTTAAACAAACGTTAATTTTATTAAATTAATATAGATTCCATGCGCAGCAGACGACTGAAAAAACATGCGCGACTGTAGCATCGACAAACATCTGATTGTAACAACTGACAAGAATCTAGAATCTGTAGCCTATGACACACTTTGTTTCTCCCAGCATTTGGTAATATGTTGTATAAGTATAAGGCATGTATAAGGCAGCCTATACAAAAACACTGTAGAATAGGCTACATTCAGGTAAACTGCCGAAAAATCAAGAAAGGACTAAAAACGGTGAAAGTTCCCTGACGAACACCCAGCCTTCATTATTAGGCTAGGACAAGAAAACGGCACTGCAATGTCACTGCACAAATTCTGAGATGGCTACAGATGAGGAAATCATTTCCAAACCTCACACGAAAGGCAACACGATAGGCTAGCCTACTTCTCTGTTGTAACAAACTCTGTCGACAAAGTTTAGAACCTTGATTTTTCATCTGAACATTGTACATAACATTCACCACTTTTATGTCATTTATTTAAAAAAATTATACCTCTGCTGCAAACCATTTCATTCTTATTAATAGGTAGCCTACTATTTCTTTAACAATTTCTGTGCAAGTTAAATGTTAGATAACTGCGTGCTGTCATTCATAATATGACTATTCCCCACTGCTTCAAGCAAAATTTAAAAATATTGCCGCACGTCTGCATGACTGAATTCCCGAGTGTCTGTCAAACATCGCTGTCAATCATCATCTGTGCTTAATTGGTGCCAATTACTTTTTAATTGTGGAAATGAAATTGGGATAATTGTTTGATAAGCGGCTTGAGAAAAAGTGCTATAGGCAACCACTGAATGCAGTAGAAACTTCATTTAACTGTCAAAATTCTCAGTATTGCATGCTTCTCAAAAATACCACACATGATAACAAGTAGCCTAAGTATGTAGTATATCAGTTCTAAAATACATGGGCTGCATTTGCATCCATTGAATTTAATAGCCTATAGATCGGCCACTCGGCTAAATATGATAGACACTTCATTCAACATTATACATGCTCAGCATGACATGGTTGTTAAAGCTACTAGCTCAACACGAAATAAATAGTTAATGACTTAAAAAATACATGTAAGTGTAACCCAGGTTACGAATAGCCTCCATAATGACAAATAGTGATTCTAAAATAAAACATTCCAAAAAGAAAATGCACCAACTAGGTTAATTAAAAACCTCAATAACCTACCAAGGTGAACCAATAAAACTGCAAGACCGTACATTAGTCAGCCTATCAGGATGCCAGTCCAACCCTGAAGTTAAGTCTTAGCCTAGTTTGTTTGTACGTAACGTTTTAGTTGATTTTTCTGGAAGACACCGCTGTGAGTAGGCTAGAGTCGGGTTTAACAACGTGCAAAGCTTCAAACAGATGACATTTCTGGCAAGCTCAGTTAGCAAAATCAATGTGAGTTCAACCCAAACTAATATTACTGCTAGTAGAACATAACGTTAACTAAACCAGCAAAACATCTAGTACTACTACTAGCCTACTACAGTAATTACAATGCCAGTGTGCACTAGCCTATTAGCCTACTAACATTAGTCTTTTTTGAGTATTTTTCCTACCATGCTTGGGTTTCTCAAGCTAACTTCAAGTTCGCCTGTACCTTCAAACTTCACTTTCTTTTTTGTCATATTGCTTTTACGTTCTTAAATGTCATATACACTGCCTGGCCAAAAAAAAAGTCGCTGTTGCACCCGTCATGCATAGTGCCCACTGTACAAGCTTCTGGAGGCAGTGTTATGATCTGGGGTTGCTTCAATTGGTCAGGTCTAGGCTCAGCAACGTTATGCAGCAATAAAATGAAGTCAGCTGAGTACCTGAATGTACTGAATGACCAGGTTATCCCATCAATGGGCATATTCCAGGACGACAATGCCAAGATTAATCGGGCTGAAATTGTGAAAGAGTGGTTCAGGGAGCATGAGGAATCATTTTTGCACATGAATTGGCCACCAGAGTCCTGACCTTAACCCCATTGAAAGTCTTTGGGATGTGCTGGAGAAGACTTTACGGAGTGGTTCGACTCGCCCGTCGCCCTGACTTATTTTTCCATAGAGTTCAATAGGAATATTTGTCAGGAGAAACAACCCTTCAAGTGATCCATCCATATCTACTGCATATCTGGCAGCAAAGTGATGGTTTAAAGCTTTAGCCAACCATGTGTCCACACTGTTCCAGTGTAATTTAAAGCTAAATCTAGTCCCACCCCCCAATTCCCATAGAGATCCATTAAAATGCAGAGACGTTATAGTATCGCTTGTGAGAGTACCTGGAAATAAGATATCAGGAGTCTTTTGATATCCTTTTATAGTCATGATGGCATCACCTTTTTACCTGTGGAATACTTGTTTACTACAGAAGTTGTTTGAGAGAATGGCAAGAATGTGCAAAGCCGTTATCAAGGCAAAGGGTGGCAACTTTGAAGAATCTAAAATATAAGACTTTTTTTATTTGTTTAACCCTTTTTTGGTTTTTGCATAATTTAATTTGTGTTATCTCATAGTTTTGATGTCTTTACTATTCAAAAATGTGGAAAACAGTAAAAGTAACAGAAAAAAACCTGCTATGAGTAGGTGTGTCCAAAACTTTGACTGGTACTGTACTTGACTTTCTTTAGGCTTTTAACGGCTCAAACCCCCAATTGCCGCTTGCGGCTATATTTATTATTATTAATATTATTGTTATTAATGTATTAGAAAGTATAATCCAATAGATTTCTTTCAAAAGGGCATATAGATCCTATGGGAATAAACATATCAAGTGCATGTTATGGTGTCTGCCTTGTTCCTGGATATGGGAAATACTTCTCTGCCGAACAGGCCAAATGGCTGATTAAGTGGTAAAAATAGCCCTTATGTGATCCTTACCTGGGGAGTTTACTGAATTTGTGTGTCACTGTTGCTGACTTTCCATAGCAGGTCTCACAGGAATATTCAATCTCTTCCACCTGGGGAATACAGAGGGCTTGATAATCAATTCACCAAGAGTACTTTAAAATACAGCCAAACACAGGAGCCGTTTCATTTCTACTCACCCTGAAGAACAGGTCCAGGGAGTCCTGTATGGACCGCAGTGGAAGGGTCTTTGCACTTCTGGGCAGATCAATGGACAGGTCATTAAACTGCTCCCGCTTGGTCACCACCCCTCTACAACTGAAACCAGACAGTGAAAAACAAAGAAACAAAATAGTTTTAGAGGACAGTCCAACTAAAGGACAGTATTTGGTTGGCCATACTGGGCAGTTATCAGCCAGTCATTTAAGGGCCACTGAAAATAATTGCTTGATACGCCCAGAAAAACCTTTGTTTTTGAAAGAAATGTCTAAAGCATTTCAGTTCCAACTGCATTTGCGCATTAAGGGCTTGATTTACTAAGACCATCTTTAAGCACACGCAAAACTAATAACATGACCAGTGATTGGTCATGGTATTTGTTTTGCACTAATCATTGGTTGTGTTATTAGTTTTGCGTGGGCTAAAAGGTTTTGCATAGGCTAAAGGTGTTAGTAAATCAGGCCCTAAATGTGCAATTACAGTTCACATAATATGTCAGGAAGTAGACCTGTCTACTCTGAAGAAGGTGGAGTCCGACTACGATATGAAAGACCTAGGAAGGAAAAGTGGGAAGTTGACGAAGGTGAGGTGACGTGCTCAGCCAGACTGACCCTTTACACGTGATGGTGTGCTGCACCTCAAACTCCATATTGGCCCCCACGGGACAGGTGTAAATTCGAGAGGCGTTGGGCTGCTCCCCTGGCCGCACCCCCTGAGGTCCTTCCCAGGCATCTTTCTTCAAGCTTTTGTTCATCTTCTCCACATCATCCTTCAGCTGATCCAGGCACTGACTGAGGAACTCGTGGGCGTCCTGCGAGAAGAACCAACCCTGAGCACCATTCTGCAAATGCTTACCAGCAGGGGTCAGTGTGCCAGGGGTGAAGAGACTGCTGCTGAGCCCCCTTCATTGTTTGAGTGAATTTGGAGGTGCACTACATCTTATAATATAGTCGATAATGTTCAATTAGGCTATACTATGCAAGCCGTGGTATGAGGGGGGAAATCATTAGTGATAAACCCCAGGGAAGCATTTAAGTGCTGTATTACGACTGCATGTTCTACTCAGACAAGAGACGCTGCTTACGTCTTTTAGTGGTCATTACAGCGCCAGGGTTTGTTTAGGAGACTTGGTTTATTTGTAACAGACTCGTACGACTTGCTGCCCGAGGAGACGAGAAGCAGGAGCGGTGTAAACAGGGTTGGTGGACAGGAGGAGAAAGGGGCACCTGTGATGAGGGATGACTTACGTTCTGCATGTACCCAGAGAAGCGCTCGGCTGTGGAGGAGATGGCGCTCTTCACCCTCCTCAGCAGGTCCCTCTTCATCTCTGGGGTGCATGTGTCCTTCTTCGCCAGCAGGTGGATGAAGCGCCTTTGCAGAGAGAGAGGTGAGTGAGAGGGGAACCGACAGAAGTGGTCACCTGCACGCCTTCATCGCAAAGGTGTGGAATAATCATGCACATCAAAGCAAACAGGCCCCAGATCCCATCTTTCATAACATAACATAACGTGACAAGAACAGGCTATTTAGCCTAACATTGCTCGCATTATCCTACCACAAACGTGCTCACCGTTTACCTACAAACTAGATGTAGCATGGTATCAAGCCTGGTCTGGAAAACCCCCAGAGTTTCTGCCTGTACTACATGACCTTGCAAGATGTTCCACACAGCGACTACCTGTGTGTCTGTGTGTGTGTGTGTGGGGGGGTGGTGGGTGGGGGGGGGGGGGGGGGGGGCAACAAATAATACCCAGGAGAGCTCACTTCATTCATTTAAGAGCCGAGACTCCGAGAGCCTTGCTCCTGTCAGGTAAGGATGCAGGATACCTGGGCAGAGCATTAGCAGGGATCCTGTGAGGTAAAGGTGTATGGTGTGAGGTAAAGGGGGTAGGGTGTGAGGTAAAGGGGTAGAGTGTGAGGTAAAGGATGTAGGATGTGAGGTAAGGGTGTATGGTAGGGGTGTAACGATTCATGCGATTCATCGATGAATCGATGGTCAGTCCTACCGATGCAACTAAATCGATCTGCTAAAATAAATAAATAGAATGAATCGCTTTGGCTTCACCAATAATCGATATAAATGCTTTAAATCTAATGAATCGCGATTCTTAATTATGATTATTGTTTTAAGACTTAGTTTACACATTTTTTTGTGAAATGCGGTAATCCGTAACTCTGTCATCAGCTACAGTGTTTCCCCTAGATTTTTTTTCAGGCCGGGCGGTGAAAGTGCGCCATTTTGCGTAGAGGCGGAAACTATAATTACACCCTCATAATATCAGCGCTGCCATTGAAAACAACCGAAGCTGTTTTGGCAAGGGTTTTTCCAGATGCTATTTTGATCATTCCCGCATTCTGCGGTAAGGGAAATATTGCAGCTACATAAAAAATAAATAAAAAAAAGATTATATATACAGTATATTTAAAAAAAAGAATAATATAAATTTTTTTTTTTTTTCATTAAAATTATTTATTTTCCCTCTTGTCCCGCCCGGCCAAGATAATGGTAGGGGAAACACTGAGCTAGTCAGCCTGCAAGGAAGTACCGCTCTCACTCGCTCACTGACTCTTAACTCACTCACTCACTCACCCACCCACTCTCTCCCCTGCCAGCATGTAGCCTATTGAAAAATGTTCAAAATAACTGAGCCATGTTTAATTACATTTTTGTATTCAGCATAAAATATTATGCAGGACTACTTTTTTTTTTATAGGATAAATATGTTTAATAAGTAATTCTGTTGTCTGTTTATTTTTTCACCTTTCAGAAGAATACAGATAGTCTCACTCGCATTATTGCATGTTTATTTCATGGATATAGAATTTTGGTTAAAAGTTACTGAATCGAATCGTGGTTTACAGAATCGAATCGAATCGTTCCAAAAAAAAAAAATGTGTCCTTGAATCGAATCGCCAACTACTGAATCGTAATCGAATCGAATCGCTGTGAAGCCAAAGATTCACACCCCTAGTGTATGGTGTGAGGTAAAGGGGGTAGGGTGTGAGGTAAAGGCTGTAGGTGTGAGGTAAAGGCTGTAGGGCGTGAGGTAAAGGCTGTAGGGCGTGAGGTAAAGGCTGTAGGGCGTGAGGTAAAGGCTGTAGGATGTGAGGTAAAGGCTGTAGGGTGTGAGGTAAATGGGTAGGGTGTGAGGTAAAGGCTGTAGGATGTGAGGTAAAAGGGTAGGGTGTGAGTTAAAGGCTGTAGGATGTGATGTAGGGTGTAGTGTCGTTAGGTACATTAATATTTTGGCAGTGAAGTCATCACATGGAAGCACCAATGAATGTGCAGAATATATATAAATTTATATATTGCTTCTCACTAGGTGCAAAAGTATAATCAGTCTCATAAAATTAATTATTAAATCATGATTATGAATTTCAATGTTAAATATTAAAATAATAATCAATAACTTAATCTGAAGGCGTGAGTTCTTTTGGAGGATAGGCTCAAATGTTTATCCAAATAACAATCAGACCAACGACCAGGTTTGATAAAATACAATTTATTAAACAACAAACGCATCTAAACTAACATCCTTAAAACAGTGAATGATATGGAAAGCGAAATGAAGTGTAGACAAAGAATGAGGCATATAGAATTCACAGTTCTATTTCTGTATGTGCGCCAGACACGTGGTGTTCAGACCTCACAAGACCGTATATACCTCGAGGGGGAAATACAAATCTAGCTTTAGCATGAAGCTAACGTGGGCTTAAACCTGGCGTGTATTGAGCTATAGAAATTTAGCTACGTCTAGCTAAATCCCAGGCCCCTATCGTATATCTGATGGGTTAGGTATTAGTAGAAAGATTGCATGCACCGATATCGATTTAAAGGGAGGCAGATTGTAAATTAGTTTTATAGTAAGTTAGAGTAGGCTCTGTAGCTCTAGCTTATGCAAGGCTAACTGGCTGTTGATAGCCTGCAAGCCATGTGTTGAGCTATAAGTTAACGTTACTCTAAATACACACAACCGGGCACAGGCCCCTATCCTATATCTGATGGCTTAATCTGATGGCATAATTCTGTCTATTTGCATAACCTGCCGCAGCAAAACGAATGTATCTCCATAACCGAACATCAGAATTGCACCAAATTTTGCACAGATACTCTATATACATTAAACCATAGAGCCATCTATGCTATCTTGCATACTTTTTAAATTACAGCCTACTGTTTTATGATTGGCTGCGGCCGTTGCCATGGCAACAGATTAATCAAAATTCGCTCTATGGTTCAATGCGGAATTTACTGATGTACCACCTGATGAAGTTTCATGAAAATCCATGAAAGCATGACAGAGTTCCATTTGTTTTGCTGTAGCACCATTTTACATTGAAGTTGATGGGCCCTTAACGTTATTCTAAATACACACAATGGATACAATCAAATATGCAATTACATTGACAATAAACATTACACAAAAGTTTTCCTAACTATTGCCCAGATGTTCATGTCAGTCTTACTGTACTGAAGTTGCTACAGGCGAGTCCATGGCTTGATGTCCGGAAAGTTCTTTCCTTTGGCAGCGTCTGGACTGGACTTTCTCTCGGTTTCCTTGTGGATAGAGCAGCTTGCTTGCTTCCAGGTCCTTTGGTGAGTCGTTGCTGGAAACTTGCCGTTGGAGTCCTTCTGTCAGTTCAACAAGTGGTTCCCTTGGGTTCCTTTGCGGTTTGCGGTTCGTGGTAACGTAGGCTACACACGTTTCTCTGGCTGTCGCTTTAAGGCTACGCCGTATGACCGTAGCCCGTTTTAGTGGCTTTCGCGAACGCGCTAACTGAGAGCTGGGTGAAAAAGCGGTCTTTGTGGCCACATAACCCAAGGGAGAGAGGGTTCTCTCCGCGTGTTCCTTCCCAGCCGGGAAGATGGACAGGAGACGATTCTTCCAACAAGTGAAAATGGTAAGAAGGAAGTGGAAGCGTTTGCTCTATAAGTTTTATAGAACCGGGGACTCAGTCCTGATTAGTCAAGGATCACATCACTGCCCGGGATCACATGACTGACACATGCCGGTATATGTTGTCTTTGCAGTCCATATGTTGGAAATGCAGTCCAGGGTCACATAAATGCGGTTTAATTCCCAATAGACATGCACTACAAGGGGTAGGCTGTGAGGTAAATGCTGTAGGATGTGAGGTAAGGGTGTGAGGTAAGGGTGTATGGTGTGAGGTAAAGGGGGTAGGGTGTGAGGTAAAGGCTGTAGGTGTGAGGTAAAGGGGTAGGGTGTGAGGTAAAGAGGGTAGGATGTGAGGTAAGGGTGTAGGTTACCTGAGCAGAGCATTAGCGGGGATCTTCCTCCACAGAACACCCTGTTTTAGCAGGTCATTGGAGAAGGACTGCAGGCTGAACAGAGACTGGAGGATAGCATTCATGTAGCAGGTGTTCCCCAGGTTGGAGAATCTGCAAACAGGACCATAAACAAATTGTGTTCTTACAACAATATGAGAAATGAATAATAGATATCTAAACAGATTTTCCCCAAACACAGAGCCGTTATAGGTACAGAAATCAACACAAACAAATAATTATAGGAAAAGAATAGACATTTTCAACCAAACACCAACTTTAAAGGAAGAGACCCTATGGGTGTGTGGATGGGTGTGAAGAGGGTCAGTAAATTAGGGGACACCAATCACCCCTCCTTACCCCTGCAGTGGAGGCTGAAGCGGTGCCATAGTGGATGGCTTGGGCCTGTTCCACCCGCTGTAGTCCGCACTGGGACGAGTCCTCTTAAAGGGGGTTGAGTGACTCTGGAACATTAGGCTCCTTCTAGAGGAGGGAGACTGACTTGTGCTTGTTGGCCTTAAAAATAAAAGAGGAAACCAGTGAGATCTGTCATATTACAGTGACGCAGCTCTGACATGCATAGATAAGACAGGATTGAAGTCCTGCTGAGTCTGTGTAAAGTGTTTCATAGTAGGATGACAAGAACAGAACATTAATAACTTAGCAAAGATGCTGGGTTTCCAGGTCTATATAGTCTACAGTACACAAGAGGTATTTGGGGAGTACTGTGGTTTCCCTTGTCATTCTCCCTGTCCTTCAAATTCAGCACGATGATCTAATCTTGGCTACCATGTGTAAACTGCAGACGGACTTTGTATGGAGGAATTCCCTATACTGGAGAGATATCACAGCACAAATATGCTCTCCTAAGAGACAACATTTATACTGGAAATAATAAACTGAGCCAATAACAGGAGTAACACTAATGCTGGTAAAATACCTATCCAGGAATGAGCGACCCTGCAAGTAATCTTTAGTCGCCAAACAGCCACTGTAGAAGGATGATGGCTGCAGTGGAACTGGACCTAGTCAAAGGTTTAAAAAAAAAAAAAAAGAATGAAGAATATTATTTATTTGAACTTAATCTCTTATTTGAACTTCATCTTTTAGTTCTGTTATGTGCTGTTGCTGTTTAGTTGTAGAAGGTTTCTGTTCCATGGCATGCTACATGCAGCTGACAGGAGATGGTGGATTGCTTCTATGACAAGCCATGAAGAATAATCAGGAAATGAAGCAGCACCAACCTGAGCTCCTGTTGTCTTCTGACTGTTTCAGCTTCTCCTTGCAGCTCAGCAGGAACCTCTGGGACGAGTCCAGGCTGGCTTTGTTATTGCTGCAGGGCCAGTTAAACAATAATCTCAATCACTGTCATACATTTAAGTATCTCTTATCTAAGTCCTGCTCAACCCTGCAGTGCTAAAGCCGTTTAGCCTTTTTTTAAACCACCAGCACTATCAGCGCTGGGAAGAGAAGCTTAATGGTTTCTATCACAACAGGGATCCAAAGATTCAGGTGATTCAATCTGCCCCTTCATAGAGAAGTTATAAAGGTTCTATATGGGGCAGCAGAGTGCTACAACCACCACAGCTGGCTATCAGGCAGGACCACATACCAAACATCCACATACTAGAACCTAAGAACCCAAGTTTCAAGATATTCACAGCAGAGGCTATAGGCTCATTGAAGCAATGAAAAATAAGAACAAAAGGCCATCAGCTCAGATCAAAATGAACCCTAAAAAATGACCTGGACCAAATTTCCTCTGTGTGTCTGTCAAGCTTCCATTTACCTGGAGGAGTCGTTTTCCTTGGGGTAGTCCTCGCGAAGATCACTCCCCGAAACCATCAGCCTCTTCCGCTTCTCACTTCTGAAGAACACGTGGAGGAATTGAAAGATCACCAAACCATTAGGGCACCATTAAAACTTACAGACTACGTATGAGAAAAGTAGAATGTCCAGCTGCTTGGGAGGATATTTCAAAGACCTTGCCCCTCTGAACAGGGCCCCTCAGCCCACCTGTTCTCAGAGAGCCCATGGCGCTCAGGTGTGGAGGTGATCCAGCTGGGGCTCTCCAGCTGCTTTAGTGGGGGGTCCTCCTCCTTGTGGGGCCTGGCCTGGCAGAAACATACAGGTAATGCATTCCTGTCCTTTGCACTGTTTGATTATTACACAAATTGGGATGGCAGGTATGCCATCCACTAAGTTACGGCTTGGCGGGGCATGCCCCATACCTATACAGCACCGAGAGTTTGGCACTTTTCAGGGTTTCCTACAGAAGTAACCACAATGACCATAGACTCTCAGCCCTTAAAAACATTAACTTCTGTATGTTCTGACCTAATGTAACCACACAGCATTCAGATACAACTTCACATATCCACACAATAAAGCCCCAAACTTGGGTTATTTTGCCGTTTTTCTCCTTCTTCTTCTTTTCCTTCTTCTTCCCATTTTCCTGCCAAACTGCCTGCCTCTGTCGTGATGTTATCCAATGGGGAGAATTATTATTTGAGGGTATGGTCCGTATACCTGCTCATCAAACTTACCGTCCAATAAAAACGCTTCATACTAATGTTTTTTCATGTTAATGTAGTGAATGGCTTTGTGCTTTCCAAGAAGCCACTGTAGCTTAGTGGTTAAAACTGCAGTCTGTCACACAGTGGATAGTGGGTTCGAGCCCAGCAGGGCACATGCGTATTTTCCACAAAAACAATGTGCAACTGTTAAGTTATTTTAATTTTTTAGACTGTTATTATTTTCACATTGACACATTAACGTATTTTTATTGCAAAGGCAAAACAGGTTTACAATATTAACTGTTCAATGTTTCACTTGTATAATATCACACCCTCCTCAAACCAGACGCTCGCTTTTGTCTGGTTTGGGGAGGGTGTTACGCTCTGCTCTTGCGGTCATGACTGACTGACTGTGAAAACCCCTTGCCTCGGCCAACATTTCTTTATTCATTAATTTCTTCACTTCAGCTCTGTTCACTTTATCCTTTTCACACATAACACAAGGTCACCATAAAATTAACTACTAGGAAAATTAAGAATTTACGATAATAGCCTACATTAAAAATTGAGGATAGCCTCTTTTAAGCTGCAAGCCTTTAAGCGATCGGATTTATAAACCGCCAATTCCCCAAACATATCTGATTCATGGTTAGTCACTTATAAATAAAGATAGCCTCCGAATGTGGCTCTAGTCTACGCTACTCTGCTGATAATGTAGCTTACTGCAAACACTTTTAATTATAATAATAATAATAATAATAATAAGAAGAAGAATAATCTCTGGTATGTACTTTCTTAGTAGTATCTACTGTTTTCTTTCTGGCTAAGATTCCTGGGAAATATGCGTTGTCCAATTAAGCTTGTTCGCCAACGTTACTTCCTGCTTCTCGTCAGGAAGCAGAAACAAGCTAGGCTACTACGAAGCGAATCAACATGCATTATAGCCTACATTCATTGCACTACAGAAAACAAAACTAAACCTAGTTGTCCGGTACCAAAACATTTCCTGCAGGTAACGTTCTACACTACCGGAAAAAAAACTCTGCTGTGCAGAAACTCACTAGCTCACTCGCTAGCTCGTAGCCCACACATGGAAGGTTGGAGTTACGCATCCGGCAATCCAGTGTTGAATAGCCTAACTGCTGTGCTTATGAACTCACTAGCTCGCTCGCTAGCTCGTAGCCCACACATGGAAGGTTGGAGTTACGCATCCGGCAATCCAGTGTTGAATAGCCTAACGTTAAATGTATCTCATTTTCTATAGAATACTAATAGCCCTATTTTAAAACTGTATTTCCATATTTTACTGATGCAAACTATTTAGGCTGTACTAGCTATTTAGGCTGTATGTTTTTCATCTAGAATGTGTTTGCGTAGCCCATTGTGCATGTATGTCTCCATGTAGACTTGGTTCATTAATTTACATGCTTCTTCATGATCCATAGCTCAGGTGGTGCTGTTCATTGTATTTCATTGCACATTAAATACTGCTCATCTACAAACTATTTTAATGTAATTGTGTGCTGTCTGTAATAGGATAACTTTTCTCATTCTTGTCAATAGAGGGCGTTATGGTTAAGCAAATGTTTGCATACATTTCTTTGGAATGCATGTCTCTCTCCGTGTTTATCTTCATGCGTTATTCATCATTAGTTAGCTATAAAAAATAAGTGATATCAGATCAAAAACGTCTACGACGTAAAAAAAGCCAAGTTACTCACGCATAGCCTACATAGCTGTTCTTAATTCCAAGTTGCAAAAACTAGGCCTGCCTTTAAAATTCTTGATATCAAAATGTGGCCAAGTTACAACTACCAATATTGCCTATCGTAGCTCACACTAAATAAACTAGCTCTATTCCAAAGCAATGCTATCCAAACTTTCCTAAATTATTTAATGCAACTTGGCCCTGTGTTTCTTCATCTTACCATCTCAAGAGAATGTGGTCAATGAAACTGTATGTGCCACATCAAACTGCAAAATGAAAATAATTTATAGTGGAAATACTCTGATTCAGATGTGTTACACTTAGAAATTAAACAGAAAAATTACTACACTATAGGGCATGTTTGAAAAATTGTCTGCATCCACTGCTTTGGGTCTATGAAAAGCACAGAATGAATGAAATGTATTATTATTATAATTATTATTATTATGTATTTATTGATTTATTTATTTTGATTTCTATCAAAACCTGTGTGGTCCTACAGAGCATAGATATCCTTGTGTTCACAAAATTCTGTTTGCAAATATCATCATCATTTTTATCTGCATTTATTTATTCATCACCCCTTTCTCTATTGTACATGATGTTTCTTCATATAAATGTCTGTTTGTGAATTGTAAAGAATGCTGTAGCAGCAGTTAACATTTTAAAACCTGTACATTTTCTAAAGTAAACTTGCAAACAAAGTACAACCATATCCTTTCTGGAGTGTAATTATTCATCAACTGTTAAAAACATTCATTGAAATCATATGTTGTTCCATGAGGCACAATCTCTTCACATGCAAAGATGAAGAAACACAGGGCCAAGTTGCATGAAATAATTTAGGAAAGTTTGGATAGCATTGTTTTGGAATAGAGCTAGTTTATTTAGTGTGAGCTACGATAGGCAATATTGGTAGTTGTAACTTTTTTTTTGCAAGTTGGAATTAAGAATTTATGGACAGCTATGTAGGCTATGCGTGAGTAACTTGGCTTTTTTTATGTCGTAGACGTTTTTGATCTGATAAAAATATACAATACAAAAGGGATTAGTGCATTAAAATATTAAAAGTCCTGATAGAACCTAGTGAAATATTTACACAGTTGGACACCCAAACGTGGGGGGTATTTCAGAAAGCGGGATTAAGGAGTTAGCCGGCTAATTTTTGTAAATATTTTGAAATAACCCAGGGGGGTATACTACGAAGCAGGATTACAGAGTTAGCTGGATAACTGCACTGAGCAAAACCTGGAACCATCCCAAATCTTTAACATGGACTGAAGTAAAAAGAGCTGTTCCGGGTTTTACTCAGTGCAGTTATCTAGCTAACTCAGTAATCCTGCTTCATATTATAATCCCCAGGCTCTCATCCAATCGGATGCCATGAAATTCAAAATATTTACAAAAGGTAGCTGGCTACTCCTTAATCCCCTGGAGTTGAATATCTTACACCAAGGCACAACAACAGTGCCCTGCTCTGGACTGATTGTGAGCACAATTCCCAACAATGAATTTCTGATCTCTCACACTCTCTACCTGTCTCTCCACAGTGGCCATGTGTGGGCTGGACTCATTCTTCAGCAACCGTTTCCCCAGGACACCTCCAAAACTTGCACTTCCCTGGGTGGTCTTTAGACCTAGTAGAGAGAGAGGAGAACTTCCTCAATGCTCCTTGTCAGATATGTTGTTCTTAAATTGGTGCCTGGTTTTCTCTCTATCTCTACCTCTACCCCCCCCCACCCCCCAAAGGAAATGTCCTGAGCTCATTATCTGTGCACAGATCTTGGATGGCAACACTGCAAGTTTTATTACCTCTGAGGAGACACAGGACATTAAACTATTTAGGGCCCAACGTGGCTTAGAATATCATCGATGGTTTCCTTTTTGATTTTCAGTTTGCATGCCAATCTGTGACATTTAATTGAAATAACCAATTGAAAGTCAACATGTCTACGCAGATAATGGTTGTGGGGGCCTGCCCATTTTTAATTTGCCTTTGTACCTCAAGTTTCAATCGGAGGCCAGGGTGTTACCATTGGTCTTGTCACATGGACCGTAATACTTTGCCCAAATTTAAGGATCGTACAACAATCATTCAACTTTCATTGTTAAACATGCATCTTTTGTAGAGGTTTTCAGTAATTGATCCGAATTGTCCTAACCCACTGTTTGGTCTTATTACAATGATGTTATAAACCCTGAATCTTTTGAGAATAATATCATGGTGCTTTCAACAACATAAGATAAGAAGTTTTCTTATAAATTAAAGTTGTTCGCTTTCGGATAAGCCAGTCCTTGCCACTGCAGCAGTTCCTGGAGTCTTGGAGAAGAAGTATTTCCTTGGTTGTGTAAACTCACGACATCTGAGTTTTTATAGCTGGCTTTTCTTTTGTTCCTCCTGCACGGAAACTGGAATATTCTGGCAAGGTCTGGCTCATCGCTCTCTCTCTCTTTACTGGTCATTTCAATTTAACATGGTTTAATGTCTTCTTTTTTGTAAATTATAAAGAGTGAGCCTATGTTCATGAATGAATGTATGATTCCAATTAATTATTCTAATTGATGGATTTTCCTGTAATAAATTATTTAATCTGAAGACCTTGATTTACAACTTTGTTTTGACTTGTTAGTTGATCCACCAGGTTACTAGCTTCCCCGACACCCTCTACACTACAAGATCTTTCTCAATGCCCCTCTACACTGCAAGATCTTTCTCAATGTCCCTCTACACTGCAAGATCTTCCTCAATGTCCCTCTACACTGAAAGATCTTTTTAAATGTCCCGCTACACTACAAGATCTTTCTCAATGCCCTCTACTATGTTGGTTCAGGCACTTTCAGTTTAAACCAAACAACCGTCCAAATGATCTGCTTCTGAACTGAACCGAAGAAGAAAAAAAAAGATAGGGATAGTCTAGTAACTGAGAACAAAATGGCTGACCTGTCCGTTTCCCCTCCTTAAGTTTTTCCAGGTACTCCCTCATTTTCTGGGCAAGCATGAATGGCACCTTATCTAAAGTGACCACGCTCGAGTCAGTCAGGTTAAGCACCAGTCGGATGAGAATCTGCCTCGGGCCAAGCACCACTTTCTCCACATTCTGCTTTAGCTGCAGGAAAAGCACAATTAAATGAATAAATCCACAAACAAAACTTCTTCAAACATCTACTCCAATCCTGCAGATATATTCATGAGTGCCTGTGTGATTTCATTCATAACTTTGTTGTACCTGAAATATTTTTGGAGCACCCCCACAGTTGAACTTCAGACACAGGTTGACCTTGTTGTCCCTCTCATGAATCTCGAAGCTGCCCTCCTTCCACCGGGTGGTCCCCAGCTCCAGACTCTTGATGCGAATGTGGACGGAGTCCCCCTGTAGGACCTTGCGCACTGCAGGTGCCATCACTGGCTGTCAGGATGGGGATCCTCCTATTTTAACTTCCACAGCTGAGTTGTACCAATAAACTGGGGCCAAGATCAAATCAATTCTGAAAATGTAGGCAAAAAAATTACTACAGCAAAAGTGAAGGGCATCCTTTATGCACCTGGCACCCTCAGTATTATTTCATTTGTTGAAGCCATTTACAGGAACTGAGGAAGGTGTAAAATACTTAGTTTTATTTTAAGCCACTGGCTGTCAAGTTCGACAGAAGTCTTGAAATTAACGTTTAGTTACTTGACATATTCTAGCACATAGCTACAATGTCTATTTAATCGACGCAGAGGACACACAGCCACTGCCGGCTAACGTAAACGTTAGTTATCTAACGTTATGTCAACAAAGTCCAGAAGCTAGCTGTGTAACGTTAGCCCACTAACAAACACTGAGCATAAGATAGCTGCTGCGTGATAAAACAAAAAACTAAAAGTCGGTGGTTAACAGTTAACGTTACTGCTGTGTTACCTCGAAAGTCAGCAAGCTACCTATAACATTAACGTTACGAGAACTAAGTTACTGTTAACGTTAATGACCCAACATGCCAAGTAATGTTAACACACTCAATGAGCCAACTATCTAATTAGACTGCTAGCAGTGTAATGACAACGTATCTCTGGGATTGACAGCCATAGACATGTCATGCAACATATTTAGCTAGGTGGTAAAATTCCGCAATACTTCGTACAACAGCCAAACATTAGGCCTTTGCAACAATTAGCTAACGTTACTGGAAAGCAAATAAAGTTGGCTAATATAGCAAGAGAACGTTAGCACTAGGTAACTTAGCGATAACTTAAGTCATTAGCAAGTTGACTGGCAACATTATGGGAATTAAGGAATACTTAACTGTCACTTGTCTGCGAAAAAAAGGCTCTGGCTAAATAAAAGATACTTACTTCTGACTTAAAAGAATATATTCCAAAAATTCTACAGATAAATCATGTAATTCAGCTGATGATTCTTGCTATTATCCGTCCAGCCAGCATGCGCAGTTCGCTGTTCGGACAGTGTGGCTGCGCGACACTGCGCATGCGCTAAACACGATGGCGGGAACTGATCCACCGTCTCGCGAGAATGAACTTAGCTTCCGCTTTGCACCTTGCACGGGCTATCTTCTTGAGGTACTTAATGCCCTTTGGTCTTGCTCAGTTTTCTCGCAGTTGATTAAAGTATGTTCGCTTAGTAAAAACGATTTATATACATGTCCTATAATTCTACTGTCGTAATATAAGTACATACAGTTAATTAAACCAAGACATAACTGAATATTAACAAACACAAGCTGGACGGGCCCAGGAAGTCCTAACGTTACTTGATATCTCTTGATACTCTGCACTGTATATGCAGATAACGTGAAATAACTGAGAATGAGCTTCAATGTAAGTTACATTACATTACATTATAGGCATTTAGCAGACGCTCTTATCCAGAGCGACTTACACAACTTCTTATTACATTTATCCATTCATACAGCTGGATATATACTGAAGCAATTCAGGTTAAGTACCTTGCTCAAGGGTACAACGGCAGTGTCCTACCTGGGAATCGAACCTGCAACCTTTCAGTTACAAGTCCAGTTCCTTAACCATTATACTACACTGCCGCTCCAGTAAGTGATGTGTGTGTGTGTGTGTGTGTGTGTGTGTGTGTGTGTGTGTGTGTGTGTGTGTGTGTGTGTGTGTGTGTGTGTGTGTGTGTGCGTGTGCGTGTGTGTGTGTGCGTGTGCGCGCGCGACACAGACACAGTGGGGACCAAAAGCCTGAGGACACCAAGTCCTACCAGGTGTTGGTTGTTTTCATTATTTATCAAGGAATAATGCAATTATGATACTCCAGTTGCTATTCTTATTCAAGAATACATTATTGAATACAAAATTTTAAAAAACACTAATTTCCAAAACACTCATATCAAATGGGAAGCTATGTGAATATCTGGTTTGTCAAAGTGTTTTTCTATTTGTTGTCACGCAATTTATTCCATTCAAATATTAACAAATTAACAACTAAAACTATCAATTAAATGAATCTGCCATTCTACCCGTTAATGCCACTATATATATATATATATATATATATATATATATATATATATATATATATATAAACACAATAAATAGGCCTATACATAAAATTACACTTCATGAATTTGGGTAGATGAGAGATGTACATGGAAGACACATGTGGAAAAGCTAGAAACTAAATGTAAAAAAGTAATAAATTTAATGAGGGCTATATCTGGATATACATGGGGAGCAGATAAGCAGGCATTAATAGATATATATAGGGCTTTGATGAGATCAGCAATTGACTATGGGTGTTTTGTTTATGGGGCAGCAGCTAAATCACACTTAAACCAAATTGATAGAATGCAAAGCAAAGCCTTGAAACTTAGCATCGGTGCAATGAGATCAACACCATGTAATGCTGTGTTAGTAGAATCAGGGGAAATCCCACTAGAGCTCAGGAGAGACAAACTGGCTCTAACATACTGGATTCGGCTTAGGGGATGTGGGGATGAAAATGCCACTAAAAGTGTCCTAAACGAATGCTGGGAGTATAGACATAACGGAATAGGTTTTGGATGGAAGATAAAAGACAAATCAGAAGAATATGACCTAGATGGAATACATTTCAATTCCCCTACTCCAATAAGTAATGTTCCCCCATGGCTCTTCCCTAAAGCTAAAGTTGATTTTAGTATCCTGGAACTAAAGAAAAATTGGGCGGAACATGAAATAGGATACTGTGCAAACCAGCATATAATAAACACATATTCTAATTACCTACATATCTTTACTGACGGATCAAAAGATCAAAATGACCATGTAGGAATAGGAGTATATATCTCACAATTTAAAATACATATAGGGAAGAGAATTTCTGATAAATTATCAGTATATACAGCCGAGATAATGGCAGTGATTGTTAGTCTTCAATGGGTGGAAGAAGTGAGACCAGACAGGGTGGTGCTGTGTATTGACTCTGCAGCAGTTCTTTTTAGCCTACAGACAATGAACTCAATTAGGGAAGACCTAGTATATGAAATGTTTCAATGTCTATATAGAACGCAGAGAATGGGAATAGAAATAATATTTTGTTGGGTACCTGCACATGTGGGATTAGAGGGTAATGAAATTGCAGACAGGATGGCAAAAAGATCGCTAAATATGACGCACATAATTAATATAGCATTTGGAATAGGGGAAGGTAAAGCATTAATTAAAAAGAAAATATTGGAATGCTGGCAGAAAAAATGGGACGAGGACAGTAAGGGTAGAACATATTATAGGGTACAAAAGTCCGTTAGAGCACAGAGTGTTAAAGGGCGAAGCAGAAGAGAGGAGGTAGTCATATCAAGACTAAGATTTGACCATACTGGTCTAAATAAAACTTTATTTTTATTGGGTAAAGGGAACTCGCATAGTTGTGCACATTGTGGTATAATTGAAAACACTGAACATATAATAATGCATTGCATAAAATATAAAGATGAAAGGGAGCGTTTACAGCAAAGGGTAAGAGAGGTTGGACGAGGTTGGGATTTGGAAGGGATATTAGGAACAAATGGAGATAAGGTGTGGGAAGTACAGAGAGGGATAATAGAGTTCTTAATAGGTTCAGGATTATTTAATAGAATATAGAATTTTACTTTATACTTATAATTTTATTTATTAACTTAAGTGAATATCATAGAATAAAGAAATAATTATATTCATTTATTTATTTATTATTATATATATATTTTTTTTTCCTGGAATCCTGTTCTACATACTCCGGTACGGTAGGTGGCGGTATGCACCTAAAGTTGGTATTGCAATCCGCCAAAAAACACAAAGAAGAAAGAAGAAGAAGAAGATTACACTTCATGTGACAAAATCATTGCGCGCAAGGTGATGGTTCAAAGGTCATAGTTCAGGCGCTTGCGGTCCGGGCGGCGGCGTTGTCGTCTCTGTTGGTAACAGAGATTCTTTTTTATTGTTAATATTTAGATTGTGACTGGTTTAAAATAGGTACTCAGCAACCCCCCGGAGACCATATCCAGGCGCTGCAGAGAATGCTGGCTACAGGAGCAGTAAGAATTCATAGTTATGATTTTGTTAGGTTGTTTTAGAACTCCGAACAAACGAATCCTTTCATATTTACCAGGAGGGGTAGATTGCGGCTAAACTAATAGCTAGTACACTGCTTGCCTAGCGAAAGGGTAACGCTAAGGTGAGGGACTTGGGTCTACAAGTTAGCCAAGAGCCCTCAGTTAACGTATAGCTAACAACCTAACGTTTTGTGTGTACACTGCATTTCCCCTTGTATGGTTAGCTACAACAAGTTCGTTTGCTAAGTTGCTAACATTAGCCAAAGTTAATTCGTACAGTGAGTGTTGAATTTTATTAGTTAGCTAAGCACGCAAAATGTGCACTAATGTGTTTTGTTATTTAGTGTCTATAGCTTTCTTGGTCTGAGGTTCCTAACCTTGGTCCTGGGGGACCCCTAATGTATGCTGGTTTTCGTTCCACAGTTGCAATCACAAAATGTAATTTCTTTCTTAATTAGGTGGATGTTTAGAGGGATTATTTACCCTCTTAAACCACATACAAATCAGAAATAGCTATGCATTCCATGAAGAATAAGCCCTATGTTCACATTGTGCTTATTGTGCTATATTGCAAACAATTACGTAAGACATAACAAATATATTTAATTGATGACCGAGGTGATTGGTGAAAATGTGGGCACTAAAACTAACCGTTTGTTGAAGAATGAAGAATTGTAATATTAAGCAAATGACAATAAGTCAAACCTGCATTGTGTTAATAAGTTTAAGGGAAAAATTATGAAAGAACTTAAACATGGGTTCAACAGCCTAATTACGAGCCTATCGGTTTACCTCAGTCTATTTTGATCAGTTAAAATAAATGTACTTCTTTTTACATAATTGTTTGCAATATAGCACAATAAGCAAGATGGCCAGTTAGATTTTGGCAAGTGCATTTCTGGATAATTCTTATTGGCTGGACTTTTGGCACAATTGACAGTAATGTTGCAGCTGAAAAAAAATCTGTAAATGAGGGGACGTAGTTTAGAGTGTGAGCAGAAAAAATCTGTAAACGAGCAGGGCAAATTTCAGTGCCGGACTGAGTTTTGAGTGTGAGAAGAGCAAATCCATACGTAAGCCAGGGGAATTCTGGGCTGCATTTGGATGCAAATTTTATACTTTCTTCTTGTCGTTCCCTTCCCTTTGCTTCAAGCGGAATGCCCAAAATACCAAGATGAAATATGGCAGTGGGATTCGATTCCAATTTAAGAAAGGGGAGGGAGTAATTGTATTCTCTCACTCCCTCATTTATCCTCCCTTCCACCAAGGGTACAAAGTGCAAGCTTCCAGCAAGAATCCCAAAATGCAAAACTCCACACAGAAAAAGTGGGCAGTCGCATTTCAACTCTATGGAGTAGCACTTCCTATATTGGTTGCGAGGGCCCTTGCAGAGCACCTGTCACAAAATGGCTCACTCGAGGGAAGAGAGCAAGGGAAGGGAACGTGTTAAATTGGGTCCGAAGGCAGCCCTGCTCTCAAATTCTTTTCTTGCGCGCTCTGACTTTTGGCATTAAAGTGACGCTATATATATCAACAATGTACCACCACCGTGCACAAAGATGCAGACGGTGATATCCGGCAGCCACTTCCTGTGATAGTATATGTGGCGACCACAGAGTTTTGACCGAGAGCAACTTGCCAGGCAGTGTCAAGCCTTGGGTTAGGATAGCAGTTCTCCCTGGTGGACACTAGAAGAATCTAGATAAAGTTGTCTTTCAAACTTGTAAATACCCAAACTGTTATTACATCACATTCACGTGCAGACGCTTTTATCCAAAGCGATGTACTATAAGTTCATTCCATAGGTCAATGAAACGACTGCAGACAGGTCAGATAAAGTACCGTTCTATCATAATGTAGCAGCTATCCATAGACATGACCATTGAGTCTCATCCACATAGTAAACATTGGCTAAGGTTTAAGGCTACGTCAGTAAGACATGATAAACTACAACATCATAATCAAGACACTCGTGTTACATGAGTGTTAGAGAATTAAGGTACAGGATACAAGAAACAAGTGCTACATGAAATCCGTATGAAATTATATTAATCCAGGGTGGCGGATTGCAGTAATTTGCTTTGCACTCTCTCTGGGACACTCAGAAGTTACCACTCATTTAGGGTAAATTTGGGGACCTGTAACATTAGCTAGCTACCATTAATATTATGTGGTCTGTATTTGAGTGTTTGCTATTTGTATGTTTAACTCTGGAAGTTCTCATGGCACAAGTTCAGCAGTGTACCATCCGCCATTCTCCTGTCACCCCCCTCTGTTCACTTATTTTTTGCACACTGTGTTTGGTGACTTTAAGGCAGTGAGCACAGCACTGGCGCAGGTGGATAGGGAAAAGATATATCAGTGGATCAATGAGCTGTCCAGCCCGGAGACCCGGGAGAATGCCCTGCTGGAGCTCAGTAAGAAGCGGGAGTCTGTTCCCGACCTGGCGCCCATGCTCTGGCACTCCTGTGGCACCATTGCGGCACTGCTTCAGGTAAGAACACTGGTTTGTACAGGACACAGTACTTTATTAGCAGAACCTCCTATGTCTAGTGAACAAAAAATGAAAAGGCCTATAAGTAGTGGCTTAGTATGGTGTTGGGCCACACCTGGCCAGAAGGGCCTGTAAGCGTTGTGGCACATATTCTAACAGCATCTGGGATTGTGCAGCAGGAACACAACACCACTCTTCCAAGAGAATGTCAATAAACTTATGCTCAGCTGATGGAAGTGGAATATATTGAGGTCTTCTTCAACAATAACCCATACATGTGCTGTTGGGTGCAGATGTGGTTACTGAGAAGGCCATTACCCATGGATAACATCAGTGTTGTGCTCCTCAGACCACCTTTTACACCCAGGAAAGAACTTTACATGCAGCACCATTAAGTTTCAGTTGACTTTCCTTTTAAGAGTGTGAGTGCTCCCGGTTTGTTCTAGGACATTCTGGAACCACCAGAACTCTGCGCTGTTTGTTAGTGCAAAGTTTTTATTTAAATTTCTCAAATCCATTTTTTAAGGTTCAGATGCAAGTGCAAATGTAATGGTGGTTTGCCTTTTTCCCCAGGAAATTGTCAACATATATCCCTCCATCAATCCGCCCACTCTTACTGCACACCAGTCCAACCGTGTGTGTAATGCCCTTGCACTTCTGCAGTGCGTCGCCTCCCATCCGGAAACAAGGTGCTCATTTACTGTACCTGTGGTGCTTTTAAAGAGTTTTTGTCTTTTCTGCAGTCTAGGTTGGAAGAAGAGTAATTTGATGCATTTCTGGTTTGGCGGTTGTTTGTATGTTTCAGGTCGGCGTTTCTGGCTGCGCACATTCCACTGTTCCTCTACCCCTTCCTGCACACGGTCAGCAAAACGCGTCCTTTCGAATACCTGCGCCTCACCAGCCTTGGAGTCATAGGTACTGAAATTAAAGCAGTTTTTGTGGTTCTTTTCCAGTGTGAGCTTCTGTGACACAAATAGTCTGTGAAACCTGGTGACTGGGATATTGGTGTGACACAAACCACTTCTGTGTGAGCATTAGTACATGGACTAATGAGTGTATTTGTTCTTCGTTGTTCTCACTGTTCTACAGAACTCTTGCTTTTCAAGCTTGAAGCACCAATCCCTGGGGTCTAGAGGTTCCTGATAAATTATTTTGTTATGTATTATTGTTTGACAAGTCACTATTCCCCTTCATCTATTATCAGTGGCTGTCTATTATTCATTCTTTCAGCCAAATAGTAAACATTAGGTGCCCTGAATATAACTTCAGTTTAGCTCTGTTTTTTCAGTGTTCCTTTAATGTTGTTCTCATTTCACAGCCATAATTTGTGTTCTGTACTGGTTACCTACCAGGACACCACTGACTGCCTTTATTGGGCTATTTCCAGCATTTCACGCTGTATCTCGTCTTTCAAGTTAAATGTTTTTCCTAACCGTAGGAGCACTGGTAAAAACGGATGAACAGGAAGTGATCAACTTCTTACTGACCACAGAGATCATTCCCCTGTGCCTGCGCATCATGGAGTCTGGCAGTGAGCTTTCCAAAACGGTAGGAGCTCTGCTGCTCTTCCACGGCGGTGCCTCTCCATATTGTCTGTACCCAGAGAATCATGGGAATTTGAGTGTTACTGTTTGGCAGTAATTAACATACTCTTACTCTGTTTTTCTCTCCTGGTAGGTTGCTACTTTCATACTGCAGAAAATACTCCTGGATGACACAGGGCTGGCATATATTTGTCAGACATATGAACGCTTCTCCCATGTAGCTATGATACTTGTAAGTTGAAATTTGTCAGATATAAATAAGTATATTATTGATGCAATGTTCCCTTGTAGGATTGATTGAGAAGTAGGAAAGTAGAATAAGGATAGGGTTTAATTGTGTTTGTTTACTTACCAGTTATTTGTGTCATATTTAAGGCATTAGTTGAAAAGGACAACATTACCTGTAGAAGAGTTTTTCTGAGACCATTCTCAGTTTTAAAACCAGGAGTTGAGAGTCTGGGGAATTGTCAGTCACACACATTTACCAGTACTGCTCTGCCCGTGTTCACTCAATTTCTGTTAACAGAAACAAATCGATACATCAGTCTAACAGCCTATATAATAACAAACTGGGAGATGACCAGCTAAGTGCTACTATGCAGGCAAGGCTACAACTGACTTTGTTTCCATTCTCATTTTCGTAAAGATTAATAGCGATAATAATAATTAGTTGTAAATGTTGGGGCATTGGCCTGGTCCTATAGCATTTGAACTGATTAGCGATGCTGTCAGATTTGTATCTGGATGTGCAGATGGTGTTGGCTGCACTGATTACATTATGATCTTACACTTTTTCAGGGGAAGATGGTGCTGCAGCTCTCAAAAGAGCCATCAGCTCGACTGCTGAAGCACGTCGTACGCTGTTATCTCCGCCTCTCAGATAATCCCAGGTATTGAAAACACACTGGGGGATACCAGACTTTGCCAAACAGAGCCTGCCTCCTCTGTCCTCTTCCTGGGAGTCATCAGTGAGGAGCCCTGTACTCCATATACTGTATTGGATGCTTTGTAGCTTGGTAAAACAAGGGGTTAAGTATATGCAACGTGTTGTCTTGCTGTACTTAGGTATACACTGTCTTGATCACAGCAAACAGTGTATTAACCTTTGACCTTCCCCCTTTCCAGAGCGCGGGAGGCCCTCCGCCAGTGCCTGCCGGACCAGCTGAAGGACACCACCTTCGCCCAGGTGCTGAAGGACGACACCACCACCAAGCGCTGGCTGTCACAGCTGGTGAAGAACCTGCAGGAGGGGCAGATCACAGACCCCCGGGGCATCCCCCTACCCCCACAGTAACCCGAGGCTCTGGGCCTCGCCAGTGCTCTAGGAGATGGCAGTGAGGACACAGGAACAGACAGGCAGAGCTGGCCCACTGGACCACCCAGCCTGACAATGCCTGTCAAGTCTTTGCAAAGATTCAAGACAAAAATGACTAGACTGTCCTTTTGGTCCAGAAACCAGCTGTGAAGCCAAGCTCCAGGGCTTCCCTGGGGAAGGCTGTTCTGTTTGCATTCTCTTCAGTCTGTCAATGCCTTTCAGGTAAAGGAGATCAGAATGTGAAATTAACACCAGCCACCAGCCAAATGCTGGTATAAATTTGATTGTGGCTGGTAGATTTTCTACTCGAGCAGCCATTTTGGCAGGTAACCAGGTTGTGTTATATTGTAAAAGGTAATGTGGCTGGTAAAATGTTGAAAATGGCTGGTGATTTTTAGAATCCAATAGCCACTTTGGCCAGTGGGTAAAAAAGTTAATTTCATTCCCTGAAGTAGATGATGCCTTTGGATGCCATGTTCAGTCTTGGCCTTTAGTTGAACATGATTTAGATTCCACAGCGACTGAGTTTTTTGTCTACTGTAAATGCACTGTGCTGTAAAGTACATCTTGTGAAATGACTTGACAAACGTTATGGTGCGGAAGCCACATATTTTCTCCAACTTGTATTAAATATCTTTTGCTTGCTCTGTGAAGTCTGAAGTTAATTTTCAAGAAAATATATTTTTTCCTGTTTGGACTTTTCATCCAATTTGAGATTTTTGACTGTATTTTTGACTGTATTAACAGAATGTAATTTAAAATGTGATTCTTGAGATAAAAGGTTTAAAACAATTGAATTGAACCAGTGCACTTATGTATTGTTGCTTGAGATGTTCTATAAACCTCCACTGACATGCAAACAAATTCCAAGACAGTCAGTTTTTAGGAATATAGAACTACGATGTCTACCAGCCACATTTGAGCACAGTAGTCATGGTTATTTCATTTGGTTCCATTGGTAGATAACTTGCCAGATTTGTCCAAATGCAATTTCTGTTTTCTGTATTCTGAGCCTGTGCTTGGTGTTATCTGACTGAGTTCAAGTAACCGACTATCTGTTCTCCACATCCTTCATTGTATTTGGGGTGAGATTCACTAGGAAAGAGTGTGTGACCATCCATCATTTGAGGACACATTGTGTGAGCAAATGAAGGTGCATACTTGGGCTCATTGAGCCTTTAGAAGTAATTTCTCTCTGGGTTGGTATACATTGAGTGATTAATAAAGATTTTTTTCCACGGGTAGAGTTGACCCAATTTTAGATTGCCCTGCTCACAACCGCAAGCCTGTTCCTCCAGTGCACCCTCCTCCAGAGATTCAGAACATGTGTGTCCTCTGGAGGACAGTGGAGTAACAGGAATCCCCTCATAAAAGTGCAGTTATTGGCAGTTTTACTCAGGATTTAAATTGATAATATATTGACAAAGGTGCCAATTGCAAGGCAGTCCTTCAGTCAGTCCTGCTACAGTGTGTTAGGCACTGAACTGAGATTTGCTGTGTTTCCCATGAGTACACCAGCTCACCTGCCTCTAATGGGCTTGGAGTAGCACAGGAAGCTTAGTACGTTGCATTATAAACATAAACAGATGTTTGCATTGGCAGATATTCTGTCCTAAGAGCAATTAAAGTCTTTGCCACCCATCTGCAGTGGTGGTGAATAAATCTGATGCTAGAAGCCCATGCTATTGCAATATTATTACATTGGTTTTCCTTTAAAAGTGTTCCCTAAATGAATTAACTTGGGCTCAAACCAAACTCTTGCACATTGTAGTTATGTTTTTGCAAAGGGTTTTGTCCAAACTCGGCTGGACTGAGTAGTGACCAATCAAAAGAAATATTGCCTGTTGTAACCGAATACTAAAATCTTGCTTTTGTAATGTAAAACTAAATGGACCTTTGGGTGCTGTATTACATTACATTAATTTAACAGATGCTCTTATCCAGAGGAGAACTTTAGAACCGAAGTGCACCACCTGATTTACCTCAGTCACAGTGCCAGACCTGGCTAACAGGTTCAGAAATCATGGATTTTAGGACTGTTAGGCATTAGCGGGTACAGCATGTTGTCAGGATTTACCAAGGCAAACAGGTCGGGTATTATTTCCAGGACCATGTAAATTACTTCAAGCAAAAAGCATGTGATCAAGGAGGTGGAAGTTAAGTATGAGGTACCAGAAGACACACATTTACTCAGCCCTCAGCCCTGAAAAGCCACGCCACACTCTGCTAGTCTTACATTATGTTTACTTATTCAGCAGATGCTCTTATCCACAGCCTTCTATAGCTTATGTATGCACAGAGTGCTTAGGCCAACACTAGTTAGAAAAATGGTCTTTATTGCAATCAATACAATGCTGTTATGAACATATTATTCATGACATTCATTTTGGAATTCAGCATGCATATATATTTTTTCTTTTTTTAAAGTCAAAAGTAAAAGTAATATGATGTGAATTGTGATTAATTACACTTTTATTGACACCTACAGACCCCAGAATGTATGTTTTTTTAAACAGTCCCCGTCACCACCCCCTTTCTGTCTCGCCCCAGAAATGTCACCACTGAGACCTTGAATTGAGGCAATGTAGGGCTTGCTGTCTAAATTAATTCATTGCCCTCTTTATTTAGTGGAGCGCTTTAATTGTTTCCATCCCATGTGCCCTAGCCCCCCTCTACACACCCCTCTCCATCACTCCCCAGGCACCAGCTGCTCTGCCGCATGCGAGCACTGCAGAATTACCGTATTACAAGATCCTTCAGCTTCTCCTCAGCTCCTGCACACTTACACTGCTTTCACAGTCAGGAAGCGATCATCACAATTTCCTGCTCTTTCATAACATTTTTGCAAACGAGGTTGCTGACATTTGCACATGAAAAGGTAACAATTTATTGTACACCTAGACTAGTGCATCTGCAAGAGAGAGATGGAGAGAGAGGGTACAACAGAGGAGGGAAGGAAACCAGGAAAAGGAGCACAAATGCAGTGCAGGAAATGACAGGAAGAAAAGAGAGGAGGAGGTGCTTGGGTGGCAGAAGGGTATGATTCGGCAGTGTGAGGGAGAGAGGGAGTAATGGAGAGAATGAGACGGGGAGGGTGAGGGAGGGGGGAGGGATAAGAGCTAAGAAGCAGGGAGGGGGAGAGAGGGAGGTGTGAGAGAGAGAGAGGCTAAAGGAGAGGAGTGTGCCTCAGCACATGACGGTGCTGACTGGTGATCATCTGTTCCCAAGGCTCTGCAGTCAGACAGAGCATCAAGAGGCTGAGGCAGGGCCAGTGCTCCGAGGCCACTCCCTGCCAGAGCTCCAGGGAAGCACTTCCTCTCCGCAGTCTCCTCCACCCCAGGGATGCTCCTCTGCTAGGTGAGTGTTTACAGCTTCCCCCAGCAACCCATCCCACTGTCTGCATGGGACATATTTGGACTGAGAAGGGTGGAGCGTACTGAGGACGGATCTATTAGCTTCTCTTTGTGCTGCTGTGACCTCAGTATTGAGCTGTAGGTTATGTGCTGTTGTTGAAGAATTTCTGTCAGGTCTTTTGTGACCGTTTTATTAATGAAAAATAAAGAGACAATGTGATTTATGAATTGATGTGTTCTCTTTGTTCTTTTTGGTGTGTTCACACAGCTGTGAGAGTAAGTGCTTTGTTTACAGATGTTGTTTTGGCTGCTGAGTGAGGCCAGTGCGGTTATGGTTCATCAGGGTTTATGTTTTTCAATATTTTGTCTTTTGTGATGCTTTCTTCATTTGTGCCATGAGGTCTTAGTAATGATAAAGCTATTGTGCATGGCTCAGTTGAATTACATTGATTTTAGACTTGGATATGGCCACTCCGCATCGTGTGACTTTATTTCCCATCTGGTGTATGATAGATTAAACTCTCCCCTTGCCAGAAGTGTCTCTCTTGGTCTCTGATGGGAATTAATTAATTATCCCCAGAGACTACCCTATAAATCCACCAAAATAAGTTTGCTCTTTGTTTGAAGTAAATTATCATGAGCAATAGGGAAGCACCTTTATGGCAACACAAAGCTGGGGTCAGAGTGGCTTAAGTACAGTGAGATTGTGGGCATTGGGCTAATGAAGCTAACCACATTTTTCAGCCACGGGGCATTGGGCTAATGAAACAGGCCCCAATGTTTAGCCATGGGGCATGGAGCTAAGGAAGTCGGCCCCAGGTATCAAACTTGTGTTGGATGGGTAATGCTTGGCATACTATCAATGCAGAAAAACACACAGCTATGTGATGTTCTGAGACCCACATCAGTGAACTGGTTCCATGTGGAACATGTCTACATATTCCATGTATTCCATGCGCAACATTTCTACATATTTCTGCTTATTTACTTTGATGAGAAATGTTTGTGGTTTATAGTGGTATGAAACAGAGATTAAGATTGATTCTATCTGCAATTCCTCAGTCCCTTTGTTGTGTGTGTGTGTGTGTGTGGGGGGGGGGGGGGGGAATTATTATAGTAAAAAAGAAACAGCAAGAGCACAGCACTGAACCAAAGCAAATAAAACTGCAGTAAAATAGGGGGGGGGGGGGGCACAGGATGGTCTCTCACTGGGCCCAGGGCCCACACCGTCTTGCTGCATCAGCGCAGTCTGGGACTCCAGATGAATGGCTTATATAAGGCTGGGTTTCAGAGACACCTCTCCCTCCCCGCTGCCCTCTTATAACACTGGTGCGATGGGGGGGGGTTCCCATGCGTCAGTTTCCTCAACCAATTAGAGCGTAGAGGAAACCCTGAACTGATTCTGATTGGGTGCTTCCTGCTGTTGGTAACTGCAGTGTCCACGAACACTAGCCAATCGATAATTTAATTACCTGAAATGTTGTTTTGCTGATATTTTGCTTTAAGACTATGCTGAGCTCTCTGTTTAAAGAATGGAAAATTAAACCTTACTGTGATTAGGAGACTAGAGAAAGCTATGCTTCTGCCATGTAAGGCTAACAGAGAGTCGGACCTCAAACGCTAAATTAAGCGGTGTATGTGCAAACTATAATTTTTTTTATTATGGTAAAAAGGGGAAAATACCAGAGGTAAAACCTTATACATGTATATACAGTATGTGTGTATATTAGCAATACCTCCAAACATACTATACTCATTTTCTCTCCAGTTGTTTCTTTCTCTGTTTATTTTCTGTTATAATTGCACAAGTAGATGGAATACCAACTACATGTGAGTTCATACTTTTAAATACATTTGAATGGAAACTGTATTAATTAATGTCTTTGGTAGGCAGCGGTTGTGACAGTAGAAGAAATGGCTTCAGGCATTATTTTCCCATGTGAGTTTATTTTGGTTTAAAATAAATCTACTGAAATTAATATGTAATTTACTGCATGAACCCCAAAAGCGTTATATATATAATGATTTACATATAGCGTAACTTTCCATACTCGGGGTATGACATGACAAATGATTTAAACAAAAAGAAATAAGCTGAGGATGACTTCATGATGGAATTTGGGTCCAGTCATCAGTTTGATTGTCGCACCCCCCCCCCAGGTACCCATAGTGATGCCTACCTGCAGCCCCTGATGGTGGGTTCTGTGATGAGGAAAGTGAAGTCACGCTCCCGTAATAAGCAACGCTACTTCAAGCTGCAGGAGGATGGCATGAGCATTTGTGAGCTGTACAAAGAGGATGGAAAGGCTCAATCCACTTGTGAGTGTGTGTATGTGTGTGAGAGAGAGAGACCAGCTTGTGTGTGTTTGAGGTACCATCATGTGACACCTGCATGTGAGACCTGCTCTGGGCCATTAAAAATAAAGTTAAATATTTTACTGTGAGACACGAGAGAAACATGACTGCATGAAACATATGTAAAGTGGTAAATGCAGAGAACATTATTACAGGTTCAAGAGCATGAAAACGATGTAGCCTACTGCATGTGGGGTTTCTAGCCAGAGCTAATTTGTGACCCCTGTCCCTGGTTAAGCTTTTCAGCTTTAAAACATCAATACATAATATCATCATTACAAAAGATACATTCATGAATGGAAAAGTGCGCACATAGTAAGTAGTGTAATTATTTACAGTATCATACAATAATTATATCAAATTACAGTAATTTATATGTGTTTGTGCATGTGTGTATATAGTTCACCAATTCATGACAGTATATGTACTGTATATGTGTATGTGCATATGTGTATAGGTGGGTGTTTTTGTATACGTGTGCGCATGCGTGTACGTGCGCACGTGTAGTAGCCTATGTGTGTCTGTTCCTCTGTCTGTGTGTATATGGCTGTGTGCGTGTTTGCGTGCATGAGTGCATACTACACATGATCTGTGATCAATGATTGCAGATTTGGTTCTGTTTCAGCCAGTGTTTCACCTTTCCATTAAAAGCCTTTAGATTAGTTTGAGCTTTTATTTCAGTTGGTAGGGCATTCCAGAAATGTATCCCTTTTACTGAAAAAAGGCACATTTACTACATACTAAATTTAAGGCTACACATTCTAAAGATGTATCCAGTTTGATTTCACGACATTTAAAAGTGTCTGTGGCATAAATCAATACGCCCCATCCCCTGCCAGTTGATCTGTCTTTTCTGTAACAAACATAGCCAGGAACGCCAATCACGCTGGTGGGGATATTACAATTAAGCCACGTTTCACTCAGTGCTAGAAAGTCCAGATTTGAGTCCGTCAGTAGATGTTGAATTTGATCTCCTTTTGATATTATACTCCGAATGTTCAAATGTCCACCCAGGATACCTTTAGGATTAGACATAGAGTCCCATATTACCTTTGCATGATGTACAGTCTGGAAAAATCGAAATTCATATTGTTTTTGTGCGGATACCAGTCCGTTTTTTTCAATGTGGTTTAGGAATACTGTTAGCTGTGCACATCGCCCGCTCTGGCAACTTAGGTCGTCTGTGGGAGTATGGTCGTTCAAACTCACCAGGCAGTTTTTCGTGGCCCTCCAGGTGGAAAACAGGTGGATTTAGTTCTCGTTTTACAGTCGCAGCGTGCAGCACATTTTGCACAAGCTTCCGTTCAAACAGGCCCAATGAATCCGTCCCTCCAATTGGTCCAGGCGCAGCCCCAAGGCTTGTAGCTCCAACGGAGCCTGCCCCTCCAGCGAGGTCCATGTTCAGACGCCCCTTGGACAGTCCGCTTGTTGGTGTTTGTTCCGGGGAAAGGTTGGTCTGCCTTTCAAAACCAGTCCCCGATCCACCTGAGAGAGGGGAGGAGTGTGACCCTTAAGAAAAGGGTCACACTCATGAAAGTCATATGCTGAAAATGTATTAACAAAGAACTGGGCAAGCAATGTCAGTTCAATGTCAAATGGTTCTAGGGCTATCATAACTAGTCACAGCCAGATTTATTTGACCATTATTTAAAGGGTAAAAATCAATAGGGCATGAACCACAGCAATATAAGTGTTTCCCCTTCTTCAGTCTCAGTAGGTGATGTAGAGTCGGTGCGGGAGGGGCACCAGTCGGAGGTCCTGCAGAGCATCGCGGACGAGTTCCCCGCAGACCGCTGCTTCACGCTGGTGTTCCGCGGTCGCCGTGGCAACCTTGACCTGGTGGCAGAGACAGCGGAGGAGGCACAGACCTGGATCAAGGGCGTGCAGAAGCTGATGGAGCACCTGGAAAGCATGACGCCGAAGGAGAGAATGGACCAGTATTCCCAATTACTCCATCATCTACAATCACTGCATCATCTCACAATGCTATCGCTAAGCAATTGCTTTGATCAGCACTCCAGTATAAAGAATAAACTTTTCATTTATTAATCATCATTCTCTGAAATATTAATAAAGGAGAACATATGAAATCATGCACTATATAATAAAAAATACATGGATGTTGAATTGCAGTTTCATACTGTGATTGGTCTAGATGGAATTATTCAAGTTCAAATTCAAAATTCACATTGAAGTCCTAACTCCCATCCACACACACACACACAAAGGATACCTTTTTTATATACGTACTTGTAGAAAGTTCTGCATTTTCAGTGGGGAAGTTTGCAAGTAAAATTCACCTTTACCAAAAGTCCTGTGCTTTTTCACATTATTGCCTGAAGTCACTCCTCCCCTCTCTCAGGTGGATCTGGGACTGGTTTCGAAAGGCAGACAAAAACAAGGATGGACGGATGAACTTCAAGGAGGTGCGGGACCTGCTGAAGATGATGAACATAGACATGAATGAACACCATGCCCTCCACCTCTTCAGGGTACGCTCACCCAGTGACTCAGAGTCATGACAGGAATGGTGGAGTTTAAGGTAGACTCTATGACTAAGTGCTATTGATGTGACTGTCTGTGGTACAAACAAACCATAAATATAATTTCAGTGTTTGACATGCCTCATATAAGGTGTCTCCTTGATAACATTTCCCCATATTCTCACTTTGTTTTTTAAAGCTGCCGCCCAACCATTCAGCCAATCACTGAGCAGTTTTGTGATGTCAGCACACCACAGTGTTATTGCATGTCTGTGAGAAAGATGCTTCTAATGCTCTTTGGCTCCACTTCCTTGATGTCTTGGTCAGTTGGCGGACAGATCGAAGTCGGAGACGCTGGAAGATGAGGAGTTTGTGGTGTTCTACAAGACGCTGACAAAGAGGGAGGATGTGTTGCGGGTGTTTAAGGAATATTCCGGGGATGGGCACAAGCTGAGCCTGATTGACCTGGAGGACTTCCTGCGAGATGAACAGCAGAACAGTGAGAGCAGCCAGAAACACGCCCTGGAGGTTATTAACCGATACGAACCATCTGAAGCAGGTGCTGATCACACCCGACCACACCATTACCTGCCAAAAATCTGACAACTCTGTCCCACATCAGTATTGATTACAATAAACCTGGATCAGTGTCTCATGCGGGTATGGACAAGCACTCCTGTACTGGCTGCATTTAAACATTTAAACTATCATTTACCAATTTCTTTGGCTCGTATTGGAACTGACCTGTAAACCTCACAGGTGGTGACTGGTGACCACAGTCAGCCTTATGTTCATTGTGAAGTAGAGAAGCTAACATGGAATTCCTGCTCTTGAGAATGGCAGCCATTAGATAGGAGGGGTTTCTGTGTTTCCACAAACACAAACGAGAGGGCCAATATTAAGACCTGGGACATGCAGAATCATATACACACTGTATAAAACTGTTTATTGATGTTAAAAGTATAAAATTTGCAATGCTTGAGGCTTAACCTTTCTGCTTTCATCCACAGCTAAGAGGGTTCCAGCCATGTCCATCGATGGATTCCTCATGTACCTGAGCTCAGCTGAGGGGTCCATCTTCAACCCCCACCTGCAGGGCATCTACCAGGATATGAGCCAGCCCCTATCCCACTACTTCATCTCATCCTCACACAACACCTATCTGCTGGAGGACCAGCTCATAGGCCAAAGCAGTGTGGAGGGATACATCCGGTAAGGTGCTGCGCCTACTGTATGATGGGAGAAGTCCCATAAAGACGAAAAGCAGCAACAATTTTCCAGTATATTTTGACATACAGTATTAGTCAACACATTTCTCAATACAAATTACAATATATTGTACTTTTCAAGTAATTTTATTTCACAAATAAGTCAGTGTCAGTTAAATGCTGAAAATATTATCTACTCACACCAAAAAATAAATCAAGAATGCTAATATGTTGGTTCTCTATATAAGGAAAAATATTGTTTTGTTGCGTAAGGGATCCTTTTAATTTGGCTGGCATATTCATCAGAAAGCAATGAAAGTCAGGTTGGGGTGAATTATAGCGTAGGGTAAGGTCTGTGAAATCTTTATGTCTAGAACATGAGCCCTGTCCATAAGGTCCACGGTCTGCTCAATTTCGGCTGCAGGCTTTTCATTGTGTAAATGCTTTCCAGATGGGATTGGCTTAGGCTGGAAATGCTCAGGGAACCATGTAAAGCCGATTACTGACTTGGAACTGTGGACTATGTGCTGGGTGTTCATCATTTTTCAGACATGAAAAGTTGATGGGTGATTTGTGATGGCTTACTGGACTGGCACAAATCCACATGCCTGCCAGCCAGATGGGTGCCTCAATCGCAGGGGACTCAAAGTTCTCCCGGGGGATTTTTCCGTCTTCTGCTTTACGTTGCCCTGCTACCTTCCCGACTTCTTCACTGCTCATTTGCCCCTTTTCCTTTTTGCTTTGACCCGTTACCCGTTTCTCGTCCTGTCTGCTTCTGGAAGGGCCCTGAAGCGAGGCTGTCGGTGCGTGGAGCTGGACTGCTGGGACGGCCCCAATGGAGAGCCAATCATCTACCACGGACACACCTTCACCTCCAAGATCCTCTTCAAAGATGTCGTCATAGCTCTGGAAAAGTACGCCTTCAGGGTGAGCAACCTGACAGGAACCCGACGGCCTATCACTGCACACTCCAGTCTCACAGGAATGCATTAGAAGAGCTTAAAGCCACAATAATTCAAGCCTGGTTTTAATGAGGTCTGTGGCTAAATGGTCTATGGTTAAACCAAATACCTCTCCTGTGCTAAAGCATAATGCATCTGCAGTAAATATTTTATGCAGTGTCTGCAGCCAGGCTGGCATGTTTTTCAGTGAGCTAGAGTTCCGGTGCATTTCACAATAATTCTCATTGTGTGTCCCATTGGACGCAGCAGTGTGCCCAAAGCCAGTGGTGGCACAGTTTTTCCTGCTGATGACCTCATTTTTTTTGCATAATCCCTCCCAGGCATCAGAGTACCCTGTGATCCTGTCCATGGAGAACCACTGTGGCGTTGAGCAGCAGGGGGTACTAGCACAGCATCTCCATCACATCCTGGGGGATAAGCTGCTGAAGAACCCTTTGGACATCAAAATGTCCGACAGGCTGCCTTCTCCACAGGTCAGGTCACTAACTGTGTCAGTTTAAGAGCATGCACTTATACAGATGAAAAAATGCCATGGATACAGGGTCTTTGTTTCCCCATCTGCCTCTTTACATACTTTATATTACTGTCACAGTAAAATGCTATTGGGAAATGAGGGTTTGTGTCAAGGCAAAAGACAGAATAACCCCCAAACCCCTTTCACTAAAGATTCCCCTCCTCATATTTTAAGGAATCAACCCTGGGGACAGCTCAAACAGCACACGGACAGATAGGTAGAGAAAATACAATTTTTATTTTGTCAATTCATTTAAAAAAAAAAAAGAAGACAATTCCACTCATACACACTAACCCTGGTTCCTTCTCACCCTTAAACACTCTACCCCTCTCGTAAGCGGTGGAGTCAGGGCAGGCAAAGCACAGCACACACCTGCAAGGCTGCAACCCGCTTAAACAGCTCACACACCCACTACACAATACACTCCATACACACCTTAAGGAAGAGGTACACTATTCTCTACCCTACTACCCGTTATTAAGCTACCCCTCTCCCACTACTTCTGTAGCTCTTGCAGCAGTCTTCCACCCTCCCCCTTTCCCCCTAAGGATTAGTATCCCAGGGCTTCAACCACACAAAAGAAAAAAACGAAAACAAGTCCCTCCCCTCCCTGGGTGCACGTTAGGACAGTCTTAGGTGGAGTCTTCCACGTTCGCATGGCGACACTCCCTCCACTCCAGTCCAGCTTTCAATCGCACAGCCGGCTGGGGAAATGCTGCAATAAGGAGGGCAACAGCGGACCTGAGGACCAGCACTTTCACCGAGGCAAACACAAGCACACCCACATCACACAAGTGTGTTCTACAGCTGGGCACTTCCCTGTAGTGGTGGAGCAAAGCTCCGGTATCTGCCAATACTCCACTCCGGGATCGCTGCCTGCCTCTGTTGCCACGGTCACTCGCCGTTGACTCCCCCTTTAGGTGACGTACTGCCGCTTCCTTTCTCCGGCCAGGCTCAGGTAGGCCTATGCTGCCGCATCGCCTGGATCTCCCGCACCACAGCAATCCCCATACAAAAAATGAAAATAAAAAAAACCAGAACCAAATAAAGAAACAAAAAAAAACAAAAAACACACTCACTCACTCATTCCCTCATTCCGACTTTATAAAAGTAGCAGCCCGGTCGGAATAACCATGTAATGAAATCGGGAGCCTCTCCACACTCCACACTCCCCCCTCAGTTCCTTACACCACAGACAAAATAAACAGTGAAAAAAACTTCTCCCCCACCTGCCCTCTACCTTTATTTTTCCCCCTCCTCAATCAAATGCCAATAATCTCACACCAATCACACATGCACATCTCACTCACATTCGTTGTTACATATGCATTCAATCACATTCCTCACATGGGTCTCCAATTACTCCGTCCCCAAACCAATCTACTTTCACCACCCGACATTTACAAGATTTTTTTTTTTTATGTCTCTGTGGCAAGATCGAGTGCCACCCTCGCGGAAGAACAGGCAGTACACAAGGGCTGTGGTTTTTAGCAGACACTATTTGTCTCTTTTGGGTTATTCGCTGGCTACGGTGTTCTCGGACACTTCTCTTCCGTCCTCTCCCATCATCGGCCAGCCCCTTTCATCTCCCGCTTCCCTCCTTTAAAGCCCAGGCTCACTGTCAAAGCAATCAGGCAATAATCCAACAATCATTCAATTGTTAATTATCGTGTTGTCCTGACTAACTCATGACAGCTGTGGTTCCGGGTCCGAGAGCCGCTCCGCTCACTCTCTCTCTGCAAGCAGAGGCTAACCACGCCCACCCTGCCACAGTCTCCTATAGAAGCTCTTAGGTAAATCAATGTGCATGTGGTTTAATAGCAGTTGGGCAGAATCCAGCAACCTCAGAACTGTTAACTCTAATGAGAGTGATCTCTTATGGAATGTGCAATAATTTTGGTCTCTTCTTTTCTGCTTACATGGATAATTAAGTAATCCTCTTAAACTGTGACAAGTGACAAGTCTCTTTTTAATGTAAAAAAATGGTCATCTCCAATCCCACCTGTATATGGAATGTCCAATTCGCAAACTATGTACAAGCGTGCTCATATGCGCCCCCTGATGCCGGATCGGGAGAGTGAAGACAACTTGTGGTTCTCCTCCGAAACACACAGTGTCAGTCAGCTGCTTCTTTTTACACCACAGCCACAAGTCGTGCACAGGCAGAGAAAGCAAGCCGCGGACACCCGGACAGCCAACAGGGGTTGCTCAAGCAATATATTCCTTAAGTGACGCGAAGACAATCGTGCGCTGCCCCTGCAGAGCTGCCCGCCACAGTCGGCACAGGCACGGGTTGGACAGTGGTGTTCACTCATGCACCCAAGCGGTGATTTTACAGAGTGGGCTACCCAGCAGCCTCAAATCTAATTTTTAATGGGGAAGCAATCATCACATTTCCCCTGGTGTTGTTGAGGCATTTTATTGCCAAAAGGTTTAGTCTGAAAAACATATCCTCAAGAATGTCTGTGCTTCTTATTAAAAAAGCCATTAAATACATTTAATGTTAAATACATTTAATGTCTTACATGTGATCTTTGCTTTAAAGCATTCATACTGTTTATCCCTGCTGGAATGATGATTCCTGACTGTCTCTGGCAGGATCTGATGGGTAAGATCCTGATTAAGGGGAAGAAGATCGGCAGAGTGGAGAAGAGTCCAAGCAGGACTGGCAGGGTGGAAAAGAGTCCAAGCAGGGCGGACAGAGTGGAAAAGAGTCCAAGCAGGGTGGGCAGAGTGGAAAAGAGTCCAAGCAGGGTGGGCAGAGTGGAGAAGAGTCCAAGCAGGACTGGCAGGGTGGAAAAGAGTCCAAGCAGGGTGGGCAGAGTGGAGAGTCCAAGCAGGGCAGGCAGAGTGGAGAAGAGTCCAAGCAGGGCGGATAGAGTGGAGAAGAGTCCAAGCAGGGTGGGCAGAGTGGAGGAGAGTCCAAGCAGGGCGGGCAGAGTGGAGGAGAGTCCAAGCAGGACTGGCAGGGTGGAGGAGAGTCTGAGCAGAGCGGCAGAGGAGTCTCTGGCAGCCGAAGTGAGCGACGAGGAAAAGGATGATGACATCGATGAGGAGAACTCGCACCATGCAGACAACTCAAAGCAGGTGAGGAGAGACTGTGTCGGTTCTCCTCAGATTGTCCCTTTAGCCTTTTGACAGTCATGGTACTGCATTTCCCCTGAGATTAAATTTATGACACATGCAGTAATGTGCAACATGTCCAAGCTGAGATGCAGCTTTTACTGTTTCCAACTGCTCTGTCCTTTTTTCCCCCTGATGCTGCACTAATGCAGTGTGTGTCTGTTTTTCTGTCTGTCTGTCTGTCTGTGTGTGTGTGAGAGAGAGAGAGAGAGAGAGAGAGAGAAGAAGAGAGTGAGAAAGAGTTTTAGAATCCTTACAAATGCTGTTTTGCTCTTGCTCTTGATCAGAGCTGTGGATTTACTGTTTATAAGTTGAATAAAATACCAGTCACACAAAAGTAATAACAACTACAGCAGTACATCTTAAAATCCTTCCATTTCAACTGAATGGAGGTGGTCAGACCATTCACCATCCATCACCACTCATCATCCATCACCACTCGCCATCCATCACCACTCGCCATCCATCACCATTCATCATCCATCACCACTCGCCATCCATCACCACTCGCCATCCATCACCACTCATGATCCATCACCACTCATCATCCATCACCACTCGCCATCCATCACCACTCGCCATCCATCACCACTCATCATCCATCACCACTCATAAGTACCTTTTCAAGCAAAAAAGGTACAAATGAATTATGTATTGCTAGGTACATACAATTTTATGTACCTATTGGGTACAACCCCAGTGACAAGTGTTTGTACCTTTTCATGTATGTTTCGTGCCTTTTTTCTGAGAGTGTCCTGAAAAATAAGTCCCTCATAATATTGGACTAAGATAAGCTAATCAAAGCGTTCCCGTTTCATATACGTTCTCTTTCATTCCTTCAGACAAGTAAGCGGCGTCTATCCAGACACCTATCAGACTGCGTAGTTTACTGCAAGAGTGTCCAATTCACCAGCTTTGAGCATTCTCGCCTTAATTCCAAGTTCTATGAGATGTCCTCCTTTACTGAGTCCAAGGCCCGCAAATTCATACACACAGCAGGTGAGTTATCACCTGCATGATCGATCACCCTCTCAGAACTGTCTCAGAACACAAGTTTTGTTATTCCAGAAGTAAGACTTGAATGAGCAGGTTCAGCTCTTGCCCCTGGGTCAGGCCTTACAGTATATATAATGTGTCTGTGCCCCTCAGGAGCTGATTTTGTGCACCACAATATCAAGCAGCTGACCAGAGTTTACCCTGGGGGCCTCAGAACAGACTCATCCAACTTCCACCCCCAGGACATGTGGAATGTTGGGTGCCAGTTAGGTGAGAAATATATGTTATTATGAAATGTTTAAACAGTGTCTGTTTGTGTTAAAGCATACATGTATATCACATGTATCATATATTGTGTCCATGTATCATTCTGGCACCCAAATGCAGAGAATGTGACTTTGATAAAATAAGTGACCTAAACAAAATGACTGATAATAATGTGCCAGCAGACTTCTGGAGACATGGATGCTTAAGCAAAGCTTTCAAGCACCAGCATTTTAGAGTACCACTGCATTTCTGCAGAACACCTGCAGGAGTACCACTGCATTTCTGCAGAACACCTGCAGGAGTACCACTGCATTTCTGCAGAACACCTGCAGGAGTACCACTGCATTTCTGCAGCGAACCACATAATTTATTTTTTCTCATTTGTTCATAGTCGCTCTGAACTTCCAGACAGCTGGGGAGGAGATGGACCTGAATGATGGTCTGTTCAGCCAGAATGGTCACTGTGGCTACATCCTGAAACCCAAGATCCTGAGATGCTACGAGACGAAGTTCGACCCAGAGAGCCCTCAGGACCATGAGGAATACCAGACTGTCCGCCTGGCCATACAGGTTCTGTCTGAGGGAAAATAATCTGGAAGTACAGTGTTTATAAGTCAAAGATCATCTTTTCATTTTATGTGTGTGTGTGTGTGTGTTCATGTACATGTGTGTCTGTCTCAGGTGATAAGTGGACAGCAGTTTCCCAAACTGAGCAAAAAAGAGGGCTCCATTGTTGACCCGTTGGTGAGAGTAGAAATCCATGGGGTGCCACTAGACCAGGCCAAGCAGGAGACCAGACATATCGACAACAATGGTGAGTGCAGAAACCCAGCTATGAGAGCTAGGGCCAAAAAGCACTGCACTGGGCCTACTGAATACCTGTGATAGTAACACAGAACATGCTGCTGTTTTCTCTTGTATAGGGTTCAACCCACTGTGGTACGACACAGTGCAGTTCCTCCTCCATGTTCCAGAGCTGGCTCTGGTGCGTTTTGTTGTGGAAGATCACGACCATACATCAAAGAACGACTTTATCGGCCAGTACACCCTGCCATTCACATGTATTCAGCCCGGTGAGTCACATGCATTATTTTGGCTGAAGCCCATTCTATTCTTCATCAAACTGTATACAAGATGGGAAACAAAACAGCAATTTGTCTTTGAAAAGTAGCACATTAGCATAGATATTAAGAAAAGTAGAAATATGACATAGAACTTCTGGTTTCCATGAGCCTTCAGGTCTCTGGTCCTGCACTTCTCTCTTGGCTGAAAGTCTGCTTTTTCTTGCTTTTCCAGGATACCGTCATGTCCCACTGTTGTCCAAAGATGGCACTAGTTTATCCCCCTCCTCCTTGTTTGTGCATGTCAGGATCACAAAACTCACAGGAGGAAGATATAACTCTCCATGAACCTGCTGAATGAGTGTTTTAGGAACATCCTTTAGTTCCTGTGAACACAGTGCTGACCCTGGGACTGCAAGACATGTCCCTCCTATATGTAGATCTATGTGTTAGTATATCTATGGGTGTATCTGTGTATATCTATTACTAGAATCTACAGATAACTGCCAAAATAAAGCAAACGCCAAGCATATTACCCCTCTCTGTACAGTTCTCATCAGACTATTCTTGATGAGACTGCCTGCTCATGCCCTAGATTGATATTTGCAGTCAACTGAGTTGCCCATCTGTTTTTCTTTGAATCGCGATATAATGTACATACATCATGGTCGAGGAGTATGCACTTTTGACCACAGCTGCCCCTAGATGATTTCTTTCCCTCAGACTTCCATGCCAACATTGCCTTAGCCACTGTTCCTTGTAAAATGTTCAGCAGTCAAAGTCAATGAAGCTCCTGACAAACGTGCCCCAACCACCACTCCTCTTTCAAAGCCACTGAGATCTCTTCTTCTATGGAAGCCAAAATAATGTGCAACTGGGCCTATCCAGCTTTTTATGCACAAACATTCTGGGATATTAATTGATTAATTCATGCAGGAACTACAATTGTGTGGAAGCACCAGTTTTGAATATACTTTATACCCCTCATCTACAAAAGTATTTCCTTTATTTTGGCAGTAACATGTATGTTAATCATGACTGTATAGATGCCTGAACTGATTAAAGCAACATGGCTGGATTCTAAATTGTATGTTTATTAATTGGTCATCAATATTTTTTTTACAGAGATAAAATTATTGTTCAGTGGGAGTATTATTTTATAAAATTTTATGTCCTGAGTAAACACATCGGAACATTACAGACTTAAAGACATTCATATAAGACAGTTTATGTATTGACAATTAAAGGAATTAAAAGTTGCATGAAAGTATTAAAATGCATCTCATTATTCTTATTGTGTAATATGACTGATATTATTTTGTGTTACATTTATTGAGATGGAACACTTGCTGTGTTACTCATACACTGTTGTGACCTCATACAGCTTGATGGGAGAGTCAATCAACTGGAGCTTTTACTTGTGACATTCGTATTTTAAACTCTTTATTTCAGATAAACAAATATGTTTCCATATAAAAAAGGTATGGTGATACTATGCATATACATATTCACTTTCAAAATGAAACACTACATTCAGTTGATTTATGTTATTGAAATATTTGCCATATGTGCTAGTCAAAATCTAAACATTGTTTATAAACATGATTTAAAAGAAGACACTGAGTCAGAGGTCATGATAAAATCTGCCCAAACATTCAATAAAATTTGAGCCCTATTTGTGAATACCTTGTCCCCTCTTGTTTTACATTTACAAGGCTAGACCGAGCCTTGCCTTAAAAGTGATGACTAAACTTTTAAAATCAATCATCTAATAAACTGAAGGTGTTGTGGAGCCAGGATGGGTGTTTTATGAAATCTCTTTGTTTGGTGAGAAGCCTAGGAGCTGACCTTTGAGCTAATGCAGATGGGATGAGGCATCTTGGCTCAGGCATGAGTGCAAAGAATTGTACTAATCTGGGATGAATTATAATTATGTTTGAGCTTCTCAGTATCAACCAGACAACAAAGGCCTAAGTTTAAATATACAGTATCTCTCACAGTAGACTGAATTTTTTATTTACTGCTTAAATCTCAGGACAGGGTCAAAAGTTGTACCAAGTCTTCAGGAGGAAGATCTGTAGATTCTGGCGACTCATTATATTTTTATCCGTCACCTGCTTGGAAACTTCATTCTGCAGGCAGTCAGTTTGAAGTGATTCCATTCCTTTCAAGGAAGTGCAGATTCACCTGTCTGTCCGCCACCAGGACAGTGCGATTGTGAGCTTTGACTTCCCCAATGCGAGGGTCTGGTCTGATTTCAAATAGACTGATTATCTAGGAGTAGGACAAAAATTATATGAATGTTGTTAGTAATGGTGTTGGTGAGATGTTAACTGTCGTGATGGTGTTAGTGGTGATGATGGTGCTGGTTATGGTGTTTGTAATAGTGTTGGTGATGGTGTTAGTGGTGATGATGGTGCTGGTTATGGTGTTTGTAATAGTGTTGCTGATGGTGTTAGTGATGGTAGTTTTTACTTCCACAATAGAGCCTTTTATGTTTACAACACCACTGATCTCTTATCCTCCTATGTTCTCACCCGTGATAGAGCAAGGTGCATCTCCAGTTCAGCAATCCTGCGGCCGACGCAGCCCCGTACCCCAAACCCAAACGGGAGAGAGCCAAAGGGATTGGGTCGCTGTCGCCCATCACGGAGCCAGCGTTCTGGTCTGAACTTATGTGGCTCAGGGAAGGTTTTCTCATCCTGGCTTATGGAGTAGTGGCAGATGGAGAATGAGGTCTAGGAAGAAGATGGGACAAACGTCTCACACACAAACACACACCCGCCATAATGTGTCACACATGGGGATGGGTGTAGTTTATTTTTTACTGATACCGGTGCGAAAACGATACTTTTAAAACGGTACTGGTGCCTGAACCGATACCATCGTTAAAATAAAGAGCCAACAACAGCATTAAAGATTGCAAAGGCAAATAAAAAGAAAAAGAAATTGAACAATATTTTAACTCTTACCTGTTTAAAGTCAAAAACCGACTTTTCCCATTGAAAACTGATGTTTTGGGTTAGATTATGATCATACACAACTGTTTATGTCCGAAAATCTCATGTTTAGTCAAAATAGTTTGATCTGAGTTTTTGTGTAGGCTTACCAATACGTTGGTTTCCGGGGATTCATGACGTCACGAGATCCTTAACATAAAAATTGGTGGAGTTGAGGTGGTCCCGGCTGGGCACGTGGTATAAAAGCAGAGACCAACGGGTTTTTTTTTTCTCTTGGAGACTGAGACCCTTGTACTGCCAACTAGTTCGTTCAAGTTCAAATGCGAATTGCTTAGTATTACTGCTAACGTTAATATTACGACTTATATCGACACACCCTTTCACTCTTTGACCGTATGAATATTCATAATATGACTATGTGGCACCATCGTCATATGACCACATCCACTCACGAGTTCCAGTTCAAATTGAAGCGGTAAAAAAGGCCTTAGAAAAGCCTCTGCAGTATCTCTTTAAGTTCTACTTATAAACAGGGCCTGAAATTAACACCCGCCACACGCCAAATGCGGGTAGAAACTCGCGTGTGGGTCGACGAATTCCACCTGCCACCTTGGCGGGTAGCCAAAGGACTTCGGGACATTACACTTTTTTCATGGTTATGAACAATTTTGTAGTTTAACTAAGCTTCTCAAGTACAGCAGTCAATTATGTATAATACTTCGACTTCCATAATTACCTGGGACTACTCTCAACAGTGCTCTGATTGGCCGAGCCGGTTGAGAGCCCCCCTGTCAAGCATCTCGCGAACATTAGCTAACGTTACCTCAGTCAGTGAGTGAAGTGCTATTTTTAACGCCGGCTTTAGCTACGAGAGAGGCAGCCAAAATATCTACGAAACACCTAGCTAGATTTAACATTATTATATCTAGCTAATGTTAGCAGTATGTGGCGACACATCACAGGGGTTAAAAGACCCAGTGAGACTAAGAAGAAGTATTGTAGCTCAGACGAACTGTGAACTTGTCTCTCTCACTGCCTCTATGTTACATTTGTTTTATGTTTCATTAAATGCAGAAATATAGTATTTTAAATGTTGTTCTGTGTTCTTTTTTGCCCCAATTTATTTTGGCTAGTGAAAATAATTGGTGGCTGGTAACTTTGAAAACCAAAAAGTTAGTTTCAGGCCCTGCGTATAAATACAAAAGACTATTCACAAATGTACATGCCAAATGCTTCATTAAATTGAACACCCCCCCCCCCCCCCCCCCCGGTTTTCGCTTTTGTGCTAGTGTACTAATGGTACCTGCTGTCACTGACTGAGTCGACAAGAGTGAGTGTAATGTTAGCTGGTTAGCTTCTTTCCTCCACTCCCCCACAACCACTCCTCTCCTACCCGGAAGTATGCAAAACTGCCTGAACGTTTTGAATAAAAGTAGTTGCATGTACAGTATACAATGTACTTGACATTGCGGTTTGCGTCGAGACATTAATCAATTTGTAACTATTTGTAAGTAATATGTAGCCAAATCAGCAACATTAGATTAAAACACAGAGATCCGTTTCTGGGGCAAGGAGGAGATGAGGTGGCAGTGGAGGAAAGGAGCATGCATTTTTCGAGTATTGAGACTGTCGGGGAAGTGAGGATTTAGTAAAATGTGTATTTTCTGAATCCAGTAGTTTCAACAGCCAACGCTCTGTGGTTGGAAGCGGGGGAGGGGGTCCCTTCTCCTTCTCCTGGTCATGCATACTTAATAAATTATCAGAGGATTATCTCTAGGCTGCTCAGGGCTAGCCCTTTGAAGTTTCCTAGGCCCGAGGACTGGCCATATGGTCATTTAGAGGTCCTACAGGACGCACCCTAGGTGTGCAGTGAAGGCATGGTTGACATGGCGATTCTTCTTTTGTCTCCAACTTATGTTTTGGAGCACCAGAGGATGGTGGAAATGGATATTTCAAATGGCAGCTCAGGCAATGTACTTTAAAGTGGCACCGAAATGAGGCACCAAAATTTGCATTGCAATTCGGTCCAGTAAGTACTGGTCATATGGGAACCAGTGCCATAGAGATACCAGGTTTCATATTATGTCACACACCTGCCATACCAAGTCACACAATCACCATGAGTCACACCAGCAGCACTGATTTATAGTTTCCTGTCTTTGATTAATTCCTGGTAAATTCCTTCATTCTTTCTGTTCCTGTATCTATATAATTACTCTACCTTTTCATTCCATTTCATTTATGTCCTCATTGTTAATAAATTCACTCCTTTCTGAGTTTTTGCCCGAGTCTGTCTCCGAGTCCTGCATTTGGGTCCATTCCAGTTTTGAACTGGCCAGCATGGACCCAGCGGACTCGGAGCAGCTCCACCACCACACCCTCGCCTGCCAAGGGGCGATCATCAGCCAGCATGGTCTCAGGCTGGAAGACGTCTAGGAGACCCTGAAAAACATCTCCGATCAAGTGGGTCAGATGGGCGTCCTGATGAATCAGCTCTCCATCCAGTTGCCGCTCCCGAGGGTCCCCGCCAGTCAACTGCCCCAGGCTCCTGAGGTTCAACCTGCTGCCTCGCCGCTCCTCCCAGTCAGAGAGCACCGCATTCCCCATCTGGAACACTACCTGGGCGATTTGAGGAAATGCCGGGGCTTCCTCATGCAATGTGGTCTTGTGTTCCGTCTACAACCTGGATCCTTCTCGTCCAAGCAAGATTGCGTTTGTGATGGCCTGCCTGGGAGGCAGCGCGTGGGATTGGGCTACTGTCATTTTGGACAAGCAGCTGCCCGCCAGCTCCCATTTCCTGACCTTCTCCTCAGAGATACGTAAGGTCTTCGATCACCTGGTCTGCGGCCGTGACGCCACCCTGCACCTACTCCATCTCCGCCAGGGGTCCTGTAGTGTGGCAGAGCATGCAGTCGAATTCCGCACACTGGCAGCTGAATCCGGCTGGAATGATGCCGCCCTCCAGGGGGTCTTCCTCAACGGGTTGAGTGAGGGGTTAAAAGACGAGTTGGCGATCCTGGATGGCTTAATCTCGCTTGCCATCTCTCTGGACAACAGTTTGCGGGCCCGGGCTAGGGCCAAGATGGGTCGCCTAGCCTCTTCCACTCAGCTTCTCCGCTCACGCCCTGATTCTACGCCTCAAGTTTCCAGTTCCTCCTCTCTGACGGTCCCCGACCTGCCTGAAAATGAACCCATGCAGTTGGGTAGAACCCTGGTCAGTGACGCCTAAGATTCCACTCTGGTTTCTGCCTCTATTGTGGCGGTCCGGGCCACCGTCTGGCCTCCTGTCCTGTTCGCCCAAAAGAACCGGTTCGCCAGTAGAACTGGGCGAACTGGCCACCTTCATCTCCCAGTCTGGTATCCCCATTGAACCACTCACCAACCTGCTAAAGGCCTACTCCCTCGACGGCAAACCCTTGGCTCGGGTCACCCACTCCACTGTTCCACTTCAGCTTGTCTTGTCTGGCAGTCACCGGGAAACCATTCAATTCCACGTCCTCCCACCAAGCCCCCTCCACCCCCCCCGGATCATCGCCAACACGCTTGCTTACTCAGTCCACCGCATCCTGGATGTCCACCGCAAGGGGCACGGTTACCAGTACCTGGTGGACTGGGAAGGCTACGAGCCCAAGGATCGGGGCTGGATCTCCCGCCAGCTCATCCTCAACCCCCTCCCCCATTCGGGACTTCCACCGGGCTCACCCGCACAAGATCCGGCCCAGTGGCGCGCCTGTAGGCGTTCCTTGAGGGGGGGGGGGGGGGGGTTGGGGGGGGTACTGTAACATCCGCCATTCCCTTCCAGCCCACCTTCCTTTTGTTATCTGTGTTTTCCCCATTCCTCTTGTTTCATGTCATGTTTTTCCGTTTACCTTGTCTGTCTCTCTGTGTTGTGCAGACTGGGCATGGTTTCCCTGTTTAGTTCCTAATTTTCTCCCCATTATCTACCAGCCTATCACTCACCTCCCCCGCTCGCATTCCGCACTCACATTCATTACCTGATTAACTCTCGCTTACATTCCTCACGCCTGGTTCATTACTCATCTCCCATTCACCTGTTTCTCCCCTTATTTATATCGCCCTCTTTGTTTTCTTGTTGCCAATTTGTTCCTTCAAGTCTGCTCTGTGTTTGACGTGTTTTTTGGCCTCTGTTTGTTTGTTCCTAACATGTCCAGTCTGCTTTCAGTTTCGCCCGTCCAGCCTGCTTCCCCCCGTTCCTGCCCACCTGTACTCGCCAATTCTGCATCCTGTCTGTCAGTGGCGGATATAAGGATTCGGAACCGTAACAATGCAGCTGTTAAAATGGATGGAATGCAGTTCAGTACACTCAGTATATTGAAATACTGAGCGAGTAAATTGTCACTGTGTCTGATCATTGAGGCCAGGCTCACTTTCTTAGGGAAAAAATATCCTCCGATGGACACGTCTGTTTCTGTCATGAGCCGAGCGTTCATGGGAACCACAGGGTACATCCTGGAATGTGAAAACAAGGAAAACGAGCGCAGGTGAGACGCTTCATCAAGCACACCTGTTCTACAGAGTGTAGGTAAGACACTTCATCAAGCACACCTGTTCTACAGAGTGCAGGTAAGACACTTCATCAAGCACACCTGTTCTAGAGTGCAGGTGAGACACTTCATCAAGCACACCTGGGGTGCGTCCCAATAGTCGGAAAATGCCACCTTTCCTCCTCCACTACCACTCCTCTACTCCATGCCCCAGAAACGGATCTTTGTGTTTTAATCTAATGTCGCTGATTACATCTTAATTACGTATTAATGCTTACATTAATTAATGTCTCGACGCAAACCGCAATTTCATGTACATTGGATACTGTACATGCAAATACTTGTACTCAAAACCTTCAGGCAGTTTTGCATATTTCCGGGAGGAGAGGAGTGGTAGTCGGGGGAGGTGGGGAGTGAAGAATATTGGGACACACCCCTGTTCTACTGTGCAGGTAAGACGCGTCATCTAGCAGACCTGTTCTACAGACGCAAATATCCTGCTGATAACAGAGCAATGCAAACATGAGTCTAGTGTAAGGGCATGGGCAGTGGCGTAACGTCGGCTGTAAAATAGGCCTTCGGTAACCTTACCTTTATACGGATATTACTCTCAACCTGTTTCTACTTATAGTTCTTAATTATCAATCAAGCAATTCAATAACTGAATAACAAACATCAATGAATATATCAACTTTTTCTGTGCTAGTATTTTTCTTTGCGTCATAAAATGGGTAGCACTTAAATATATGTAGCGACGGCCTGCGCGTTGGAAAAAGTGGGGATTACTTGTTTCCGTTTATTTAGATTCAGTAGCCTAACAATCAATCCATTCATTCTCTGAATAATCAAGACCAATTTGTAGCCTATAATGATTTAGAAATGATAACGACAAAGAGACAACTTAAGATTGTTTAACAAGGATCAGGCAATAATCTGAATGCGTTAAAGAATGTAATTAATTTTAAGACGACACTAAAATTAGTCAAAGCGATTTAAACATTAGAAAGCACAAATTTAAAGAGGACAGCCTCTTAAGTGTCTCAAATTGTTGAGAGCAGCGCATAATACAGGCTAGAAATACTCATTTACGAAAATCTACGTTGAACATTTAAACATGGAACATTTAAAAGTCAGAATCTTCGCATGATAACACAACATCATAAATGTCGATATACAAAAATGCAACACAAGTTTATGTTGCACAGAACAATAATGCTATCTCAAAAATAACTTGGTAGCCTAATAATTTACTTCTTGTTCTTGGTTATTGAGTGAATCAATTATTTGATTGACAATCAGGAAAAGTAAACGGAAACAGATTGAGAGTGATCATCCGTTAAAGGTAAGTTTACAGAAGGCCTAGTTCTACTCCCACGGTACGCCACTGGGCATGGGGGGCAAAAAACACTCAAAATGCATTTGTTTAACATACTGTATCTTTTTCTATGCTTAAGTAAAAATAACATTTAATTCTATTTTACTGCATTTAATGCATTTTACAGCAGAATATTTAATTAGTGTGCATTTTTCAATATTTAAATTATGTAAAATTTTCAAACACACTGATTGATACAAAGGTATGGTTATACTACATCCTCCAACTGCCTCTGTGCTGTGATTGGCCCATCCCTCATCTCAGCGTCTCTTTAATCACCGCCTAACTGCCACTGTGCTGTGATTGGTCCATTCCTCACCTCAGTGTCTCTTTAATCACCACCTTGAGGAATGGCATTTGAGAGATGTCCTGGACAGTAATGAGCCTGTCCCCCAAAACGCAGCTGGACACCTCCCTATACAGCTTGTCCTGCACCTCTGGGTACTGGGACAGCAAGTAAAGAGCCCACATCAAAGTATTGGAGGTCTACAGGACACAGAGGAAAATTCAGATCCTGAGCGCATCATTCAATCATCTCATTTTTCTCACATAACAATATAATTATCTTGTGGCCAGGCAGTTTTATGCCTCTGCAAAAAGTGTGAATTCAGCCCCAAGTCATTGCTTGCTTGAGTTGGCAATATATCTGTGGTAGCAAGTAAGCTGTGTCACTCAGAATTTCCTCTCAATAGGAAATGCTGTATGGAGAAGCCTTATCACATAATCCACAATATGTATACCTGATGTTCAGGATATTACCAAAGCATAAGCAATTAGCTCTCCATTTATACATGTAGGTGTATATCTCTCATGGGTTAGGTTGTTTTGCTGTTTTATGTTATGGAACATTTAAGTAGCGGCAGTGTAGTATAATGGTTAAGGAACTGGCCTTGTAACCGAAAGGTTGCAGGTTCGATTCCCAGGTAGGACACTGCCATTGTACCCTTGAGCAAGGTACTTAACCTGAATTGCTTCAGTATATATCCAGCTGTATAAATGGATAATATGTAAAAAAATGCTAAAAAGTTGTGTAAGTCGCTCTGGATAAGAGCGTCTGCTAAATGCCTATAATGTAATGTAATGTAAAATAGGATAAATATGTATAGCAATGTTATTGTCATTCTGCCCTGAATTCATCATTCATGATCTCTTATGGAACTACACTTATAAAGTATATTATACTAATATACTATATTATAATGGTGAAACTGAGAATCTCCATGTTCGATGGCTAAAATAAAAACCTGCTGTGAGATTCTCACCGTGTCCACTCCGGCCAATAACAGCTCTGCAACGCTGCCATATACATCTTTACTGCTCAGCTTTCTGTTGGCGATGAGGTAAGTCAGGTACTCTCCTTCCACCTCCTGGCCTTGGGCTAAACGGTGCTGAATGGTCTCCATCTTCTTGTCAATCAAGTTCCTGGCTGGGTTTTTATATTTATAGGGTATTAATAAAGGCAAGTAAAAGAAGTAAATAATAAAGGTAAAGTAATAAAGGTATAAGTAATGCAGGTGCATAATGAAGGTACAGCAATAAAGGTTACTAATGCAGGTATATAATAATGGCAAAGCAATACAGGTATGTAATAAAGGCAAAGCTATAAAGGTAAGCAATGGACGTATGTAATAAAGGTAATGGCATGCAGGTACGTATTAAGTGTAAAGTAATGGAGGTACGTAATATTGGTCATGTAATAAAGGTAAATAATTCAGGCCAGTAATAATGGTAAGTAATGCAGGTATGTAATAAAGGTAAAGTAATGCAGGTACATAATAAAGGTAAAGTAATAATGGTAAGGAATGCAGGTACATAATAAAGGTAAATTAATAATGGTAAGTAATGCAGGTACATAATAAAGGTAAAGTAATAATGGTAAGTAATGCAGGTACATAATAAAGGTAAAGTAATAATGGTAAGTAATGCAGGTACATAATAAAGGTAAAGTAATAATGGTAAGTAATGCAGGTACATAATAAAGGTAAAGTAATAATGGTAAGTAATGAAGGTACATAATAAAGGTAAAGAAATAATGGTAAGTAATGCAGGTACAGAATAAAGGTAAAGTAATAATGGTAAGTAATGCAGGTACAGAATAAAGGTAAAGTAATAAAGGAGCAAAGTAGGCTTGAACAAAGTATCTTTGCTCACCAAACTTGAAGATGCCCTCCCAGCCGGCAAGGTACCAGTCCCAGACAGGCAGTAGGTTGCGGGTCCACTTGGGTAGCATGACCACCAGCATGCTATAGGAGAACATCTGAGCAATGGAATTGATGAAGTCTTGAGTTGCTTCAGGGATCTCCTTCTCCAGGCATCCAATGCGCGTTTCAAACAGAATGGATGAGATTCCTGGATCACAGCAGGACATGTATGTGTGAAAGTAACTTGTTAGGCTATGCCCATGAGCAACATCAAGGCATTGAAGTTGTTTGTACATGACATTAATCACAGAGTTTCAGTGAAATTGCGTTCCTTGTGATTCTGTATTCTCCCAATTTTGTCCTGGATCAGAACTCAACCAAAACTGTTCATTTGTTTTTAAGTGATCAGTTAAAAATGAGGATGTTTTATTTGGACTGCATGTTTCCATGTCAGATGATGGCAGTAGAGCTGATAATGGCAACAGACAGGCCGTGCAGCATAAGGAGAGGAGCTGTGTGCATACCCTCTAGAGAGAAACGGTAGAGCTCATTGGAGAGATCAGTCACCATGTCACCCGAAGGGCTGGTCTGGCGCAGGTGGTATATTCTTTTGATGAAGTCTGTGACGACCTCGTTAACCACATCGCCATACTGCACTGAATCTTTAGGGTGCAGCATGCGCTTGTTCAGAATGGTCCGCAGCTGGTACCACTTCTCCCCCTCCCTGTAGGGGGACATATTATGTGAACCTGGGGGAAAGTGCTTTCATTACAACCCAAAGGAACAAGAAAAACCTGTTTAGAGATCAGAAGTCCTGTCTTTGCAAATCCTTCCAATTCACTGCTGCAAAAAAAACACATATGCCTGAATCTAAGTCTACAATTGAATAACATTTTTTATTAATCTAACACAATTTTATTCATATAGTGCAGAGTATGGTCACAAAGATTAAGGAAAGGAAAATTGAGCAAAAATGAGGCCCGAACCCCCAAAAAACAAGCAAAGTAAAACATTTGTAAGTAAGCAGAAAACACTCCCCAATGGGAAGAAATCTAGGGAGGGACCTGGCTACAAAGCGGGAGCCCATCCTCCAATGGCTGGCCCCGATGTAAAGTAAAGGTAGAATGGATGCCAACAGAAATGTAAGGTAATATGTAGGGATCTATCACAGCAAATAATGAAATGGGTTGAGCAGTCTGCACTAATCCTAACCCCTAACTGCACTAACCCTAACCGCTAACTGCACTAACCCTGACCCCTATCTCTGCACTAACCCTAACCCCTAACTGCACTAACCCTAACCCCTAACCCTGACCTCCAACTCTGCACTAACCCTGACCCCTATCTCTGCACTAACCCTAACCCCTAACTGCACTAACCCTAACCCCTAACTGCACTAACCCTGACCCCTATCTCTGCACTAACCCTGACCTCCAACTCTGCACTAACCCTGACCCCTATCTCTGCACTAACCCTGACCTCCAACTCTGCACTAACCCTGACCCCTATCTCTGCACTAACCCTTAATGTTACTAAAGGTAGAGGCTAGTAATAAGGATGTTACGAGAATAGGATAATTTGGCACAGAGGGGATTCTAGGATAGATCAGCCCGTTTGCCGGTGGCTCTTACTCTGTGAATGGTCCGTAGCCGATTCCCTTCATGTCGCGGTACTCCGTCCAGAGGGACATGTCACCACGAGAAGGAAATTTTTCATCTTTCCTCAGCAGCTCCTCCAAGAGCTCCACGCTGTTCAGAACGATGGATCTGTAGTTTCCCACCCTGACCTTGTAAATGGGGCCATACAGCTGCTTCTCGTACATCTAGCACAAGTAGCAGTGAAGATACACGCCTTTCAGTAGCATGAAAGTCATTGACTGAGTAAGCCCCTTCTATTGGGTGGATAATCCACCAATGTACAGTCATTGAATATAATTAAGAAGCCACCATTTGTCCCTTGCTGGGTTAAATCAGTGAACATGTATTCAGGTTCTTTCTAATCCATTATTTTATCCTTAGATGCAGTCAGCTGTTATGTAATTTGACCTTTTTTTATATTCCAATGGAATAAATAAACTCAAGTTTTCATGATTCCAGGGGAGAAATGTTCAAGATGAGTTCTCATGAACATACGCTGTTCAGTTTTAATAAAGAATGACCCAACATTAGCTAACCAGCCACATTTCGGACACTTGCTTATTCATGATTTTGTGAATCCAATGCCACAAACTCACCAAGCTAAATCAACCAGCTAAAACCTAAAATAGTCCATTCCTTTGCCTAAACTGCACTGTAAATCACATTCCCCAAATTACACAGTTTGTGTACTAAAATGCGAACAAAAGTGCCTTGCATTACTAAATTACTTAACAGCCAACTAACTGAATCTCACGGATGCACCAAAACAAGAGAGGTACACCTCTGGTACGGCAGACTCCGGCACATCATCCATGACATGATGATCTAAGGACTGTTCACTACTGCTAAGGGAAAAGAATCCGGGCTGGAAGCATTAGCTGCACACACTGATTTTACCGGAGTAAACTGTACAATTTACGAACTCTGAGCATTAAAGCTGTAACTGTACCATGTCTGTGAGAGGTGGGGGTTTGCTTGGTTGTCTTGCACAAATCCAGCACATTAGCAAGCTTCTGCCACAGTGATACATTGCTATCAAGGTATTCTTTTACTGGGAATGCACAATTCTGCTTTGGACACAATGGGCCTCATTCATGAAACGTGAGCAGAACGAAATTGCACGTAAATCGTTCGTATTAGCAATTTTGTTCGTATTTTGGTATTCATCAAGGTTTTGTATCTCAGATTTGTTCACAAGTACAAACAAAATTTACACTTGCTCAGGACCATGCGTAGGCCTACTGCATCTGTAAATTCAAAATGGTCTGATGTATCAAATGAGCCTGAAACCATCACTCTGCTGCCAGATACGCAGTAGATATGGATGGATCACTTTCAGGGTTGTTTCTCCTGACTAATTTCTCCATAGAGTTCAATAGGAAAATGAGTCAGGAGAAACAACCAAATATTAAATATGATGACTTTATTTCAGTTTATGTTAATTTGTCCAGTTACTTTTGGTCCCCTAAAATGGGGGGGGACGGACTATGTATACAAATGCCTACAATTGCTACATGGTTCACCCGATAAGGATGTAAAAACCCTACAATTAAAGCTGAAAGTCTGTACTTTAACCTCATAGTCACTGTTCCATTTCAAATACAATGTGCTGGAGTACAGAGCCAACACAACAAAAATTGTGTCACTGTCCAAATACTTACTGACTGCACTGTATTTTTCCATAGAGTTCAATAGGAAGATGAGTCAGGAGAAACAACCCTTAAAGTGATCCATCCATATCTACTGCATATCTGGAAGCAGGGGGATGGTTTGAGGCGTGTTTGATACCTCAGACCCTTGATGACTTACAGCCATTTAGCCAACCATGTGATCCATACTGTTCCAGCATAATTTACAGTTTAATCTAGTCCCCCCAATTCACATATAGATCCATTCAAATGCAGATTATATAAATTATAGTATCGCTCGTAAGTACCACAAAATAAGATATCGAGAGTTTTTTATGTTTTTGGGTCACAGACAACAGTAAGTCATGGCATGCAAAGGATATGCAACCAAAATTAAATATGGTGACTTTATTTTAAGTTTATGTTAATTTGTCCAATTACTTTTGGTCTATGTGTAAAAATGGCTACAACTGCTACACGGATCACCCGATATGGATGTAAAATCCCTCAAATTATAGCTCACTTCAGGAGAACCTACCCTTAAATCGATCCATTACAGCCTTACAGAATTTAGAATAGCATGTAAATCCTCAACTTGCACACTGGACTTTATTCCAACCAAACTCTTTAACGGAGCAGCTACTTGATCTGCGACAACTTATTGCCACTTGATCTCCGTCTTTCAACAGTTATCGTCCCAGTGAGAAAAGGACTCACACATTTACTGTCTAACCAGCCAGAGTGATGTAATTCAGTATTCCAGCAGTATTCCTGGAACTGTACTAATACAAAATTACTGACTTATAGACTAAAATAGAAAATGCATATAAACAGGCTCTTATGCCACAGCACAGACTGTTCCCACAGTTCCATAGATGGTGACAACAATAACAGGCTGAATGCTTGAATACTATTCTGTTTCCTTCTTTTCAGTCTACCCTCGGCCTGCTGAGGGGCCCACTGTAACAATGTACATATAAAAGCTCTGACCTACATACCTGGTTAAATATTCTCAAAGGCAGCAGCATATGCTTTTGTAACTATCCTGGACTGAATACACATTACAGCTGCATGACCATGCTTTCAACCTCAGTGCTACAGTGGACAGAAACGGCACGAATGCTCACAAGTCAGCAAAAACATGGCTGTGTATCAAACTGAATGGAGAAGAGAGGATATGTAAAGCGTAGATACCTGTAGCTCATGCATATGGTTCCGGTACCCTTTAAACACCATCCTGTACAACATTTGCAGGGCTTTTATTTCAGCGAGGTCCCCTTCAGTTTTCAGTTTGGCCTGATTGGCGGAGACAGACACAGGAGCTGCGGTTCCTGCCGTTCTCCCCCCTATGAGGGCACCGTTCATGGGCCGCAGCAACCAGCGGGCCCCCCTCTCCACTGAGCCCAGAGCCAAGAGCACTGCCATAACCAGAGCTTCAGGAAGAATGTTAGCCGAGAGGCTCTTGTTTCACGTCTGAGAAAGAAAGGGGAGGGTTTCCCTCCTGGAGGCGGATGTGAGGCTGGGAGAGGTGGCCATAATCTCATCTGAGAGTGCCGTCCGGCCAGGACACATAAATCATAAACGATTACAGTGAGGTTAAAGTGGAGACTTTCATCTTTAATTTGAGGGTTTTTACATCCATATCAGTGAACCGTGTAGCAATTGTAGCCATTTTTAGTATATATATAGTCCCCCCAATTTTAGGGCACCAAAAGTAATTGGACAAATTGACATAAAGTCATCATATTTAATATTTTATTGCATATCATTTGCATGCCATGACTTCCTGATGTCTGTGACCCAACAACATAAAAATAGTCGTGATACTATAACCTCTCTGCATTTGAATGGAGCTCTATGGGAATTGAGGGGTGGGACTAGATTAAGCTATAAATTACACGGGAATTCCCTTCTTTTGAATATTTAGCCTTGGTCATTAAGTCAAAACAGCCTGTGGTTGTATTGGTTCTCTATCGCCCTCCTAATCTCCCAAATTTTTTAGCTGAATTTTCTGATTTCATGTCAGTTGTTCTTACAAAGCACAACAATTTTAAAGAGATACTGCAGAGCCTTTTTTACCGCTTCAATTTGAACTGGAACTCTTGAGTAGGTGTGGTCATATGACGATGATGCCATGTAGTCATATTATGAATATTCATAAGGTCAAGAAGTGAAAGGGTGTGTCTTGGTGAACTGACTCAGCCCCACTGAACTCAATACGCTCTATGCTCAGTCCCCTTTCTGCTCTCTCCTCACTACTAAACAAACAACAAAATGGCGAGCGACAAGAGTGACAGAAGTACTGCAGGGAGTTTTAACTTAGCTAGGTAATGTTAGCTCTACCATTCGGTTACATCCCCGGTCCTCTCCTCGCAAAGATGTTGCTCGGGCAATACAGCCGTATTCATTCGAGCCACTGGCAGCAGCAGCCACCGCCAAGGCTGTATTGGTTGAGCAACAGCTTCGCGAGGAGAGGACCGGGGATGTAACCGAATGGTAGAGCTAACATTACCTAGCTAAGTTAGCTTGTTTGTCTGCCTAAAGTAACGTTACTATTGAATGCATTCAAATACACAGCAAAACCCAGTCACACAGTAACGTTAGTACAGTATATTGAGCATGGCTGGTTGTAGCGCCCTCATAGCGCCACTTGGTCCGGAGAGAATTGTTATCATTTATTAGCTAACATTATTCTAGATAGCTAAGATAACTACCTAGCTAGCTAAGTTACCAGTTCTCTCTGGACCAAACGGGGCTAAACTCACATACAATAGACTGCCTTGCATTACCTAACTTATCGATACATTCCGTCTCTTGGCAGATTATGAAAGCATTGCACCGAGATACATGAGGGCAAACCGGAGCTTTATAACGTAGACAGCAGTGAATTCACGTGAGCTTGACAATACATTTCTGACAGAAAACGTAGTTTATTGACTTTTTTACTTCACTGTTGTGGTGATTAAACTTACAAGAAGTAAGTGCTAGTGTATTGGTAGCCTTTATTGTTCACCGTATGAGGTTCGATTGTGGTCAGTGGCACCAAAATTTTCTGTCACACCCTCGATTAATGGCAAAAGTGTCAGTAGAAGATGGAATTAAATCTTTATAAGTTATATATTTTCTGAATCGTTATCAACATCCCTGGGTCACTGTCGATGGGCTGCTGTGATCTGGGCATAGAGTTCCTATGTAAATTACGTCAAAAGTATTCAGCCTTGTTTTTTGCTACCTACACATTATAGTGCGCTCGTCACCGTTAACATGATTGGAGCCTGAAATGTCAATCTTCAGAATCCGTTTAAACCTTTGTAGGGACAACAGGAACTACAATTCCATACAGTCCACAGGAGGCTCCTCCACGTTGGAAGTGACGTAGGACGTTGTACCAGTTGTGATTTCCGTCCGCACTGTAATGTGATACTGCGCGGCGGAAATGCGCGACTGGCTATAAAGTTTATAAAAAGGGGCAACACATGCCAGTTTTAGTGCCACCCGCAGTTTCTTCCCAGTTCGTCTGCTCAACTCGGCAGGGCCTTCACTGTCTCATCTCAAGGCCCTGTGCGGCCTACACGCCCGGGGAAGAGCCTTCGCTCCACAAGGAAGCACGGTCGTCCATGACACTGATCCAACTGAGCGAGGCGGGCTCATCTACCCCCGGCTATCGGCTACGGAGGACCGGAGACGAGACGCAAGGAGGCAACGCGAGCACCCGGTGGTCAAGAAGAACCACCAAGCGGACCACATGCAGCCCCTGATCCTGTAGCAGAGCACCGCCGATGAGTCCCCAAAGAGGCAAGCGATCTGCAGTAGGATGATGCATAGTTCGGGCGAAATAATGCGACCAGTTCCATTATCCACCCCTACGAACTGCAACCCTGACGACGAAAGAAACCTGTTCCAGGGACCAAAGATAAGGCAGCTGGTTCCCCTATCTATCACAACACTACGAACTGCAACCACAGGATTGAGCGACCGGTTTTCCCCCTTTCGTTGTGAGTGTGCAATCGCAGGAAACCATCAAAAAGACTTTGATTCAAGTAAGGCTGTAACATGGGCAATAGTATATTAGTTAGCAACCGCAACATGTTGTGACTGGATGTATATAACTGTACTATTGAATGGTTAATGTGTGGTATGTGAAAGTTTGTGTTACCGTTTTACTTTGGATGGTTTTAAGCCATCCACCGCGCTGCGTTAGGTTTAATGCATCACGCACAGAACGTATCTTGCATGTGATCTGTCTTTAAACACTAACCAGTCGTAATGTTAACACTGCACACTGATCTCAACACACACGCATTGATAAGCTTACATTGATAAGATTGCCTGTATTAATGTTGCTCTTGTGTTGAACTGAATCAGCCAATGCTAATCGCAGGGATTCCCCAAAATGCCTTCACCTTCTAGCTGGATAATTTATATTAATTCGGTATCAACTGAGTACATGATATTGTGATTTTGCTAAGACAATTATTAATGTGTAATTTTATTGGTAATTTAATTATTAATTCAAGTTACCCATTTTTTAGTTAGTATATTCTCTTTTGAGAATAATATATAAATTTTATGAGACTGATTTATTATACAAAAACTGCCACCAGTTGTATAAGGATGGTAGTGGCGTATCGCAGTACATAAGTGACGCCCCGTGTATAAATATAGAGGTATGTCCCCTACATTTTTGGTACCCCGTGTATAGATTTAAATAAATATTCCCTACACCTTTCACCAATAAGCTGAGACTTTTTAAGTTATAAGGCGGGATATACAGAGTGACCAGCGAAAATACTGACCTGACAGTCTTTCAGAATTCAGAATTCAAGTCAACTGCCAGAATGACCACGAGACACTGAATAGAACAGAATACTGGCTGTGCTGATCTGTTTTCGGTGCCGTGAGAGTCCTACTCTTATCATTGATCGAATGTTGGGAAAATGTGAGTTTAAAAGCGGCAAAAACAGTCCATATATCACATTAAAATGACATATAAGGACAGTTATTGTCCATAATACCTTTATTTAAGGTTAAACTGACATTTTAAGCACAATATTTATGTTGATTTCCCGAAATACATTTTTTGCTTGTCCTGCCTTTGGCATAATGCAGGCAAGTTAGCAAAAGATACCAAATAGTAAGACGTTGTAGATGAATAACTTTCTATGTAGCTCGATATAAGTTGTAACATTAACGTTAGCAGTAATACAAAGCAATTCGCATTTGAACTTGAACTAACTAGTTAGCAGTACAAGGGTCTCAGTCTCAAAGACGAAAAAAACCCGTTGGTCTCTGCTTTTATACCACGTGCCCTGCTGAGACCACCCCTAGAACCACCTAAACTCCACCCATTTTTATGTTAAGGATCTTGTGATGTCATGAATCCCCGGAAACCAGCGTATTGATAAGCCTACACAAAAACTCATAAAACTATTTTGACTAAACATGAGATTTTCGGACATAAACAGTTGTGTATGATCATAACCTAACCCAAAACATCAGTTTTCAACGGGAAAAGTCCGTTTTTGACTGCAGTATCACTTTAACTACCATGTGAATGACTGTACTAATGCAAAGGCAATGGAATTCTTTGATTTTCTTGCTAGCCTTGAACTTATTCAACATGTTAAGAGTATGCCACACATAACCGTGGTAATACGCTGGATTTAGTCATCACAAAGGGTGTTGATATATTTCTTTAATACTATTATATATTTATTTAATACTACTCTTCCACCATCATGAGCTTGCACAGAGTGTCATGGTTATTTGCAGCCTTTGCGTTTTTACGTTTTGGTTTCCTTTTTGGCGTCGTCAGGACGCTCTATCTGATTTTTTCCGCTTCCGTTCTGGTGTTTGTATCTTGCCTGACAATTATTCCCTACACCTGTTTTGCGTTTCCTGCCAGCTATAAATAGTCCAGGACTTCTGCATTTCCGACACTTCGATATTGTCTTTGCTATGTTGACAACAAAGTCGATAAGGTATAGGAAATTCGGTCGCTGCATTTCTGGTTTGTACAAATAAGAAACGCAGCAAGTCCGGTTAGAGAATTAGGATTAGATTGGTTTTCTCTTTTATTTCCAATCTTTCTCTTTATCTTTTTTCTTGTTACCTGTTACCTTTTGTATCAGCTCTTTCGCCATAAGAGCTCTGGATAACAGGTTTTTTCTTTTCTGTTCTTTTCCTTCACTCATTTTATCGAGTTTTTGCTTTGTTTCTCTATCTCCTGTTACGTCTAATGATTTAGTGCTTAAACTTTAGAACTATGAGTTTTACTTTACGAAGGACAGAATTCCTACAGTTCGGTAGATGATCTTGTGGATCATTTTAATAGAAATGTAAGAAATGCTTTAGACACAGTTGCCCCCATAAAGGTCAAAAAGGGATACCCTGGAAAAGTGTAGCCATTTATCAGCTAAAAAGAAACTGTCGCAAAGCTGAGTGATTATGGAGGAAGAGTAGATTACATGTTCATAAGGACATTTATAAGGAACAGATTTTTATGTACAACAACACTGTAAGAAAAGAGAGGCAAGCCCATTTTTCGAGGCTCATTTTTCGAGAACAACAACAACCCAAATATCCTTTTCTCAACCATTGACAGTCTTTTAAACCCAGCCTCTGCTGATGCAGCTAGCATCCAAGCCTCTGCTGATAAATGAAAAGAATTTGCTTCATTCTTCAAAGATGAAAGTTTTAATATCAGAGCTGATATTTCTAACTACGGTTCCTCATCCCCCTGGGATCTCCCTATCCACCAGCCTGCATCTAGGATGACCTCTTTTGACTTTTGTAAATGATTAAGTCATCAGTGAGACTATTATGAAAATGATGTAATCTACCTGTGTCCTCAACCCTATCCCTACTACGTTCTTCAAAAATACCTTTCACTGCCTCTTCCTGGACACAAATAGGATCCTTAACTTTTCATTACAATCAGGTATTTTCCCCAGAGCCTTCAACATAGCGATGGTAAAACCCCTACTTAAGAAATCGAACTTGGACATGTCCATTTTTCATAATTATCGACCGATTTCGAACCTCCCCTTCCTGTGTAAAGTGTTGGAAAATATTGTTTTTAGCCAACTTAATGGCCCTTTTAAAAGTTGTTAATGAATTGAGAATGACAGTTGATTCAAATAATGTGGCTGTCCTCCTCTTAGATCATAGCGCTTTTGATACAATAGATCATAACATTTTAATTGACAGACTTGAAAAGTGGGCAGATGTCAGATCTTCTGGAAGTTTGTTCCAGAGGTGTGGAGTGTAGAAACTAAAAGCTGCTTCACCGTGCTTAGTTTTGACCCTGGGAACAGTGAGTAAACCTTTCCCAGATGACCTTAGGGGTCTGATTGGTTCATAAAACACAAGCAGCGATGGTAAAACCCCTACTAAAAAATTGGCCCTAGACCATTTAGTGCATTTAGAGAAGTAGTAGTATTCGACACACGGGAAGCCAGTGCAGTGATTTGAGGACTGGAGTAATGTGCTCCACTCTCTTAGTGTTAGCGAGAAGTCTGGTAGCAGCGTTCTGAATGAGATGCAGCTGTCTGATTGCTTTTTTTACACAGACCTGTAAATACACCATTACAATAGTCAAGCCTACTAAAGATAAATGCATACACAAGTTTTTCTACATCGTGCTTAGACATGAATCCTTTAATTCTTGCTATATTGTTAAGGCGATAGTAGGCTGATTTTGTAATTGTCTTTTATATGGCTATTGAAATTTAGTTCTGAGTCCATAACTACACCAAGGTTTCTGGCTTGGTTTGTAGTAGTGACAAGGACTTGGTGAGCACTGACTCTTAATCTTTCTTCTTTGGGACCAAAAACTATTACTTCAGTTTTGTCTCTGTTAAAGGAGGAAATTCTGGCACATCCAATCATTGATTTGTTCACTACATTTAATCAGTGATTGTAAGGGACTGTAATCACTTGATGACATTCTTATGTAAATTTGTGTGTCGTCCGCGTAATTGTGGTAAGCGATTTTGTAATTTTCCATAATCTGAGCGGAGCATGTAGATGTTGAACAAAGTCCTATCCAGTTTTCCAGTCTGTCTAGGAGTATCTTATGGTTGACTGTGTCAAACGCAGCACTGAGATCCAATAATACCAAAACCAAAATTGAGGTCCAGATTTGAATATCCATGGTCTATAGGATGGAACTGTGCCATGATGACTAGATTAGCCTTTGGTGGAGGCATGGGTGACACAAGCATTTTGCCTGAAATGAAGCTACAAACTGATTGTCTTATTTTATTAATTTTATCTGTAAAAAAGGATGCAAAGTCATTGCATGACTTGATGGATAACAGTTCAGGTGCTACTGATTTAGAGAGGTTTGTCAGCCTGTCAACAGTAGAAAATAAGGCATGTGCATTATTGCTGTGTTCATTAATTATTTCAGAGAAAAAGGACTACCTTGCTCTCTTTAGTTCTAGATTATAGATGCGAAGTATCTCTTTATAGATTTTTTCACCACCTGCGTTCAGCCTTTCTTTCTTTTTTGGTCTTTTACCAGTGTGGCATTTCTCCATAGCGATTTTTGACCTTGACCTTTGTGGGGGCAATGGCATCAATAATGTTCATAATCTTAGAACTGAAATTATCTACAAGATCATTGACAAGGACTGGACAGAGGGCAAGCGTGGATGAAAAAGCTTGGATGAACAGTGCACTGGTGTTTTCATTGATACAGGCACAGCGCCTTCTGATTACCTCTTTTCCAACTTTGTCCGCAGACATGGCCATTTCAAAGAAAACACAGTAATGATCAGAAAGAGCAACATCAGTCACCACAACCCGAGAAATGTTCACGCCTTACGTCTATGGGATTATCAATATGGATATTAAAGTCACCCACTATAACAACACAGTCAAAATCAATGCAAATAACAGACAGCAATTTAGCAAATTCATCAAAAAAGTTCGGACAATATTTTGGTGGCCTGTAGATGGCTAATAATATAGCTTGACAGGAGGATTTCAACTGAAGAGCTAGATATTCTAAAGAGGCAAACTTTCCATATGACTGAACTGTTTTCATTGATAAACATTATTTAAGATAGTGGCTACTCCACCTCCTTTCTTTAGTACTCTAGTCTCACTGATAAAGTTGAAATTGGGAGGAGCTGATTCAATAAGAACTGCTGCACTGTTGCTGTGGTTTAACCAAGTTTCAGTTAAAAACATAAAATCGAGGTTTTGCTCGATAATTAAATCATTAATTAAAAGTGATTTTTCTGCCAGGACTTGATATTTAATAAAGCTAAATTTAATGTACTAAAAACATTCTCTGAAGCAGATTCTAGGAATGTCAAGGAACAGGCATCAGACTAGATAAGTTAGCAGTGTTGACTGAAGACACTTTGGCAATTCTATTTGTTATCAGAACAGCAAAAACTTTTTTTAATTAAATGAAGATAAAACTGAGATTTTACTGGTAGGACCCAAAGAAAAAAGAGACAATTTGCTCTCAGAACTAGGCTGTCTGGCGAAACAGAGCAAATCTGAAGTTAGGAATCTGGGTGTGATTTGTGGAAGTAAGCTGTTTTGTGAAACTGTTCTGTAGGCCCAAGAAAGCCTCATAAGCAAACTAATTAAATAATACAGTCAAGATCTAGTGGAAAAGTACTGATATGGGGGGTGGTGAGAGGGTGCAGATTAGCTCTCTGTCAGCAAGGACGAGGGCATCTAGCACACCAGTCAAAACAGTAATGTTTTCCTCCTGTGTTCCATAACCAAGCAGGAGTTGTACTTATAACAATGGATAAGATAGATCATGCTGACCGAACAGGTGGGAGAAGAATAAAAAATAAGGGGAATTAAGGAAAATTTCATGGTCTGATTAAAAGGCACAGGAGGAAAGGTCACAAACAATAAATATTATTGGTGTATTATTAACGTAAAGGAGGAGTTATGATATTATATAAGCTAATGTTTGTTTTTGTTCTGGGAATTCCGAATCCTCTGCATAGGTTTATGGTTTTCCCACGTTGAATCAACGTTTGACCGTTTAATAAAAGATTCAATTAAATAGAAGATTCTGCTATTTCCTTCATCTTTATCTTGAGAATTCTTCCACTCGAAAACCCATCTCAAATTGAACTTAATGAGGAGAGAGTAAAGGACTTCCCTCCGCAGATTCTAGACTGATCTAAGTCATTTTAACAAAGTAACTAAGACAGCCTTTTTTCACCTAAGGAACATAGCCAAAGTAAGACCTTTTCTAAATCAGAAAGATGCTGAAATGCTTATACATGCTTTTATTACTAGCAGACAGTAATACTGTAAATCTTTTTACCGGGCTACCAGAAAAATCTATTAAAAAACTACAATTGATACAAAATACTGCAGAGATAATTTTTACCAAAACTAATAGAAGAGATCATATTACTCCAGTCCTGAGAACTCTTCACTGGCTACCTGTATCTTATAGAATTGATTTTAAAGCCCTTTTACTTGTTTATAAAGCATTGAATAATTTAGCACCATCTTACATCAATCCCACTATGTCTCCACCCGAACCCTCAGGTCTTCCACCGCCGCCCTTCTTAATGTTCCAAAAGTTTAACACAAAAGCCCTGGTGAGGCGGCTTTCGGTTTTCATGCACCAAAACTATGGAACACCCTCCCACTAGATATAAAAATGGCGAGCTCAGTTGCTACTTTTAAGAATAAGCTAAAAACCGTTTAATTAGGTTTTTGTTCCCCATGCACTATGTTCTTAACTTTGTTTATTGTTTTATTTCTTTTATCTATCTGTATTTTGTTTTCCTATTTTTTGTTTTACTCGTTTATTGCTCTTGTTCTGTATTTTGTTTTTATTGTTGTGAAGCACTTTGGGCTGCATTTTATGTATGAAAGGTGCTATACAAATAAAGTTTATTATTATTATTATTCATTAAAAGAGTGTCATGGAGGTCTTAAACAAAGCAGACCATTTACCACAGGTACTAAAGGATTCCCAGTACACACAACACAACAACGTCAGATGAAAAATTACAAGTGCTTTATTTAGAATTCATAGCATCAAAGGAAATAAACACTTATCCCAATGTCTTGAGGCAGGGCTGTTTAAAGCAGGGGTAGCACCACATGAATAGCTGCTCTAGTATCTCACTTCAGCATAGTAGGAATAATTCTAAATATTTACATGAAAACAATTCCAGCTAGAGGTCGGCTAAACCATAAATTACTTGTCAATTTACACAGCAAAGTTAAACCCAGAAACAGCATCCCCTAGTGGGCACGCAAAGTGGTACACTCTATGGATATGCACTCATATGGCTTAATCAGTAAACACTTAATAAGCATTCAATGAAAGGCTTCACACATCAATCATCACATTACAATTCAGCACTTCCGTCCGTCACAGAGTTGGTTAACATGGAAATGTTCAAAACATTTCTACACTAACTGAGACCTAGAGCCTCAGCATGCAGTAGCCTCAAAACAGCCTCTAAGGCCTTAGACATTACATTTAATTGGAATGACCAATATCAACGAAATGAAACCAAATAAAACTAGTTAGGGGTGGTTGTGAAACCACACTATTAGTTATTCACCATACTTATTATTATCCCGCCACTTTTTGAGAACCTATCTCCTCCTACACCATTAGAATAGAATAGAATAACTTTTATTTTCCCGTTAGGGAACTTCAGTTGTAGTTTGAAGCAGTAAAGCAGACATAGACAGTCGGGCAGACAGACAAACACAAACAAACATGTTAAATAAAGACATTCAATTGAATCAGATGTTTCACATTATAGTGAAGGTATGCGTGATTATGATTATGAATTATTTATGATTTATTATTATTACTATTATTATTAGTATTATGATCAAAATTATATTAAATTAATTAAATATTAATTATGATGAAAAATTGAGCATCAAAAGCAATAACAGTTCCTCATCTGCCTTTACTGTCTTGAGATGTCCAATGTCATTAAGCAGTCTAACAGCTGTAGGGACAAAGCTGTTTCGGGCTCTTTTTGTTTTAAGGGGCAAGGACCTTAATCTTCGACCTGATGGAAGAGTCTCAAAGAGAAAGTTCAGGGGATGTGATGGAAGGGCCATAATCCTCTTTCCTTTTTTAAAGGAGCTATATGTAACACATTTACTGTACTAAATAATAAAATGACCATGATATGTCATCAGAGATTGGAAAGTCGAAATACTGGCTTCTCCGACAACAATGCTACAGCCAGTATGTTCTCCTTTGAAATTTCTATTCCAGGTCGGAACGTCTGTATTTGTTTTGGCCTGTGTGATTCACTATTCTCCGAGTTGACTCCGCCCACTGCCCATTACGAACAACCAGATGTACTCCGGCACTCTGACAGCCGATTTACGAATGCCTAAGCTAAGTTCAACATTGTTTTCATTTAGCTAGCTAGCTAAAGATTTAAATATATGTATGTATATAGTTACTAGCTAAACATACCACTAACGTTAGCTTATATCTGTGTGACCGTAAACATAGCCAGCCATGCATCTAGCTAACATTGACAGAGTTATAAAAAATCTTATAATTTGCAAACAATAAATAAATTGCAAATGTATACATTAGCTGATCAACTTACAGTGTAGGACTCGTCGTCGCTTGTCATTGTCAAAATAGAATAAGCTCGTCTCAAAATATAATGTTGCGCTTGGCTCATCTTGCGCTCGTGTTCGTTCCGTGTTTTCAACCTGGCACCCACGTGAGCTTCGAGTCTGGGGAGGAGGGGGCATGCAGAGACAACTCTCTCCAATATTGTCAATTTGGACTGCAGTACCCATTTTAAATGCTCGGTGTCAATGTTACATAAAACTCCTTTAATTGTACGTTCCTCATACAGATGTTTCAGCGGTTTTTGTTGGTTCCCTATGATTTTAGTAGCCTGTACTGTCACCCTCTCCAGCTTCAGTTGCCTGATTTCACTTAATGAGCCAAACCCAGCTGTGAGGCTAAAGGTCAGCACTGACTCAAGGAAGCAGGTGTAAAATGCTTGTAGTACTGACTGGCTCACATCCAAATTCCTGAGTTTCCGGAGGAAATACAGCCTTGACACTTTGCATGCACTCAATGACAGTTTGCCTCAAAGGTCAGTTTATTATCAATGATGGTACCCAAATATCTGTACTCCTCCACTCTCAACTGTTTGGGTTCCGATGGTAAGGGGCCTCAGCGGGGATGGCTCACGCCGGAAGTCGATGGTGATTTCTTTAGTCTTCTCCACATTCAAGTTCAAGAAATTGACTTCACACCACTGTTGGAACTAGCTGACAGCAGATTGAAGCTTGTCATCAGTGTTGGATGAGTCCACAATTACTGTATCATCTGAGTACTTGATGAACGCAATCTCAGGACAGTTGCTTTGGCAGTCATCGGTGTAGAGTGTGAATAACACTGGAGAAACTACCAAGCCTTGTGGTGAGCCAGTAGAGATGGTCTTTGTGGTGCTGCAGTGGCCTTTATATCTAACCCACTGAGGTCTGTCAGTTAAAAAGGACATTACCCAGAGGATAAGATGAGATGAGTCACACCATCAACACCATTCATACCTAATATTATACCTTTATACACCCTCCAGGTTGCTATTATTTTTTACCTTTATACCATATACACTTTTTCAGATATTTGACCTTTTATCACCATGAAAAAAAAAATGTATGGAGTCAATGGGCACATTTTTAAAACCCATGCAATAGAATGTGGATGCTGTAACATATTACACTGCTTATGACATCACAATGCCTTCCTCTACAACACTGTTATGACCTAACAATACTATCACAGATGATTTCACTTTTTTGTGCTTTCATCACAATTCATTACTTCTTTGTATCACTTCCAGGTACTTTAGACTACTTACCACAAAATACATCAGCATATTTTAACACTTTCACCTTCTTTAGATCCCTTTATACTGCATTACCACTTCATACCATTTCTACCTTTTATTTACCACCTCACACAATACCATATATTACCATCTTTCTATACCATTTCCAGCAATCGATACCACTGCGAAGCAACCACACCTACAATTTCTTTAGGAATGGTTAATCTAGTTAAAGTATATTAGCCAAGCTGATTTGCAAATGCAGTCAATTAATATATTCTATGGCTCCGAAGTATTGGGTAGAGCTCACAATCTCCTTTGGGAAGTCCCATTCAGTGTCCCGTAACTCCACGGCAGCCAGGTATTCCCTTTGACTGGAGCTTGATGCTCCGCGTCCCTTTTCCACACACCGAACGACAACACTGCTGGAGTGCTGCAACCAAAACACAAGACCGGAATGAGGGCACAGCAACAGCCCCCTGGCTGTGTCCGAATACGACCCCTGTTCCCTGTCCACTGTCCTCTGTCCATTCAGACCCCTGTTCCCTGTCCACTGTCCCCTGTCCACTCAGACCCCTGTCTACTATGTGCCCTGTCCCCTCACTTTGCGAGCAGTGTGTGAAAGAACTCCCACAAAACTCTTTCCAAATTAGTGAGGAAGTAGTTTGTAATATTTTTTAACATTTTTTCTTTGAGAATATTAATTAGTTAACATATGACGATTGTTACAGTGTAGATTATGAATGAAGATAGAATTAACAAAAATAAAAAAAGAGTAGTTTGTAATATCTTGTAACCTATCTTGTACCATAGATATGCATATATGCTCTATGTCTTTTATGTTTTTACTTCCGGATTACTTACTGAAATTGTCGGATGAGTGCACCGTTCTGCAGATGAGTGTGCTCCCGAATTCCCTCAACAAAACCCCGGAAATAAGGGGTTCATCCTGGTATTTTAAGTGCCCCCATTTGTGAGAAAATGTCACCCACTCAAAAGCTTTTTGACGAAGTGGACTCATATATGCACCCTCAAAAGGGTGTAGGGGTCGTATTCGGAAACACAAAGGCAACATTCAATAACCTGATGAACTCTATGCGAAGGAGAATTGCTGCTGGTCACACTCACACAAAATACTGACTGATCCTCGAAACCCCCCCCCCCCAAAAAAAGACCCCATGTCCTTGAAAAACTAGGGTCCTAGAAATGCAGTCTCTAGAACTGCGGTCCTGAAACTGCAGCTTCCGGTATTGGAGAAACAGGGGGTGCGTCCCAATATTGTTCACTCCCCACCTCCTTTCCTCCACTCCTCTCCTACCTGGAAATATGCAAAACTGTCTCTACGTTTCAAGTACAAATAGTTGCATGTACAGCATACAATATACCTGACATTACAGTTGGTGTGGAGACGTTAATTAATATTCAACAATTAATGTGTAATATGTAATCAGCAACATTAGATTAAAACACAAAGACCCGTTTCCAGGGGACAGAGGAGGTAGTGGAGGAAAGGAGGGTGCATTTTCTGAGTACTGGGACGCACACATACTATTGGCTCGTTCGCCAACCGGGTTGCTGCCGATGTCGTTACCCTCGCTTTCCAATCTGCCACCGTCAGAGTGTTCCTCCCACCGTCCTCCACTTCAGTCCTTTTAACCAGTTCAGTGCTCGATCCCAGTACAGTGGGATGGCATTCCGGGGTGTCATGGAAATTTCCTGGCAGAGGGAGGAATGCCTCCCTCTGCCAGGAAATTTCCATGACACCCCGCTGGCACCTGCCTGAAGAGAAGAGAAACAGCCAAACCACAACACCCCCCCCCCCCCCCCCACACACACACACAGTAGGTCCTTGCTGTTTTCCTAGATCACTAAGGAATATTACTCTAACATCATTGACTGCAAAGTCTATTACAGCTCAATTGTGTTCAATGTCATTACAGGCCATACAGCAAAGTCCATCATTGTATTCACAGCGATTACAGTCCATCATTATATCAAAAGAATTTGTATGCCCATTGCCCCCTCCTCCATGTCCATGTGTGACAAGAGCTGCACAGTGGTGCCTGTTATCCAAAGATTCAATAAAATCATTAACTACTTTTAAGGCTGCTGTAGTTGTGCTGTGTTTTTTCCTAAAACCTGATTGATAATCTGATAAAATGTTGTATGTACTGTAAATAAAACCTATTTTAGTTGCTCACTCACAAGTGATTCTAAAATCTTGACTAGGACAGACAGTTTGAAGATGGGCCTATAATTGTTTAAAAGTGTGGGGTCTCCTCCTTTTAGCAGGGGGAGAACAAAGGCAGATTTCCAGCGGAATTTCACTTGAGACTAACGAGAGATTAAAAAGATGTGTTAAAAGTCGTGCAATAAAGTCAGCCACTAACTTTAAGAAATATGGTTCTAGATTATCAGGACTAGGGGGTTGCAGCAGTTTACCGGTTTCATGATATACCGCGGTATGAAAAAGAATGGTTATCAAACCGTAGACATTTGCTTATCTAAGGTTTCGAATTCTACGGTTTTCCATGTTATTTTAGCACAAACGCAGCTCAACGGATTATGTGACAGCTACTTGAGTAAGAACTTTTCTTTTCAAGTAATTACATTTTTTGCTTTCAATAACATATCTTTGCAAGACATAATTCCGCTGTGAAAATACAATAAAGCTATTGTTCAATCAAAAAAAACATGCTTGTGTTTTCATTCCTTAAAGGGTTGTTGTAAAACGGTAACAATTGTGTAATACCGTGAAACCGTGAACTGTGATATTTTCTGAGACAGTTATCATTCCGTAAAAATCTCATACCGCTGCATCCCTAATCAGGATGTTTAAATGTTTAAGGGCTTTGTGTACTTCTGAAATAGTCGCCGGATGAAAACCGAAACACCGCCAGGCGCCGAGACTCAAAATCCACTCGGAATTTCGGATTCGTAAACTGCCAGCAAGGGCGGCGAAATCTGAGATCCTGTACGTCAGCGATAGCTCCGCAGGTGAAGCAGGTGAGGCTGGGTCGAAGGCCAAAGAACGCTGATAGCCGTGCCAGGGTTCAACAGTCAGGAATACAACAGCAGCAGCGACAGCAGCTCCAGTGAATGAGGTAGGGAGTTAATCCAGAATATTTATATCAGTATTTAAAATGTTATGATTACACAGATAAAGACGTTGCCGCAGCGCAGCATTAACAGTCACTGTAGACCTTGCAAACAGGGTAACACCGATACACCTGTAGCACTTTTCATTGGGCAAACAAAAGTCACCGGCAGAATCAAGGTTTGGGGCCGCTTTGTCCCAAAACTTTAAACTGCACAGACAGGTGAAGATTCTCAAACACATAAAATCATTAAAACATTTCTTAACAAAGACTGACGAGTTGCCACACACAGAGAGACGTGCTGCCATATTGGATATGGATGGATCACTTTAACGGTTGTTTCTCCTGACTCATTTTCCTATTGAACTCTAACTCTAATTGAAAAATAAAATGTGCTGGATCCTGTGAGATGATTGTTATTTTCCTCGTTGTGCAAAGATTGTATTCTTTCATAATGGAAGAGTTTATAAAAAATGATTCCTACAAAATTGTGATATGCTGACAACATTGTCTTTGAATAATATACAGTATATTCCAACCATTGCAGCTGTGAATGCTGTACCCATTTCATGTAGTATTTACCCTAAACAGTCACTAGATGGCGACAACATAATTATATAACCATGCTTCCCTCAGATATCGGAAGCAGGAAGTAGATGAAAACAGTTGCATGTTAAGTGCCCTTAAGTTCTTATGTGAAAGAATACTTCTTTAGTTGCACAAATTTTTTAAACTGTTTCTTGTGCACATGTTTTTTTTTTTTTCAGAAGATGGAAAAATGAGGCCAACTCTACTTTTGTTGAAGTGCTTACATTTAATCAGTATACCAAAATGTGCTGATCTCGACTCACTGAGTTCAATAAGTTTATCTAAAGGTTTACAAAGTTTAACTTTACATTTGTTTATTTACTACTGTTGGTAGTAATCTGTTCATTTTATCTTTTGTATCACTTAACGCTAGGGGGTTACGAAACAATGTTAAGCGTAAAGCTTTATTTCTTTTTGCTAAACAGTTTAGATCAGATTTCTTATATTTGCAGGAGTCTCATTCTATCTCAGATGATGCCAGTTATTGGAGATCTCAATGGGGAAACTCTATATGGCTCTCTCATGGTACAGAACGCTCAGCTGGGGCAGCCACTTTAAAGAATAGGTTTAATGGTGATGTCTTACTTACACAATGTGATCCAGATGGTCACTTCATATGTCAAGCAATTAAATGCAACGACCAAGTCTTCATAGTGACTAATGTTTATGGATATAACACAAAAAGGGAAAATGATAGTCTTATTTTGTCTATAGAGAACATATTGATTAGCTGGTTAGATAAATTCACAAATGCCACTTTATTGTTAGGTGGGGATTTTAACACAGTTTTGGATGGAAATTTGGATAAATGGCCTCCTGGTCAAATAAATAGATCCAATACTAATCTCAAAGCCTTTATGGATAGATTTAAGCTTGTAGATATATGGAGAGTGAAGTATCCTAACAATAATTCATATACATGGAGCAATAAAACAGGATCAAGTCAGTCAAGGATAGATTTTTGGCTTATTTCGGAAAATTTTAATAAAGATAGCATTGATGTAGAGATATATCCCACGCCTCTTACAGATCATAAGGCTATATACGTTAAACTCAAAATGTCCACCCTTAAAACAGGTGCTTCTCAATCTGTATATTGGAAACTTAATAGCTCTTTATTACATAATGTTGAAGCAAAACAAGAAGTCAAAGATCTAATTTCATATTTTTGGTCCAAAGCTAAAGAAGAAAAACGATTTGGGACTAATTGGGAACTATTAAAATTTGAGATTGGTAAATTTTTTAGAAAATATGGTAGTTTTAAAGCTAAAGCCAGAAGAGCAGAAGAGGAAAAGGTAGTAACAAGGATAAACTGTTTATCTCATAAAAACCTAGACACACTATCCCAGGAGGACAAATTGGAACTAGCTAATCTGCAAATTAAACTGGATGAACTATACAGTCAAAAAGCAAAAGGTGCATTTATCAGGTCCAGAACAAAATGGCTTGAAGAAGGGGAGCAAAATTCGCACTATTTTTTTAATTTAGAAAAACATCATTCCAATAATAATAGCATTAGTAGACTAAATATTGATGGGGTTATTACAGATGACCACAATATAATATCCAAGTATTGTAGTAACTTTTATCAAAACTTATATAACTCTAAGTTTTGCCAAGCATCAGCTGATACCTTTCTGAACTCTCTGACAGTTAAATCTATAGAAACATGTGATATGGAGTTTTGTGATAAACCTTTCACACAAGAGGAGATAAAGATTGCAATTAATTGTCTAAAAAACAACAAATCACCAGGCACGGATGGACTAATCTCTGAATTCTACAAATCATTTATTAATGAACTGACTCCTTTCTTGTTTGAGGTCTTTGTAGAAAGTTTAGAAAGGGAACATCTCCCAACTACCATGACTCAGGGTTTGACCACATTAATACCCAAACCTAATAAAGACTCATTGCTTATTGACAATTGGCGACCGATTTGTTTGCTAAATAATGATTACAAGATATTTGCCCTGATATTGGCTAAAAGACTTAAGATGGTGTTGGACTCGATAATTGAAGAAACGCAATCAGGGTTTATGTCAAGGAGGCATATAATAAATAACATCAGGCTGGTTTTGGATATTTTGGATTACCCGGAGTTGTTTGAGGATGATGGGTTTGTTTTATTTTTGGACTTCTATAAGGCCTTCGATACGGTGGAGCATCAGTTCATTTTACAATCGTTAGAGAAATTTGGATTTGGTAATTATTTTGCGACAGCTATCAAAACTCTTTACAAGAATAGTAATAGTTCTGTTAAATTAATGGGTGGTACATCCCCTAGATTTAGTCTGTCGAGAGGAATTAGACAAGGTTGCCCCGCCTCCCCATATCTCTTCCTGATCATAGCTCAGCTTTTAGCGGACCATATCAGATCTAGTGCTGTGAAAGGTATCTCTTTAATTGATAGAGAGTTAACCATGACTCAGCTGGCAGATGATACCACACTGTTCTTAAAAAATGAAAGCCAAATTTCTGTCGCAATTGAAGTTATTAAAGAGTTCTCAAAAGCCTCTGGTCTATCTTTAAATATTAATAAATGTGAGCTCCTGGCCATTAAGGAGTGCTCTAAATCCAATTTCCAATTTTATTTTTTATACAGGGAAAAAAGATATTAGTACATAAAAGTCCTAACATCTTTGGGCCCTACTCAGTACATTACTGTTTTACAGAGGGTTCCCTGTCCTACAGCATAGGGAAAGAAAAAAAAATCTACCATCTATAATATCCCAATAAAAAACGAGATTCAATATTTGGGCATATTAATTACTAAGGATCAACAGAGGAGAACTGATGTAAATTTTAACCCCATTATACAAAAAACTAAAAGAAAATTGAACCAATGGCTCTTGAGGGACCTTTCGCTGAGAGGCAGAATATTAATTACTAAAGCAGAAGGAATCTCCCGACTGACATATGCAGCTTTGGCTCTTCATCTTGACAGCAAATCACTTAAAGAGATTGACAAAATGCTCTTCAACTTCGTTTGGAAAAATAGAACACATTATTTGAAGAAAACAGTTCTTATGAACTCCTATGAAAAGGGTGGGCTTAATTTTTTAGATTTCTCTACATTAAATAATACATTTAAAATAAATTGGCTAAAACATTTTTTTAGAAATCCTACCTCCATTTGGTACGCTATACCTCTCCATATACTATCTAAGTTGGGTGGCTTAAACTTTCTCCTTGTTTGTAACTATAATATTGATAGAATACCTGTTAAAATGGCTGCTTTTCACCGCCAGGCTTTCTTATCATGGTCTCTCATCTACAAACACAATTTCTCACCTCATAATTACTTTATATGGAATAACAAGGACATCTTATTCAGGCACAAATCTCTCTTCATGGAATCTTGGTTTAACAATAATATTGTGTCGGTAAGTCAGTTATTTAATAAGGATGGTCTTCTCTTTACTTATGAAGAGTTTTTGTTAGAATATAATATACCTGTAACACCTGTGGATTACGCAAAAGTCTTTGGTGCAATACCCTCTGGAGTTTGTATGCTGTTCAAATCTCAACCGAGGTTTGTTGCTCAACAGATGCCCTTGTTATCGCCAGCAGACTCTCCCATAGGCAAAATTTGTTTTTCTGGTCATTCTCGTAACAACAATAAGTCTATAAGAGCTCTGTTCCAAACTGATATTACTACATTGCCATATGTGATCTCATATTGGAATCAATTTGTGGATGATATTGTATGGAAGAAGGCCTGGCTTTTACCTAATCGGTATTTAGTTACAAATAAAGTTAAAGAAATCTCTTTTAAACTAATTCATAAATTCTATCCAGCTAAAAACTATATAAAAAAAAGATTTAAAAAGGAAATTGATGTGAGTTGTAGTTTCTGTGGTGAATATGAAGAGACTGTTGTTCATTTATTCTGGCATTGCCCTGTTGTAAGAAATTTCTGGCAGAAATTGTGTGATTTTATTTCGGATAATATTGATACTGATTTTGTTATGCTTTGGAGGAATGTATTGGTTGGTCTCTGGAAAAATGATAACATACAGAAAAAAATGCACATATACATGATCAACTTTATAATTATTATGGCCAAATTTCATATACACAAATGTAAATTCACAAACAGGAAACCATGCTTTATTGCTTTTGACAAAGAGATCAAACAATACATTCAATCAATCCGATACTCTTTAAAACCAAAGGCAGTTAGGACTATGTCTGCTTGCACTAAGTTTAACATATTTCTATAGATATTTTTATACTATACACCCCCTAGCGTTGTTTTGTATGACATAATATACTTTGTGTTTTATTTTTGTTTTGTTTGCATTACTCTTGCAATTTGAATGTATGAATAGATAAATGACATTTTTGTACATGTCCGATTGTTTCAATAAAGAAAGTAAAAAAAATAAAAAAAAATAAAAATAAAAGAAGAATACTGCCGAAAACGTGTCACACACAATTTTTTGATTTTTTAAAGCACAGCAACAATATCAGCAGTATTCCCCATACTGCTTAGAAACGGACGCATGAGTAAGCGTGAGAATGACTGCCTAGTTTAATAAAATGAGTTTTAAAAGACACAAATTCCACTTTCTGTTTCACAGCTACAGATTTATGAGAAGCTCAGGTAAGAACTACTGGCTCATTACTTATATATTATGCTGATTACAATGATCATAATTCCTCACATCGAGATTACTTGTTTTTGGCAAAGTCTGATAAGTTTTGAGAATGTATTGTAAGTATTGATTTGATTGCATATGAGTAAAATCATGTTATTGTTACCATGTTAACAAAAATGTTTGTAATAGTGTGCTGATTTCATGAAATTTATGGAAAGTAAACATTTAATAAGAGGTCATTATTTATACTTTTATTATAATTATTACATTTCATCAATATATAATTAAAATGCCGGTGTAAGAAATTAATACAAACCCCCACCCCCCCCTCCATAATAGGCTACATATGTGTTACATTCAGGCAGTGAGGACCTGACAGCCACAAACAAGCTCATAAGACGGCATATAGAATGAGCACAGCTTCCCTCAGCTACAGTGAGCACAGTCTCTATTGGCTATAATTACTTCTTCACCCGCTATAATAAGCACAGGCCAGGCCCCCCAGAAATCCACGGTAAAAATGTTACAATTCTGCGGTGGTTTTTTTAGATTCTGAAATATTCTGCACCCATAAAAAAAGTCATGTTAAAGATTATTTAATATGACTTCAATGACTTTATGACTAATATGGGACAACTTAGGCTTGTCACAGCTAGGCTTGTCACAGTGTTCGTTTTAACCAGTGGCATAGAGTGAGCCTATACCGTTACACATTAGCCTATTTAAAAATGTGGATACATGCAATTACTCTTCATTGTCCACACACACAATATTCATGGAAAATCTGAAATAAGCAGATACTGTAATTAAAATGATCTTGAAGAGCAGAGTTAAAGATGGCCTTTTTTGCAAGGTTGTGCTGAAAGCTAACGCAGTTAACATGAGCAGTGTATATTTTTTAGTTAAGTGTACTAGTGATAAAAAACTATTTTTCTAAATTGAATTTATTGTTTAATCTCCCTACTGTGAAGAAAGAAGCTCTATGTTTACCTGCCAATGGATCACTCAGATCGTTGGCACACTTGTTCATCAAGGAAAATGAATTAAAACGGGTTGAGACCAAAGTTTTATACTGGTAATACCATTGTTTTAGAGGGAAGTAAGAACCTCGCCATCGCTTGCAGCTGTAGTCTTAAAAAACACAGAGCAACAACACCAACAACGACAAGTGCTAGGATACAAAACTAAGCTGTGGGGTAAATATGTGTGGGGTAAATATGCATTTTCTGCATGATTACGCGGCCTCTCTAATTTTCAGTGGAACATTCCGTTTTTGGTGAAAAATTCCGCGATCACGGAATCGCAGATTTCTGGGGGCACTGACAGGCTCTATCAGCTACAATGAGCACATCATCAGCTATAGAACAAGTACCAGGACAGTATTAATAGGCCTAGTGTTTGCTATTATACAGTGTTCATATTGTACTGTACTGTGATATTTTCTCCAGCTTTGCAGTAATACAGGTGGCTTGTAAAGTAGAACCATGAGTTCTCCTCCAGCCATGTCTAGCTCTGCCAAGGTGGTGGTGATCGGTGCTGGAATAGCAGGTTTGGCCAGTGCAGCTACCCTTACCCAAGCGGGGTTTGAGCACGTCCAGGTCCTGGAGGCCATGTGCAGGCCTGGGGGCCGGATCAACTCCACCAGGCCGTTTGGCCCGGATGTGATTGAGATGGGGGCCAATTGGATCCACGGACAGGAAGGAAACCCGGTCTTCTCCCTGGCTAAGAGACATGGTCTACTGTCCCGAAACGACTGTTCCAGTGTCAAGTGCCAGCTGGACTCATTTACTCCCTGTGACTACTTCTTTCGGGAGGACGGAGCCCTGGTTTCCCAAGCAGGTGTGGAACAGGTGTGTGATCTCTTCAGCAAACTCATGTCCAGGGCATTCAACGACGAGCTAGAAGGGAAATTTCACTGCAAAAACCTTGGCCAATACCTGGATGAGGCATTTGCCGACTCACCCGTGGCCTCCTCATTTGAGGACGCAGTGAAGGTTTTCGAGTGGTGTAAGAGGAACGCGTGCACAGACGAGGCTAGCTCCTCCCTGTACGAGGTGTCTGCCCTGCAGCTGAAAGAGTACACCAGTCTGGAGGGAGGTTACTATAACTCTCTGGGACCTGGAGGCTACCAAGCTGTGGTTGATGTCCTCCTGAAAATCCTGCCCCCAGGGGCTCTTCTGTGTGACAGACCAGTGACTCACATCCAGTGGGGGCTGGACTCACAAGCTAAGGGCTCATTCTGCCCAGTGAAGGTGCTGTGTGAGGATGGTCAGGAGTTTGAAGCTGACCACGTCATCGTCACCTCCTCCCTGGGGTTTCTAAAAGAGAGGGCGTCAGCCATGTTTGAGCCCGCCCTGCCTGAGGACAAAATTGGAGCCATCGAGAGACTGGGCTTTGGAACAGTGGACAAAATATTCCTACGGTTCAGTGAGCGGTTCTGGCCTGAAGACTGCGCTGGAATCCAGCTGGTCTGGGAAGAAGGTCTAGAGGATAGAAGCGTCTACTGCATGCTGTCTGAGGGGAGGGCCTGGCTTGAATCATGGTACAAGAAGATTTGTGGCTTTGACATTGTGGCGCATCACCCCACTGTTCTCTGTGCATGGATCACTGGAAGGGAGGCACAGTACATGGAGACCCTGCAGGAGGAGGAGGTGGGACGGGTTTGTGTGAGGTGAGTTTCACTGGCACACGTAAAACTCTTCTTGTTCTACTGCACATCTAACTGCTGTTGGCTTCATCTGAAGGTTCTTGACAGGTAAAACATATCACTGACACGTGAAGAGCATGCCATGTGTGAGGGTTCCTGACAGATAAAACATACCACTGACATGCTAAGAGCATGTGTCAGGGTTCCTGACAGATAAAACATACCACTGACATGCTAAGAGCATGTGTCAGGGTTCCTGTCAGGCAAAACATGCCACTGACATTCTAAGAATATGTGTCAGGGTTCCTGTCAGGCAAAACATGCCACTGACATTCTAAGAATATGTGTGAGGGTTCCTGTCAGGCAAAACATGCCACTGACATTCTAAGAATATGTGTGAGGGTTCCTGTCAGGCAAAACATGCCACTGACATTCTAAGAATATGTGTGAGGGTTCCTGTCAGGCAAAACATGGAGGACCTGTTAATTATTATAGTGTGGGAATTTCCCATAGAATGCGATCAATATAGTTTAACAAACAGTGTTTTAAAAATAGAACACACGCCCACATGCGACTGATTGTGTGAGGCGAGGGTAATGCCTGGAGATTTCACTGCTTTCCGTGTGGCTTTACTCTGAAGGTTCCTGATAGGTAAAACATACCACTGACACGCTAAGAGCAAGTGTGAGGGTTCCTGCAGGTCAAACACACCACTGACATGCCGAGAGAATGTGTGCTTTCCTTCACGTAGCAGAAGTAAATAATAAAAACCTACTTCAGTCATGCTTTGATGTCCAGCAATGATGTGTTGATGTTTGTGGTACTTTAGCAAGGTTTTTGGAAGATCGGGTTTTGCAGCACTCATTGATGAAACTAACTTCAGTAAAGACAATGTGTCACATAAACATTTTCTAAAAACTCCCCAAGGACTTAAGTGGCCTAGGTGTAAATACAGGCCCAGCATTTCTGCCTTAAAGGGTTAGTTCGGAATTTTGGACATAATGTCTCATTTACAACTTACCCATGATGTTGTTGATTGATGGAGACCATTTTCAGCTGATTCCATGCTGTCCTTCTTGTGGACATACACACGTTGCTAATGCTAGCGCAACTCTATGGTAACCGGTAGCATCCACTACCAAACGCACTTAAACACTCCACAGTGCACCCAATGCAAATAAAATACGATGACAGTCTATCTGGGTTAATTTGAGTGTTTATACCATCATTTTTGAAGTCAAACTATCGTTGAATCCTTTATTTTGTGCTGACCTATATTCTCTGTGGAAGTAGACTATACGGAGAAGTACGGCAGCGGAGCGATACATTACACTACCTACGAATGTAGTGCCGGCACTGGTCGACTACAACAACAAAGAAGAGCAACAAGTTGCAATGGCCACGTTCGCTCCGCCGCCGTACTTCTACAGAGAATATAGGTCAGCACAAAGTAAAGGATTCAACGATAGTTTGACTTAAAAAATGATGGTATAAACACTCAAATTGACTATTTTTTCGTCGTATTTTATTTGCTTTGGGTGCACTGTGTTTAAGTGCGTTTGGTAGTGGATGCTACCGGTTACCATAGAGTTGCGCTAGCATTAGCAACGAGTATGTCCACAAAAAGGACAGCTGAAAATGGTCTCCATCAATCAACAACATCATGGGTAAGCCATAAATGAGACATTATGTCCAAAATTCTGAACTAACCCTTTAACATTACAGATTCAAGCTACTTTCATTGGCAATCTATGACTGGGAGTTGTAGTGGTAGGGCACTACTGGCCTGGTCTTGCCAGGGGCAGGGTGAGTTTGCATTCCCCAGAGTTCCTTGGGTTACTGCTGCATTAGCTCCTAATAACATTCCATGGACTAACAGTCTGCCCATAGTTATCATTGAGAAATGCATTGTTACCATTTTCTATTGTATCTGATCTGCAGGTGCTACACAATGTTACTTTTTATCAGTTTTTATTGAGTGAGATTTTTGCTGATATGACTATCACACATGACTGAATGAAAACATCCAACATCAGGTGGAGGCTGCTTTGTAGTGCTGCCTGGGAGTAACTATGGTATTCTCCTTTGAGCAGGCTGCTCAGATCCTTCACGGGCTGGTCGGTCCCTGAGCCCACACAGATCCTGTTTTCCACATGGTGGAGCAACCCCTATGTGAAGGGATCCTACACGTTCATCCCTTATGGGATGAATGGGGTCAGGGAGCACCAGGCCCTGGCTGCACCGCTGCCCAATAGCACCGTCTGCACTGAGAAAAAGGTACCACTCAGTACTGCACAGTAACACCAATCAGTACTGCACTGTAACACAACTCAGTACTGCACTGTAACACCAATCAGTACTGCACCGTAACACCACTCAGTACTGCACAGTAACACCAATCAGTACTGCACAGTAACACCAATCAGTACTGCACCGTAACACCACTCAGTACTGCACCGTAACACCACTCAGTACTGCACTGTAACACCAATCAGTACTGCACCGTAACACCACTCAGTACTGCACAGTAACACCAATCAGTACTGCACCGTAACACCAATCAGTACTGCACCGTAACACCAATCAGTACTGCACCGTAACACCACTCAGTACTGCACAGTAACACCAATCAGTACTGCACCGTAACACCACTCAGTACTGCACCGTAACACCAATCAGTACTGCACCGTAACACAACTCAGTACTGCACCGTAACACCAATCAGTACTGCACCGTAACACAACTCAGTACTGCACCGTAACACCACTCAGTACTCAGTACTGCACTGTAACACCACTCCAAGTCATGGATAGGAGCTGGGTGCAGGGCAAATATGGCGCTTATTTAGTTTCATAAATAGTGCGCGCGTGGAATTGTGAAGCGAGCACACAGAACAGTATCCGCGCGTGTGGAGCTATGAAGCGAGCGAGCAGAGAACCATCTGCGCGAGCACGAAGCTCTATGAGGTGCCGTTCCATTCAAAAGCTTGTTGAAATAGGCGAGAGAAGGATTGTAAATGTCCACAAAGGATGGATTGAGACCGTTTACCATGCGCAGAGCCTGTTCAGTTTCTCGTGCGGAGCCTGTTCAGTTTCTCACGCGGAGCCAAATGATAGTGTCCTCGCGCGGAGCCTGTTCAGTTTCTCACGCGGAGCCAAATGATAGTGTCCTCGCGCGGAGCCTGTTCAGTTTCTCACGCGGAGCCAAATGATAGTGTCCTCGCGCGGAGCCTGTTCAGTTTCTCGTGCGGAGCTTGTTCAGTTTCTCACGCGGAGCCAAATGATAGTGTCCTCGCGCGGAGCCTGTTCAGTTTCTCGCGCGGAGCCAAATGATAGTGTCCTCGGGCAGAGCCAAATGATAGTGTCCTCGCGCGGAGCCTGTTCACGTTATTTTCAAAGAGTAGGCTATGAATTTTCAACGTGTAGGCTACACGTACTTTCGTCTATACATTTTAGTTATACTGTATTTCCATTGTAGCTACCTATGGATATGGTATGTTTATGAGAGGTTTACACATATTATGCATTTGTCAGTGGCTTATTGATTTCCAGTGTATTTGTTTTATTTTATTTGTGCTATATTTTATTTCATATTTAAGCATCTTCATTATGATTAGGAATACAAATACACAGGACACCTTTCTTCTTTCAATAACACATAATGAACATCCCTTAATTTCACATGATTTCTAACCTATTCATGAATGGAACTTCGGCACATTCATAATATGATCTGATGAAGGTCTTTAACCGAATAATTAATAAAAGATAGACTAGCAATTTATTCCAGTGTGCAGACGTTCATTTATTCATTTAGGCTGTCTGTTGTAGCCTAATTTACTCCGTATAACAGGCTTACACATGACATTACAAAAATAATGCATGTGATGTGGTCACGCAAAGTCTAATTGGGATATCAGGTATGCCATCCGCCAAGTTACGGCTTGGCGGGGCATGCCCCATCCAGTGGCGGATTAAGGGGGGGCTGACTGGGCCCAATATTTAGGGGGCCCTCAAAATTAGTTAACAAAAAAAACAAATGTTTGTGTGTAAAATACATTTCAAACCTAGATAGACCAGATGAGGAGGGAGGGATGCCGACTGTCAGCAATGCGGTGTGTGTGGGATAACTAGACCTTGTACTGAGATCTTATTTGATGCTACAGTGTGCAAAGGTTTGCCTGAATGCCTGAAAATAGACATGTAGGGAGAACCGGAACGAAAGAAACACTTTTTACATTCATCCGGTTTACTCGAAAGTCAGTAGAGATAGAGAGGCCATATTTTCTGACAAACAACGTGTCTGTGTCCCTCACTAATAGCAACTGGAATTTTGTTTCCAGCATAAACGAGTCGGATATAAATTGGCCACAAACTGGATGAGTGCAATGTATCTTTCGTCCCTGCTGTGCGGGACGAAAAATACACTGAATCGGGACGAAAGAAGGACCAGACGAAAAAGTGTGCTTTAGCGGTCTTATCTATGTCTTGTTGTTTTTTATGCTCGTTCCTTTCAAGAAATGTACTGTCAGCCAAAATGCCATGTTAGTGACGAGTCAATGAATAATGCTATAAGTTTAAAATCCATGAAAATCAACCATGCGTCAAGAGCATAATGTTGCATAATTAATAGAATTTTGCCTCACAACGTTAAACAGTCTATATATCTGTCGACATCGATGTATTGTAATGTATATATCATATCTATTGTGTCTATGTATTCCTTATTGTAATTAATTGTTAAACACTACCATGAATTACTTTTTAATTGTGGGTTCAAATCAGTAACTGGTTGAAATAGGCTTATAATGGGACATTATTTAGGCTAAATCACTTAAAATGCTGACGAGCTAGACCGATGAGAGGAACTGACTAGAGCAGAAAAATAAGGAAGATAAATAGGATAGAGTTAGAGTAGTAGGGAAAAGAAGATCTACCCTAAGTATTAACTTTCTACGGGACCTTCCTGCTTTCGCTTATTTGCAACAACAAGCCAAAACAGTCTCCCAGTCCTATACCTTACCGGCTACCAGAAATACAAGATAACATGGAAGCGCCGGAACAGGAAGACGCAGAGTTTAAATAAGCAGCGGAAGAGCCGAACAGGTGCAATCGCTGAGTAGTGAGATGAAAGGAAAACCCGACACGGACAATTAAACAGAAAAAAGACGTCCTGAAGGCGCTTAAAGGGGACGAGAGAGTAAAAAGGAAAATAAGCCTGCAGACTATGACACAGTTGTGTTAAGAAAATTATGCATGTTTGGAAAATTCTAAACATAAACACACTTATGCAACCGAAAAACACTTCCGGTTTCGATATTTTACTTAAAGCGGTCAAAAATAACTTTGTTCTAGCACTCCGCCAAAATGAGACGCACGTCACTGGTTTTTTGCAGAGTGAGAGGGTTATGATGACATCGAACTGCAGCAGAGAGCGATCATTTTCAAAGTTGAAAAGAATAAAAAATTAAGTTAGAAGTTGCATGGGACAACAGAGACTCCTATGAGTATTGAAAATGAAATTGTAAGCTCACTGAGCTTCACTGACTTGATTGATGACTTTGCCATGAGAAAAGTTTGTAAACGTACGATGTAATAATAATAAGTATGTGGATGAAATACAATATAATTACAATTCAATTCAATAGAATTTCTTATTTACTTACACTAGTAATCATTTTGATGGAAGGGTCCCTGTTTGAATTACAGCCAGGGGCCCCATGCAACCTTAATCCGGCTCTGGCCCAATACCTATACAGCACCGAGAGTTTGGCACTTTTCAGGGTTTCCTACAGAAGTAACCACAATGTCCACAGACTCTCAGCCCTTAAAAACATTAACTTCTGTATGTTCTGACCTCATGTAACCACACAGCATTCAGATAGAACTTCACACATCCACACAATAAAGCCCCAAACTTGGGTTATTTTGCGGTTTTTCTCCTTCTGCTTCTTCTTATTCTTCTTCCTATTTTTCCTGCCTACCCAGAGACCCTTACTACCTACCTGCCTCCGTACCCTCAAAGAATAATTCTCCCAATTGGATAACAACATCGCATACCTGCTCTCCCAAGCTTATCGCCCAATAAAAATGCTTCAAACTAATCTGCACACATCACAGAATCACAGACAAAACCACTATATGGCTTTGTGTATTTCACAAAGCTACTGTGGCCTACTGGTTACAGTTGCTGCCTCTCACACAGAGGATTGGGTGTTCGGAGTCCAACAGGACACAAATTTATTTTCGACGAAAACAATGTGCAACTGTTAAATACTTTTCATTTATTACTTACTGTTATTATTTTCACATTAACAAACGTATTTTTATTACAAAGGCAAAAGACGTTTCCAATATAACTGTTCAACGTTTCACTTGTATTTCACTTGTACTACAGCGAAATGGTGAAAGTCAGACGGACACTGACAAATGGCCTATAGCCTATCACGTGACTATATCCCTTTGGTCTTCTGGTTAGCGTCAAGCCTTAGAATGCGAGAGACGTGGGTTCGTAGTACCCCGCCTGGTTGGTACCAAAGTGTCATTTCATTTTGGACTCAAACAATGTGCACATGTTCTGGTTTTCTCATACAAGAATGTGTTTTATTGCAAAGGCAAAGACACGTTTACCATATTAACTGTTCACTTGTAGCCCGTTAGTTAAACAATTCAGTCACTGGACATGGCAGTAATTAAATAGGCTAGCTAACGTTATGGGAACAGGTATCCCATGGCCATTTGTCAAGCAAAGAAAAAAGTTTCAATTCAGAATATCATCTGGTTAACATCGCGTTTTTGTACTAATGTAAAAAAATATAAAAAATCTATAAATAACGGTGCCATTGGCTACATATTTTAATCTCACACAAATGCAGACAAAAAAATTTGTCTGTGTGGAGCCTGCTGTGCTCTTGTGCCGCGGTCATGTCGACTCACTGTGGAAAGCGAACCTTCAACGCTTGCCTCAGCCAACATTTCTTTATTAGCCTATGTCTTCGTTCATTTCTTCACTTCAGCTCTGTTCAGTTTATCCTTTTCACACATAACACAACGTCACCATAAAATTAACTACTACGAAAATTAAGAATTTACGATAATACATTATGAATTGATGATAGCCTACTATAAACTGCAATCCCTTAGAAGATCGGATTTATAAACCTCCGAATACCTATATCTGTTTCATGGTTAGTCACTTTAAAAAATTAGAATAGCCTCCAAACATTGCTCTAGTCTACGCTACTCTGCAGACAATGTAGCTTACTGCAAACACTTAATTATAATAATAATAAGAATAATCTCTGGCTTATTTTCTTGGTGAAAAGGGGAATTTAGTTCTTAGCTACTTTCTTAGTAGTATCTATTGTTTTCTTTCTGGCTAAGATTCCTGGGAAATATGCGTTGTCCAATTAAGCTTATTAGCCAATGTTAGTCTTGCCAGAGAAACGTCAGTCAGCTGCTAGTCAGGAAGCAGGTACAAGCTAGGCTACGAAGCGAATCAACATGCCTTATACATCCATTGCACTACAGAGAACTAAACTATTCATTGTATTTCATTAGACATTAAATACAGCTCATCTACAAACTCTTTTAATGTAATTGTGGGCTATAGGTAATCAGAGAAATGTTCTCATTCTCGTCAGTAGGCTACAGGCCGTTATGCTTACGCGAATGTCTGCATGCATTTATTTTGAATGCATGTATTCTGTATGCATGTCTCTCTCGATGTCATTATCTTCATGCATTATTCATCATTAGTTAGTGATATCTGATCAAAAATGTCTCCGACGTAAGAAAAGCCAAGTTACTCACGCATAGCCTACAGAGCACTGTCTATAAGTCCTTAATTGCAACTTGCAAAAACTAGGCCTGCCTTTAAAAGTATTGATATAAAAATGTGGCCAAGTTACAACTAACAATATTGCCTATCGTAGCTCACACTAAATAACCTAGCTCTATTCCAAAGCAATGCTATCCAAACTTTCCTAAATTATTTAATGCAACTTGGCCCTGTGTGTCACGGTTCTAGCTGTCATGTCATGTTTTATGTTTCATTCTTGTCTTAGTTAGATTTCTTGTTAATGTCACGTATTATGTTTAGTCTAGTCACGCCACGTTTTATGTTTAATTCTTGTTACGTTTCATTTTCATGTCATGTCACGTTTCCTGTTTGATTATTGTTGCGATTTATTTTCTAGTCTTGTCATGTCACATTTTATATTTGATTCATGTTACGTTTCCTGTTCATTGTTAGCATACACATTTTCGTGTTTTCCCGCAGCCTTACGTTCAAGCTTTCTCTATCTCTCTTGCTGTCACTCACGCTTCCCTAATTGTTTCATTCTCCCATGTCTAGTTTACTAATCTACTAATGTTAGATCAGGATTGGGTAATACTAACTCTCTGTTCATGTTTACCTTACGTTTCTCGTGCATGTCATTGACTAATTTACTAACGCTAGGTCAGGATAGGTTTATTACTAACGATTACTAATTATCTTGTTACCTTGTCAGCCTTCCACACCTGATTTCCATTCGCATGCTGCTCTCAAGCTAATTGTCTGCACCTGTCTACACCTGCATTTAAGCTCAGTGTTCATGTCTTGTCTTCACAAAATTGTTGCCTCCTGTTTTCAGTGCACTTTTGAGCGTTATTTCCAAGCCTGCCTTTTGTTACGATGCAAGCCTGTTTTTTGACCATTGTTACTGACTTCTGTTTTGTTGACCACTGCCTGCCTGTACCACGAGTTATTGCCTGCTGTCTTTGTACTGTTGCCCCGCGGAGCGGACTCCGGTCTCGACTCTTGCATCGTCTCCGACCCCGAGCCTGCCTACCGTCTGCCTGTACTACTGCCCCGCTGACAGCTACACTGGTTACTGGACTATTTGCATGGTGTACCGATTCTGAGGCTGCCTTCTCCCTCGGTACTGTACTTTGGTTTTGGCTGGATTACCGGTGCATGAACTTTGCTTGTTTTTTGACTACGCTCTTTGGACATTCCCCCATTAAAGCCCTCATGGGACTTTATTTGCTACCACTGTTTCTGAGTCGTGCATTTCGGGTCCTACCCTCACGCACCCGTCTCACTGTGTTTCTTCATCTTACCATCTCAAGAGAATGTGGTCAATGAAACTGTAGGCTATGTTCCACATCAAACTGCAAAATGAGAATAATTTATAGTGGAAATACTCTGATTCAGATGTGTTTCAACTTGCACTTAGAAATTAAACAGAAAAATTACTACACTATAAGGCATGTTTGAACAATTGTCTGCATCCACTGCTTTGGGTCTATGAAAAGCACAGAATGAATAAAATGTATTATTATTATTATTATTATTAATGTATTTATTGATTTATTTAATTGGAATATTTGGATTTCTTTCAAAACCTGTGTTGTTATGAATCCGAGAAGGGACTGGACTCAAATGCACGACTCAGACAGGAATTTCAATAATTCAATAATTTATTACTTCGTCCAAACTCCAGAAGTATAGGAGATAATTAAGGCAGGGACTTTATTTATTTATTTATTTTGGGCACGCATATAGTCACACTTTATCACAATTTCTGTAATATGCCCTGACAAAACACATTACCTGCCGAAAAGGGATACGGGAAAAAGCAGCCTGCTTATCAAGTCCCGCCCCAATTCCTCAATCAAATTTGAAAGTTCACATTATACATTTGTTTAAAACAGATTATTTCGTATCACAACAGCATAGCTAGATCCTAGAATAGCTAGACTTGATCCTAGAATGGCGTTAGCAGGGGGTTGAACGGGAACGGGAGTGGGAGTAGGCAAGGGGCTGGATGGTGGTGGAATCCTGGGCAGGTGTAGCAGAGTTGGAGCGGGAGACGGGCTGTGTGGAGTGGGCTAGGACAGCTGCAGGCTGGCGGACATGCAAAGCAGAACAAGGCATTAATGACAGCAAGGCAGAACAAAAAAGGCAGTGTAATACGCTGGGCTAGGCAAGACTAGAGGCAGCAAAAGCAAGGCAAGACAAGGCTTGAATTCAAAACACGAAGAAGACAAGACAAGTTAATTCAACAACGAGACTTAATGAACTGGCACAAGACAACAAACACCGGGAGAATTAATGAGCCAATGATTGCGTGCAGCGTGAGAATGTATGTGAGAGTGATTAACTGAGCAGAGAGCGTGAGGAATGCAAGCGGGGAAAGGAACGAGATAGGCAGAGAAAAAGCAAGGGAAATGAGTGACACAAAGAGGGAAACCCACGCCCAGCCTGCAGCACGAGGGAAACAAACAGGAAACATGAAAACATAACACGACACGTGAGGGAAAAGGTAAAACAAGGAGCACAACGGGGATGGGAATGGAGAGCATCACACTGTGTGGCCCTAAAGAGCATAGATATCCTTGTGTTCACATAATTCTGTTTGCAAATATCATAACTATTGGATACGTTCGTAAAAATGCTATATGTACGCTATTTTCTAGCAAAAAATATTACTAATTTTTATCTGCATTTATTTATTCATCCCCTCTTTCTCTATTGTACATGATGTTTCTTGATATAAATGTCTGTTTGTGAATTGTAATGAAATCTGTAGCAGCAGTTAACATTTTAAAACCGGTACATTTTAAAACCGGTACACACCGGTACAAGTAAACTTGCCAAGAAAGTATAACCATATCCTTTCTGGAATGTAATTATTCATCAACTGTTAAAAACATTAATTGAAATCCTATGTTGTTCCATGAGGCACAATCTCTTCACATACTAAGATGAAGAAACACAGGGCCAAGTTGCATTAAATAATTTAGGAAAGTTTGGATAGCATTGCTTTGGAATAGAGCTAGGTTATTTAGTGTGAGCTACGATAGGAAATATTGTTAGTTGTAACTTGGCCACATTTTGATATCAAGGGTAGGACTAGTTTTTGCAAGTTGCAATTAAGGACTTATAGACAGCGCTCTGTAAGCTATGCGTGAGTAACTTGGCTTTTTTTTTAACGTCGGAGACGTTTTTGATCAGATAAAATAAATACACTGGAAATCAATAAGCCACGGACAAATGCATAATATGTGTAAACATACCATTTCCATTGGTAGTTACAATGGAAATACAGTATAACTAAAATGTACAGATGAAAGTACGTGTAGCCTACACGTTGAAAATTCAAAGAGATTGATAATTAATAGCCTACTCTTTGAAAATAACGTGTTTACAACAGTATGTGTTTGGTCTGACGTGGCTCAGTGGGATAAAATGTGATTAAACCTCCCCATACAGTAGCATACACTGGCGTTTGAGCCCTGTGCGATTTTCTAAAAATTATTATTATTATCGAGAAAAGAATAACGCATTCCACCAGAAGACATCAAAAACATAAATTGATCCGAGAACAATAAGCAATTAAATCTGCAACATGGGAAAAAGAAAGTGTTGTTGGAAAAGGTAAGATTCAATCCTGCTTCAAGACTAACAGCAGAACCAAGAGAGGGAAAGGCAAAGCAATTACCACTGAACCACTAAACTAGTAAAAAGCTACCTATCCTCAGGCCATAAGAAGCTACCTATCCTCAGGCCTTAAGAAGCTACCTATCCTCAGGCCTTAAGAAGCTACCTATCCTCAGGCCTTAAGAAGCTACCTATCCTCAGACCTTAAGAAGCTACCTATCCTCAGGCCTTAAGAAGCTACCTATCCTCAGGCCTTAAGAAGCTACCTATCCTCAGGCCTTAAGAAGCTACCTATCCTCAGGCCTTAAGAAGCTACCTATCCTCAGACCTTAAGAAGCTACCTATCCTCAGGCCTTAAAAAGCTACCTATCCTCAGGCCTTAAGAAGCTACCTATCCTCAGGCCTTAAGAAGCTACCTATCCTCAGGCCTTAAGAAGCTACCTATCCTCAGGCCTTAAGAAGCTACCTATCCTCAGGCCTTAAGAAGCTACCTATCCTCAGACCTTAAGAAGCTACCTATCCTCAGGCCTTAAAAAGCTACCTATCCTCAGGCCTTAAGAAGCTACCTATCCTCAGGCCTTAAGAAGCTACCTATCCTCAGGCCTTAAGAAGCTACCTATCCTCAGGCCTTAAGAAGCTACCTATCCTCAGGCCTTAAGAAGCTACCTATCCTCAGGCCTTAAAAAGCTACCTATCCTCAGGCCTTAAGAAGCTACCTATCCTCAGGCCTTAAGAAGCTACCTATCCTCAGGCCTTAAGAAGCTACCTATCCTCAGGCCTTAAGAAGCTACCTATCCTCAGGCCTTAAAAAGCTACCTATCCTCAGGCCTTAAGAAGCTACCTATCCTCAGGCCTTAAGAAGCTACCTATCCTCAGGCCTTAAGAAGCTACCTATCCTCAGGCCTTAAGAAGCTACCTATCCTCAGGCCTTAAGAAGCTACCTATCCTCAGGCCTTAAGAAGCTGCCTATCCTCAGGCCTTAAGAAGCTACCTATCGGCAGGCCTTAAGAAGCTACCTATCCTCAGGCCTTAAGAAGCTACCTATCCTCAGGCCTTAAAAAGCTACCTATCCTCAGGCCTTAAGAAGCTACCTATCCTCAGGCCTTAAGAAGCTACCTATCCTCAGGCCTTAAGAAGCTACCTATCCTCAGGCCTTAAGAAGCTACCTATCCTCAGGCCTTAAGAAGCTACCTATCCTCAGGCCTTAAGAAGCTACCTATCCTCAGGCCTTAAGAAGCTACCTATCTTCAGGCCTTAAGAAGCTACCTATCCTCAGGCCTTAAGAAGCTACCTATCCTCAGGCCTTAAGAAGCTACCTATCCTCAGGCCATAAGAAGCTACCTATCCTCAGGCCTTAAGAAGCTACCTATCCTCAGGCCTTAAGAAGCTACCTATCCTCAGGCCTTAAGAAGCTACCTATCCTCAGGCCTTAAGAAGCTACCTATCCTCAGGCCTTAAAAAGCTACCTATCCTCAGGCCTTAAGAAGCTACCTATCCTCAGGCCTTAAGAAGCTACCTATCCTCAGGCCTTAAGAAGCTACCTATCCTCAGGCCTTAAGAAGCTACCTATCCTCAGGCCTTAAGAAGCTACCTATCCTCAGGCCTTAAGAAGCTGCCTATCCTCAGGCCTTAAGAAGCTACCTATCGGCAGGCCTTAAGAAGCTACCTATCCTCAGGCCTTAAGAAGCTACCTATCCTCAGGCCTTAAAAAGCTACCTATCCTCAGGCCTTAAGAAGCTACCTATCCTCAGGCCTTAAGAAGCTACCTATCCTCAGGCCTTAAGAAGCTACCTATCCTCAGGCCTTAAGAAGCTACCTATCCTCAGGCCTTAAGAAGCTACCTATCCTCAGGCCTTAAGAAGCTACCTATCTTCAGGCCTTAAGAAGCTACCTATCCTCAGGCCTTAAGAAGCTACCTATCCTCAGGCCTTAAGAAGCTACCTATCCTCAGGCCATAAGAAGCTACCTATCCTCAGGCCTTAAGAAGCTACCTATCCTCAGGCCTTAAGAAGCTACCTATCCTCAGGCCTTAAGAAGCTACCTATCCTCAGGCCTTAAGAAGCTACCTATCCTCAGGCCTTAAGAAGAAAATATTTGTGAGTGACGTGTTTATAATTAGCCGATTTTGAATAGGCTCTGCGTGACACAACTTTCATTTGGCTCCGCGCAACAAAAATGAACAGGCTCTGCGCGAGCAACTGTACAGGCTCCGCGTGTGAAACTGAACAGGCTCCGCGTGAGAAACTGAACAAGCTCCGCGTGAGAAACTGAACAGGCTCCGCGCGAGGACACTATCATTTGGCTCCGCGTGAGAAACTGAACAGGCTCCACGCGAGGGCACTATCATTTGGCTCCGCGCGAGAAACTGAACAGGCTCCGCGTGAGAAACTGAACAAGCTCCGCGTGAGAAACTGAACAGGCTCCGCGCGAGGACACTATCATTTGGCTCCGCGCGAGAAACTGAACAGGCTCCGCGTGAGAAACTGAACAGGCTCCGCGTGAGAAACTGAACAAGCTCCGCGCGAGAAACTGAACAGGCTCCGCGCGAGGACACTATCATTTGGCTCCGCGCGAGAAACTGAACAGGCTCCGCGTGAGAAACTGAACAGGCTCCGCGTGAGAAACTGAACAAGCTCCGCGCGAGAAACTGAACAGGCTCCGCGCGAGGACACTATCATTTGGCTCCGCGCGAGAAACTGAACAGGCTCCGCGTGAGGACACTATCATTTGGCTCCGCGCGAGAAACTGAACAGGCTCCGCGCAAGGACACGGCTCCGCGTGAGAAACTGAACAGGCTCCGCGTGAGAAACTGAACAAGCTCCGCGTGAGAAACTGAACAGGCTCCGCGTGAGGACACTATCATTTGGCTCCGCGCGAGAAACTGAACAGGCTCCGCGTGAGAAACTGAACAGGCTCCGCGTGAGAAACTGAACAAGCTCCGCGCGAGAAACTGAACAGGCTCCGCGCGAGAAACTGAACAGGCTCCGCGCGAGAAACTGAACAGGCTCCGCGCGAGGACACTATCATTTGGCTCCGCGCGAGGACACTATCATTTGGCTCCGCGCGAGAAACTGAACAGGCTCCGCGCGAGGACACAATCATTTGACTCCGTGCGAGAAACTGAACAGGCTCCGCGCGAGGACGCTATCATTTGGCTCCGCGCGAGGACACTATCATTTGGCTCCGCGCGAGAAACTGAACAGGCTCCGCGCGAGGACACTATCATTTGGCTCCGCGCGAGAAACTGAACAGGCTCCGCGCGAGGACACTATCATTTGACTCCGTGCGAGAAACTGAACAGGCTCCGCGCGAGGACACTATCATTTGGCTCCGCGCGAGAAACTGAACAGGCTCCGCGTGAGGACACTATCATTTGGCTCCGCGCGAGAAACTGAACAGGCTCCGCACGAGAACACTATCATTTGGCTCCGCGCGAGAAACTGAACAGGCTCTGCGCATGGTAAAGGGTCTCAATCCATCCTTTGGGGACATTTCCAATCCTTCTCTCGCCTATTTCAACAAGCTTTTGAACAGAACGGCGCCTCATAAAGCTCATCTGCGAGCACGAAGCTCATCTGCGAGCGTGGAGCTGTTGAAGTGAGCGAACAGAGAACCATCCGTGCAAACATGGTTTGCTCTCGCTCAAAATTGGTTTCCTCTCACTCGCTCGCCAAGTTGAATTTTGAGACTTTGGGGCGGGGATGGGATACACAGTGGCTGATGTCTCCTCTCCTTTGATTGGTCACTTTAAATATCTGCCTTGACCTGTGTGATTGGCCATTTGATCAGTGAATCGCAGATTCCCATTCAACAGGAACCATTCTTAATTTCTGTTTCTGCATTGTTGCCTACAGAGGTATGCTGCGACTAAGAACATGCTGATCATGGAAGATTTTGACTCGGTGTCGTTCTACTCTAATAATATGAAATTTGAGAAGCCACCTTAAAGTGATACTGCAGTCAAAAACCGACTTTTCCCGTTGACAACCTATGTTTTGAGTTAGATTATGATCATACACAACTGTTTATGTCCGAAAATTTTATGTTTAGTAAAAATGGTTTTATCTGAGTTTTTGTGTAGACTTACCAATATGCTGGCTTCCGGGGATTCGTGACGTCACGAAAGCCTTAACATAAAAATGGGTGGACTTGAGGTGGTCCTAGGGGTGGGTCTTGGCTGGGCATGTGGTATAAAAGCAGAGAACGACGATTTTTTTTTTCTTTCTGAGATTGAGACCCTTGTACTGCTAATTAGCTAGTTCAAGTTCAAATGCGAATTGCTTTGTATTATTGCTAACGTTAATATTACGACTTATATCGAGCTACAGTTATTCATATACGACGTCTTACTACTTGGTATCTTTAGTTAACTTGCCTGCATTATGCCAAGGAGTCAGAGATGTATTGTTCCTCGGTGCAACGCCACCGGCTCTGCTAGCTTTCATAATCTGCCGAGAGACCCAGCGCTACTTAGCCAGTGGCTTCAAGCTATCGGTGTAGAGCGCGCGGACTTGCCGAAGAAAGCCTAGTGTGCAACGCGCACTTCACACCGGACTGCTACCACAATTTAACTGGCTTTGAGATGGGCTTCTATAAAACTCTGTCGCTGAAGCCAGGTGCCATCCCAACAGTGATGGATGTAATTTTGTAATCATTACATCAGCTAAGTAAAACAGCTAAGTACAATATACCTATTACATTGTATTTGTGACATTGTGTAATTGCACATGTATTGGCCACTATTATACAGTTGGGCCAAGCATGCCCGACTACGGCACAGCAGTATTAGACAAATCAAGAATAGCTTCATAACTACGCTGACATAACGTTACCTCAGTAACCTCACGGCAACATAGGTTTTCTGGAGGGGACAGGTTAGAGCAGTGGCCACAAGCACACCTGTTGGGACATTAATTTGTTTCTGTTTACATGCAAGTTATCTGTACAAACTACAACAAAAATGCTTTTGCAAACGGTTGACATTACTGATAGGTAATAGCTAATGTGGGGTTGAATGCAACCTATTGTGTGAGCTATCTTTTATGAATACGTAACGTTAGCTAATAAACGATAGCAATAATACATTTGATGTAGCCCTAGCAAAACCAGTAACCAGTTGGTCAGTAACTTGGACGGAATGTATCGATGTTAGGTAATGCAAGGCAGTCTATTGTGTGTGAGTTTAGCCCCGTTTGGTCCAGAGAGAACTGGTAACTTAGATAGCTAGTTATATTAGCTATATCATTTATGAATAATGTTAGCTAATAAATGATAATTCTCTCCGGACCAAGTGAAGTTATGAGGGCGCTACAACCAGCCATGTTCAATATACTAACGTTACTGTGTGACTGGGTTTTGCTGTGTATTTGAATGTATTCAATAGTAACGTTACTTTAGGCAGACAAACAAGCTAACTTAGCTAGGTAACGTTAGCTTTACCATTCGGTTACATCCCGGGTCTTCTCCTCGCGAAGACGTTGCTCAACTAATACAGCCATTTTATTTAGTTGTGAGGAGAGAGCTGGAAGGGGGCTGAGTCAGTTCACCAAGACACACCCTTTCACTCCTTGACCGTATGAATATTCATAATATGACTACGTGGCATCATCGTCATATGACCACACCTACTCACGAGTTTCAGTTCAAATTGAACCGGAAAAAGGGCCTTAGAAAAGCCTCTGCAGTATCTCTTTAAAGTTTGTTGAAAGTTTTTGTCATGGCTAACGTTACTAAAAACCTGAAATTGAATGTTAGACTAGGCTAGCCTACTGCTTAGCAACAAAACTTGCAGTTACGTCTGGATATGTCGTCCACACTTTATATAGGCGAATGGCTTGACATGCGTCAGTATAGTTGTAACGGAAATGCGAATTATATCTTCTAAACTGCGCTAATTTCTCAGACAGAATGTAGCCTAATCAGTATTGTAATTTTTGGATTTCCAGATGGAATTTAAGATGATAGCCTACATCTGAGAATAGTGATATATTCTTTGATGTTGGCTATATTAATCTTTGATGAATAGCTGGATCTCTGATCCATTATGAACAATCAATATAAAAGGACTAGGGCTAGGCTGTAGACCTATTCATAATATTCAAGTTTTGTTCCACAGATTTCATAAAATGACGAACAGCGCTCATTAGGCATAGGCTTGTCGTTACTATTTTGACACTGGTGTTGGGGATGGAGCCGAGCCGAGATGGTATCGGCCAATTTCCCGATCCATGTGAAATTGTGAAATCACCTATAGCCTACTCTTAACATACTGTATCTTGAATGTGCTTGTTATAATCTAACCGTAGCTATGCCTTGTTTATATAGGCATATAGGGGTGTATTGGCATGAAATTGAGTTCGAATTTAACCTTCTAAAATTGGTATGAAATTTAATATATTCTAATAACCTATCATTTGCATGATAGCCTATATTGATGGATAGTAAGTAGGCTAGTAGCCTATAATAGCCTAAGTGACGCTGCTTAATGATAGGCGTAAGCGGTAGCCTATCGTCCACAAGGGTGCACATAATCGCAATAGGACATTGACAATGTTGTTCAAAATAAAATTTAAAAAGTCTCTGGGTGTGGCTGCATTTGATCAGCTTTTAATTAGGCGAAAAAATATCAAGAATACCGCACTTGATTATGCTAACTCATTTAATGACATCACATAGCCATAGCCTACGCTACATATTTGCTTTTGTGAGGTTTCAGACTACAATCACGAAATTGATGAGATGGGGCCAGGCATTATGCGCAAAAGGTAGCCTATAACCTAGGCTATTATTAGGGTAAAGGAAGTCTATTAATTATCAACAAACAACATAATTATTCATTAGCGTTTAATTCCAGGCTTCCTGATTATTTTAACGAAATCATTATCTGCGCATTGATGTTCTCACATCGGGTCAATCAATGATATGCACTTATTGTGACATCTTGTATTGTGCTTAAATGCCGAGCCATGGTGAATTACATCGCAGACAAAGTTCTTTATTTGCTGTGTTCATTTGTTGAAACTATTGGTCAGTTTCGCTATAGTTCAGATAATTGTATGAACAGCACATACATATACTGTGTAGGCTAGACCTTCTACTACTGCATGAATGTGTAGGCTTAAAACTATAAAACATATTAAACATTGTCAATGTCCTATTGCGTTATACTGCACCCTTGTGGACGATACCGTTTACGCCTATAACAGATTAGAAGGAGCACCACTTATTATAGCTGACATATTGTGCCCGACAATAAGCTAAATAGCCTATTATGCAAATTATGTTGGAATATAGGCTATTCGATTTCATAACTTTAGAAGGTTAAATTCAAATTAAATTTCATGCCATAGCCTATTGACCCCTAACACCAGTGTCTAAATGCCTAGCCTAACAACCTGTTTGTCACTTTTGAAATCTGAAAACTTGAATATAGGTTTACGAATATAATTATTTTATATTGATTGATGATAATGGATCACATAGGCCTATCTCTAGCTAGCCTATTAATCAAAGATGCACCTACATCAAAGGATAGGCTACTGTTACACTCTCCGTTCCTCTCAGTCCCCGTCCCCGTCCCCGTTTGTGCTCCTTGTTTTATCCTTTTCCTCACGTTTCTTGTCTTGTTTTCACGTTTTCCTGTTTGTCTTCCTCGTGGTGCAGGCTGGGCGTGGTTTCCCCCTTTGTTGTTACTAATTCCCTCTCGCATTTCCTCCGCCTATCACATTCCTTTCCCCGCTTGCATTCCTCACGCTCTCTTCACCGTTAATCACTCTCTCATACATTCTCACGCTGCATGCATTCATTAGCTCATTAACTCTCCTATATATTCTTCCGGTCTTCGTTGTCTTGTGCCAGTTTGTTGAGTTTTGTTGTTGGAAAACTCTTGTCTGGTCTCGTATCTACAGTCATAGTCATGTTTTGTCTTGCTTAAATCTCTATCTAAGTCTTGCTTCGCCTAGCCAACTAGCGCTTCATAGTTTTGTTCATGCTTTGCTGAAACTAACGTCTTGTTTATGCTCTGCTTGTCTGCCTGCCTGCAGCCTAATCCTAGCTCCACACTACGCATCCCTGTCTCCCACATCCCACTTCTCCTCTGCTACGCCTACCCAGGATTCAGCCACTATCCAGCCCCTTGCCTGCTCCCACTCCCGCTCTGCCCCTGTTCGCACCATCCCAGGATCCAGTCCCTTCCCTCACTCTCCCTATACTTCTGGAGTTTTAGTACGAAGTAATAAAAGCTCTTCGTGAGCATTATTGGATTTCTGTCTCTGAGTCGTGCATTTGAGTCGAGTCCCTACTCGGATCCTTAACAGCTACATTACTATTCCCAGATTTAGGCCTATTAAATTCCATCCGGTACTCCAAAATGACAAGCAATTTAAATACATTCTGTCAGAGAAATGAGCACTGGAAAATACTAGCTAAATCCACATTTTCACGACAACTATAGGCTACTGAAGCATGTCAAGGCATTATATAAAGAAGTGTGGACATCTTCAAAGTAAATGCAAGTACGTTAGGGCCAGCATTAAGTATGAACGGCCAACCTTAGTGCAACTAGGAGGCCTGAGCCACAAGGGTCTGCTCGAATCCTTCCTGGAGCTACATCGCCATGTCGGAGCGACGCCGAACGGGGCAGCAGCAACGGGCTTCTCCGGCAACCAAAGGCCGCCACGGGGACGCGGCCGGTGGGGAGGAGCAGAGCGGAGACTCCGCCGCCTGGTTAGCAGAGGAAGGCTAACTCTCCCGGTCATACTCCTCGCTAATGTTCAGTCTCTGAACATGGACGATCTCCACAGTCGAATGGCTACACAGAGGTACATACAGAACTGCTCTGTGCTGTGTTTCTCTGAAACACGGCTCGGAGAGGGAACACCCATAACACCAGCAGGCTACACTGTCTTCAGGGCCGACCGAAATGCGGCGGATTGCGGCAAAACCTGCAGCGGAGGAACGGCGATTCTCGTCAATCAATCCTGGTGTACCGACACGAAGGTAATATCCCAGTCCTGTTCCGTGGATGTGGAATATATCACCTTAAAGTGTAGACCATTCTACTTACCAAGAGAACTGCAGCGCATTATACTGAGTGTTGTTTACATCCCACCCTCTGCCAATGAGGACAACGCACTCAAAGAACTACACAACATGATCAGTGGATATGAAAATACATATCCGGATGCCGCTCTTGTTGTTCTGGGGGATTTTAATCACTGTAACCTCCGGAAAACCATGCCCAAACTTCACCAGGTTGTGGACTTCGCCACCAGGGGAAACAACACTCTGGACCACTGTTACAGTAACATAAAAAATGCATACATTGCAGTCCCCAAACCCCATTTTGGTAAGTCTGACCATCTGACTATTCTGCTACAGCCTACTTACATCAATAAGCTGAAAGCTAACCCAGTCACTGTGAGAACTGTTAATAAATGGACTGACAGTGCACTGGCTGACCTGCAGGGGTGTCTGGAGGCTACAGACATGAGCATTTTCCAACAGGCCTCAAACAATAACATTGATGAGTACACTGTTAGCAGCTATATTAACTGGTGCAGCTCCATCTGTGTCCCCTCCCAGACTATTTGTGTTTTTCCAAATCAAAAACCCTGGTTTAATGCTGACATACGTAGGAAGGCAAAGATCAGGCAAAGATGTGCATCTTTTAAATCGGGACAGCAGGGAGCATAAGCGGGCCCGATATGAGCTGCAAAAATCCATCAAAGCTGCAAAAAGGGCATACTCCCAAAAAAATTAAAATAAAAACTTGAAAACTGCTATCTGGATAACAACACACGCAGTATGTGGCAGGGAATGCAAGCTGTTACAAACTACAAGAGAAACACAAATGGGACTGAGACCCGGGACAACACTCTTCCAGACAGCCTCAACAGTTTCTACGCCAGATTCGACCGACTCAACAGGGATATCCCCTCCAAATCCCCCTGTAACCCTGAGGAGATTTCACTCGAGGTGACACACACACGGGTTCTGAGGGCTCTGCAGCAGGTCAACCCCCGGAAGGCAGCGGGACCTGATGGAGTGGCACCTAGAGTCCTGAAATCCTGTGCTGAACAACTCGCAGGGGTGTACACAGACATTTTAACCGCTCTCTCACACTGGAAACAGTACCACAGTCTTTCAAGTCTTCTGTCATAGTACCGGTTCCTAAAAAACCAAACACATCCACACTGAATGACTTTAGGCCGGTGGCACTCACCTCAGTTGCCATGAAATGCCTGGAAAAACTGGTTCTTCAGTCCATAAACACTGTAGACTACTACACACGCAGTAGCCCTGGCACTTCACTCCACACTGGAACATCTGGACAAGAACAGAACATACGTATGTATGCTCTTTCTGGATTATAGCTCCGCCTTCAACACAATCCGGCCGATGAAGCTGATTGTGAAGCTGACAGACCTCGAAGTACCTACACCCACCTGCAACTGGATCCTGCATTTCCTCACAGACAGGCCACAGGTGGTGAGGATGGGAAACAAGGTCTCTGGCAAGCTCACAATCAGCACAGGAACTCCGCAGGGCTGCTGCCTCAGCCCCAAACTCTTCTCCCTATACACCCATGACTGTGTTTCCACTGACAATAACAATCTAATCATTAAATATGCGGATGACACCACAATCCTGTATTTCATTCAGGGGGGAAAGGAGTCATCATACAGGGAACAGGTGAACAACATCATTCGCTATGGAGAGGACAATGACCTTGTTCTCAACATAGACAAAACAAAAGAACTGATTCTGGACTTCAGGAGTCTCACCATCAAGGGGACTGAGCGGGCTTACAGTCAAAAATTCCTCGGCCTCCACATCTCCAACGACCTGAGCTGGACCAAAAACACTGCAACAACAGTGGGGAAAGCACAGAAGCGGCTCTACTTTCTTAGGCTGCTAAAGAAGGCCGGTCTCAGCCCCTCACCCTGGCCTACAGAGGACTCGTTGAGAGCATTCTCACAAATGGCATCACTGTGTGGTTTGGGAACACCACACAGGCTGAGCAAAAGAAGCTGCAACGAGTCATAAAGTCAGCAGAGAAAATCATCGGCTCAAACCTCCCATCCATGGACAAAATCTACACACAGCACTGCAGGAGGAGAGCACAGAGCATCCTCAAGGACCAACACCACCCAGCTCACTCTCTGTTCAAGTGGAATAACACTAGATACAAACTCAGACACCACAGACCAGAAAGCATTTCCACCCACAAAGCACGTTTCCACAACAGTTTTTTTTCCAGCCACTGTCAGAATGGTAGCAAAGGACATCACACTGGGTAAAACATATTTCACTCCACACCTCACTCACAACACAGACACCTAATGACACAACACGGACAATAATTTTTATATGCAATATTATACAGTGCAATAATCTTGTGTGCAATAACTACAGTGAAATAAGCTCTTATGTGCAATAATCCTTTCTTTAATTTTTTAATTTTTTATACTGTGTATGAAGTATTAATGTAAACTAGGTTTACATTATATTAGGCACTGAACTCTGCATTTTATCTTATTCTATCTTTTTTATTCTATTCTATTGTAGTGTACTTGCTCTTTATTTTTCGTGTGTGTTTTTTGTGTTCTTGTTTTTAAAAAAAAGCTGACTCAAGTAACGCACAATAATTCCGATGTACCTGTACTGTCCCTGTACTGTGCAAACGGCAATAAATATCTTGAATCTTGAAGTTTTGTGGTTAATAGGCTAAGTAACATTAAGTTTCAGGTTTTTAGTAACGTTAGGTTTAGCCATCTAGTTAATCTAAACTCGTGGCAAACTTAAAAAGGTGGCTTCTATAACATATCAAATGCTTAGTTATGACATTATTAAAGTAGGCCTACACTGAGTCAACAAAATTAGTATCTTGCATGATCAGCCATGTTCTTAATCGCAGGATACCGCGATAAAATGGCCAATCACACAAGTCAAGGCCGGTATTTAAAGTGACCAATCAAAAGAGTGGAGACATCAGCCACTGTGTATCCCATACCCGCCCCCAAAGTCTCAAAAATCAACTTGGCGAGCGAGAGCAAACCAATTTCGAGTGAGAGCAAACCAACTTCACAGCTCCACGCTCGCAGATGAGCTTCGTGCTTGCGTGGATGGTTCTCTGCTCGCTCACTTCATAGCTCCACAGGCGCGGATACTGTTCTGTGCGCTCGCTTTGCAATTCCACGCGCGCGCTATTTATGGAACTAAATAAACGCCATAGGCAAAGACAAAGTCTGGACAGGAGACAGGGGAGGCCTGTCTCTGAGGTCATAAACATGTCCCAGAAAGCATTTGAACATATTCTTTGAGTGGACAGTGAGAATGGGTATGACCTCTTTTGAGAGTGCACCTCACAGTCCTCCTGTTGCTTATTCTTGGTCTCTGCTTGTGTGTGCAGGGTTGTAAGTAAAAATTAATAGTCTTTTTGATGAGATCACCATGTAGTTTAATTGTGTCTCTAGCCTCTCCAGGTGCTGTTTGCCGGTGAGGCCACACACGTGAATTTCTACACCACGACCCATGGGGCTCTCATCACAGGCATTAGAGAAGCTCAAAGGATCATTGACCTCTACACTGAACAGAAATTACATTCTAATACTCATAAGGAATGTAAAGTTTAATACAACACTGGATTTCAAGCACATATATCACTTGTTTCATGACTTTAGTAAAGGTTAATTAGGGCTGTCATAACTCATAATTAACGATTTGTAATGATTACATTTTACACAATCGCCTTTTCTTATTTTGGCTGTGAAGGTCCCAATAAGTGCAGATCTATGACCAGATTTCCCATGATCTCTTTAACCACTGTAAGGTAGGCTAAATCTGATCCTGACAGTAACTGCGCTAGCTAAAGCAGATTGCGCAGTATGCTAATGGAGACAAGAAATAAAATTGGGCTTTTGAAAGGCTTTAAAAATGTTTCCAAATGGATCGCTTGACAAAACTAAGTCTAGGAGTTCCAATATCACAGAAGCACTGCGATTTTAAAATACCAACAGCAAGCAAAAACATTTAGTGACAGAGTTAGCGACTACCTAACAGGTTGACCACAGCTATCGTCAAATGGATTGCTACACGACTGCAAACCGATTAACACTGGCAGACACTGATATGGATGTTCTGTAAATAGCATATGCCGACCGACATACACAGCGGTGCTACAATTGTAACAACGAAAAACAACTGCATAAATCGTTAATATCTGCAGTATTTTCCAGGACAACACACTTGGTTCAAAAGAGCATATCATACATTGATGTTTAAACCATAGGTTTAAACCAGCAACCAATTAGGGAACTTGTTTCTTTTTAGTTTATTGCCAAAAACGGTATGCATACGCAATTGGATGAGTGGTCTCGTCATGTTTTAAATACGGTTATTTTGTCTATGTCAAGAAACCTTTTTCAGCCAATTATGATTTTTGTAGGCTTTACATTACAATTATTTGGCAGACGCTTTCATCCAAAGTGACATAGCTACAATAAGTGCATATTGAAGGTATTTCAACCTTTACGTCATTTGTTGGTTAGTTACTAATCATTTGTGAGGTTGAAACATGGGCCGTGTCCGAATACGATCCCTACACCCTTTTGAGGGCGCATATTTGAGTCCCCTTCGTCAAAAAGCTTTTGAGTGGGCCATTTTTTTCTCACAAATGGGGGCACTTAAAATACAAGGATGAACCCCTTATTTCTGGGGTTTTGTTGAGGGAATTCGGGGGTGTGTCCCAATATTCTTCACTCCCCAACTCCCTTCCTCGGGTGTGTCCCAATAGTCGAAAAATGCACCCTCCCTTCCTCCGCTACCACCTCCTCTACTCCTTGCCCCGGAAACAGATCGTTGTGTTTTAATCTAATGTTGCTGAATACATCTTAATTACGTATTAATGGTTAAATATTAATTCATGTCTCGACGCAAACAGCAATGTTAAGTACGTTGTATACTGTACATGTAAATAATTGTACTCAAAAAGTTCAGGCAGTTTTGCATACTTCCGGGTAGGAGAGGAGTGGTAGTGGGGGAGTGGAGGAAGGGAGGGCACATAGTGCTTGCAAAGTGAGGGGAAAGGGCACATAGTGGACAGGGAACAGGGGGCAAACTTGCGGTTTCGTTGCTTATAATGTCCGTGAGTAATCGATACAAGTTAAATCTATGGTAACTTGGAACCAATGGTATGTATTTTGGTTTAATGAGGACAACCATCAAAGAGCAAACAAAAAAACGATTCAAGAATTTACTTACGTGGGTGAAAAACTGTAGCGTCACTCTCCTACAGTTGTTTCACGTATGACGTATACATGATCCATATGAAAACGAGAAAGCCGCTAAATTGAAACTCCTTAAACACGCAACGGCTGTTGCAGCAACAGTGCCTTGTGAAAAACTATTATCCACTGATAATGTTAACAGACTAATTTGTCTCAGCAACTGGGAAAAAGAAAAGAAATAGAAAGTGACCTTACATTGTGGCTCAGGTTTTTGAAATGATGGGGACAATACAGTAGCCTACCTCAGTTCACTTTAATGATCAAGTGATTTTTTTTCAATAATCCATCTTAAATATTATTTTCATTGTGCATTACCACTGTGTTTTGTACAGTGCAGTATCTTGATATAGCAGATCGTTTTGAGGAAGATTGTGTTCATTGTGTTCCATCTTATCTTAAAGTTTACTGACAACAAAATAATGCTGTAAAAAATGTACCTCCAAAGTGTGATTAAATATGTGATTAATCATGATTAATCATCAGAATTGTGAGATTAATCACGATTAAAAATGTAATGGATTGACAGCACTAGTTTAAATATATAAGTATGGATAATATTAATTATGCATAATCACACTATCACACATAGTGGTCTTCTCAGGGTATAATAATAAGTGCATCATTTTTTTACATGTAATTTTCTCAATGTATAATAAAGAAGTGATTGTTCATCTCAAACATGAAATTTGTTTTTGTGAAATGTGTACATACCAAGGTTTGATATTTTTATTTATAGCCACATTATATTTATTTTTTTACAATCCAGGGCTGTATATATTCAAATTCTGTTGTCGCAGAATTTACCTATGACACAATAAAACATTTTCTATTTAGTCACTGAGTTTTGTAGATAATAGCAGTTGCTATTTGACCAAATGACAAGCAAACACACACACACACACATAGGCAATGTAAGTTTATAGACATTCTTTATTTGGCTAAAGATGTTTACGCATTTAATACAAGAATCAAGAAGCTAGATAACTGGCTCGGTGCTAGGAGCAGCTTCGTATCTGACATAACGTTAAAGGGATAGTTCGGAATTTTGGACATAATGTCTCAATTACGATTTACCCATGATGTAATTGATTGATGGAAACCATTTTCAGATAATTCCATACTGTCCCTTGTTTTGGACATACACATATTGCTAATGCTAGTGCAACTCTAAGGGTAACTGCTAGCATCCACTACCAAACGCACTTAAACACTCCACAGTGCACCCAAAGCAAATAAAATAGGACAACAGTCTATCGGGGTTATTTTGAGTGTTTATACCATCATTTTTGAAGTCAAACTATCGTTGAATCCTTTACTTTGTGCTGACCTATATTCTCTGTGGAAGTACTGCGGCTGAGCGAACGTGTTGTTGTAGTCGACCAGTCGCTCTGCCGCCGTACGTCCACAGAGAATATAGGTCAGCACAAAGTAAAGGATTCAACGACCAGATTCTGGTCTGCTTATTTTCTTCCTGTGGTCTGCTTCACAGCCCCGCCCACAACATGCTTTAACCCAGAGATTTCCCTCTCCGTCTCAATACCCACTCTGGTATAAACACAGTGCATGGTGCAGTATTTCTCTCACAGGAGCTCTTTCCATGATTGTTACCAATTAAGCGTGGCCTTTTCGCGATATCTTTCTAAAAAAAGTTACTTACTGCAACTTTAAAAGAGCAATATATCAGTCCAAAGGCATGCAGGTTAGGCTAATAACCCATAGGTATGAGAGTGTGAGTGAATGGTGTGTGTGCCCTGCGATAGATTGGCGACCTGTCCTGAGTGTATTCCTGCTTCTCACCCAATGCATGCTGGGATAGGCTCCAGCCCCCCCGCGACCCTGACCAGGAATAAGCGGTTAGATGATGGATGGATGGATGGAATATATAATTTAAAGCCCCATCTAGTGTTCACAAGGGATAACTTCAATCCCAACCCAAAGTATGACACTGCCTCGCTAGTTGATCTCGGACGAAACTCTGCCCCAGCAAGTGGTCACCAGAATCTATCACAGCCTGGTGCATGGTGGTGGTACATTATTGAACATAGTGTGATGGGAAGCTGGCTATTGTAGCATCCAAAATGTCAAGCGATGAGTCTTACATCAGAGAAGTAATGAATAATATATGTATATATATTGGCTAGTGCCCAGTGAATATTTTTGTGTTAAAAAGTCAGTGAAATGCCCTCCATACGTTCAGGTGAAAACCCGGTTACATTTGGCTGAGAAGTGAACATTTTCTAGCCGACTAGGACGTAGCCAGACTAGATCCAGATAAACCAGAGCTATATTGGAATCAAAACATCTCCGAACCTAGATTTCCACCCCTTTAGACATCTAGATTCCGGCTTTTTCTCACTAGGTGTCTTATGTGGGCTAGCTATGTACGGTGTTGTTCGATATGCATGATAGGACCTGCTAGACAGCTAACGGTAAAATTCTTCATTGTTTATGTACAAACCCTAATTCCAAAAAAGTAGGGACAGTATGTAAAATGCACATAAAAGCAGAAAGCAATGATTTGTAAATTATCTTTTACATACAGTGCCCTCCACTATTATTGGCACCCCTGGTAAAGATGAGTAAAAAGGGTTATAAAAAATTCACCGTTTGGTGAATTAGCTTAATCTCACACTGAAAAAATGACATCACTCTGCTGCCAGATATGCAGTAGATATGGATGGATCACTTTAAGGGTTGATGGATCACTTTAAGGGTTGATGGATCACTTTAAGGGTTGTTTCTCCTGACAAATGTTCATATTGAACTCAATGGAAAAAGTCAGGAGAAGAAACCCTTCAAGTTATCCATCCATGTCTACTGTATTTCTGGCAGCAGAGTGATGGTTTAAGGTTTCAAATGCAGAGATGTTATAGTATCGCTTGTAAGAGTACCTGAAAATAAGATATCAAGAGTCTTTTTATATCCTTTTATACCCAGTCATGATGGCGTCACCTGTTTGCCAGTGTTTTTTTAACTTCCCAGTCTTTTTTATTGCCATCCTAACTTTTTTGCAATGTGTTGCAAGCATCAAATTCAGAATTGGTGTATATTTACAAAAATCTATAAAGTTTATAAGATAAAACTTTAAATATCTTTGTACTGTTTTCAATTAAATATATGTCAAAGAAAATTTACAAATCATTGCTTTCTGCTTTTATGTGCATTTTACATACTGTCCCAACTTTTTTGGAATTGGAGTTTGTAGCTTGATGAATCCTTTTCCAGTGAATTCATTCTGTAATTCTTCACTGTAACTAACTGGCCACCATTTTATTTGTGAGAAAAATACGGGTGTGCTACTGGTTCAGGAGTGTTGTTGGAGGCCGTAACCCCGGTATCTGACATCAGAGGCAGATATAAACAAAACATGATTTATGGACCGTAAAATATATTTGAAATGACAAATTCATAGTCAATATAATTTTTTTGAGGAAAAGCAATACTTTGCATCTTTCTGCAAGCTTTGTGGATGTCTTTATAAAATTAATTATCAACATGAAAAAAATGAGCTATAGTACCTTTAAATCCAGTACTAGTGCAAGATATACAGTTTAAGATGGTGTGCACTGTGAATAGAACTGTATAGCTGTAACTAGGGAGCGTTCACATGTTTGTCTCATGCCTCTTCACTATACACACCTGGAGGAAGCTGTAACCAGGAAACCCAGAAAGCACTTGTGAAACGGTCATATGTATCATAACTGCACATCTCAGAAACAACTGGCTTAAATAGCATGAGGACGTCATGTGTGAAATATCTCACTTGCAAAAATGGCCATGAGATAATCTGGTGTGCTAGCACCTCTGGCGTGCTCTTTCTGAAAAATCTCGTCTCATATGCTAATCCGAGAGCATCTCAATTTCAGCTAAAAAATATGTCATTTGAGATGGTGTTTTACCCCCTCTTTCAGCACGGATTCAGATTTCTCCACCTTGGATGATTTCCTTCCTTTCCAGATGACCATCCTGATGCCACCCTGGTCCAGAGGGTAGCAGTCTTGCTATATAAAGAGACTGCTTATTACAGAGGAGATAGCAACTCTGGGAGAGTTGGGGAGGGGTAGCCATGGCTACAAAGTGCTGAATCCCCAATTAAAGGATAGTCTATAATCGCCTGTAAATGTACCCTGCAAGAATTAGTCACACAAGAGATACTCTTTGAAAGGAGGCTGGTGTATTCTACGGGAAATTAACCCCAGGGATAGTGTTAGTGGGTTAGACACAGCCAGGTACATGTAATGTGAGGTAAAACACTGATTGATTAGAGCAGAATTAGGCATAATTTCAATCTCTCATCAGTGATACAGAATAGCTCACTTCTGCTGCTTTCTGTCTTATTTTTCCCCCACAGCATTCTGCACTGCTGCTGAAGTCATGCTTTGGTTTTGAGCTGTTCACTGCCTTGGTTTCATGTTGTCCACTCAGTAAAACATGTATTCAAGAATTTCTACACTTCCTTCATGATAGCCCTGCTGGTTCAACCGCACACACTTTCTGCTTTTACTTCTCATGATTTTGAAATATCTGCTCTCAAAATAGGTCCTGCTCAGGCTGTACTGTGACCTTCACATCCTGTTTTTTTTTTTTGGTTGTCAGCAAACTTACAACAGTAACAGTTTTATAGTTAAGTGCCAGTATTTTTAAGAAAGCTCCAGGTAACAGCACTGGATTTGATTGTCTTTGTTTTAAATAATTTTAAAGGACAGAGTTGTGGTGTATATACTTGTATCTGTTTTTTTTTTTAAATAACTTTTTTAAATTGCATTCACAGTAGGGGTGTGCTTTTCGACTAATTTCACTGACCTAAAGTTTTGTAAACGACTCACTGACTAGTCTGAAAATATAAGACTCGGAAAACAGTCAGAATTGGCATCACTAAGAAATCTATTAGGCATAACATGCTAAAAAAGATTGGCTTAGTCCAATAAGCCAATAAGCAAATATATTTGAAATGGGCATTCTGCAACGTGCAATATATGCCCAGATCCTTCAGATAATGCCTAGCTCTAGTTTGACTAACGTTAGTTGTCTCTTCAGAGCCGCGTTGTGCTTAAGATTTATGTTGGTGCCAGTAGTGAAGTTTTCTGTGATCATTTTTAAGGGAACTGCATTCTGAGTCTGAGTTTCACTGTCTCCCCTCTTTAAGGTGGTGTTGTATAAAGAAGTCAGATCAAAAGGTACCACATAATTAAATTAATAAATTTATTAATTATTAAATGGTAAGATAAAGCGTTTTTACATGCTGCTTCATCATTGGAATGGCTGCCATTTTAAAGTTCTTATGCTACAAATGAACATTGCAGTATACACCTGTGGCAATAACATTTTTAGAAACCTTCTGCCAGTGCTTTCTGACTGGACTTGCCAGTACATGTTTCAGTAGTATAAATTTAACCACATTATTTAATGCTCTGTAATATATTATCAATCCCCGCTGTGTATAGGGTTCATCACTGTTGTTGTTGCATTCTTGAATATTTGCTGTAAAAAGAAGAAATAGGTTAAAACAATGATGTTCCATTCATAAAGTCCCATTAAATTTGTGTATTCACAGCCTTTTGATTTCTCTCTTGTAAGAGAGAGAGTCATCTGAGTCAACATGTTTTGTGCTCCATGACCCATTTTTGGTGAGCAGACTGTAAATGCTTACGCTATTTGGTCCCCATTGCTCCGCCTTCCTGGACTGTTCAAAGCTTTTCCACTCTTTCCGGTCCTGAGCACGAATTACGCAGATAATGATGGAAATCAGGATGAGTCCAATCAGGGCCACGCTAGCAAATGCCCCTCCTATGATGGTGCCAATGCTTGTGGGCTCAGGACATTCTAAAAACAAGTGGGAGGGAAAAAAAATGGGTACCCATCACATCACCCGTCACATTTCACATGTTTCACATGTTTAAATCATACAGGATAAAACATGCTTTATTCTGCCGTTGTAAAACAAAGGCAAATTAACAGTACGATGACAGTGGCATTCTCTTGCATTCAGCTGAGGCTACTGATATGGCTCAGTACACAAAGGACAGGCATAATTCCCCTTGTAAGGAGGACACTCCCTCACCTCTTTCTGAGTGGACCCAGGCCTTGTAGTTGTTAACACCATCCAGTTGTTTTATGGTGAAGGTCATCCAGCAATTATTTGTGTCCCTTTCTTTGCAAGACCACCCAGAAGTCCATAGAGTCCCTCCCTTAGGAGCTCCCTCAGCCATAGTCTGAGTGTCCTTGATGTGCACACAGGACTCGGAGCAGTTTTTACTGTACACACCAGTCGAAAAACGCAGACACTCAATGCAACTCCTGAAAAATCATGAGCAAAATGAGAGAATGTTACAGCTGGACTGGGCCCCACAGAACCAGTCACAGGAGAATAACAGATATTGAGAAGATAATTCAAAAAATACAATCCCAGATGCGCTAAATGCCAGCTTTATAAAATAGGACTAAATAGGTGCTAAACAGCCAGGATAAACAGATTATCATAAAGGACTCCACTGGGACTAACCTGAAATAAGGTGGAGCACACAGAGTTCAGAACAAAATACATTAATGGTGAACTGACGTTTCGACTACAACCTTTTCCTCAGATTCTGAGCTCCAGCTTTCCTTATTTCGGGTTAGTCCCAGTGTCTGAGTCCTTTATTATACATATTGAGACACATGAACCCTCACATGACACAGACAGTTCACCCTGTTTAAAAATACTCTTTAAAAAGCAGCAGAAAGACTTTGATCATGGTTTGCGTTATATGTCAGAAAACTGTGAAAATGTTAGCCTAACCACATGAAACAAACTGAATATGTTGAAGTTAAATAGATTTTAATAGGTTCTGTTGAAGAGTTTCAGTCTTTCTCAAGTGGAATATCTCCATGTTGTTCGTTATTGATATAAAGAACAAATGAATGTAGAACACACACAATTCACATTGATATGTATGTGCAAATGTACAGCTTAAGGCTGGGGTCAATTCCATTTTCATTTCAGTAAATTCACCTAATGAACTGGAGCTAAACAGACGCATAGTCAAATGCCTATAATGTTCTCTGAGGATTTTTTCATTAATGAATTGAATTTTTAATTTTGTGAACTGACCGAGCTGGGAATGGAAATGACCCCAGCGCTAGTCCAGTTGGTGACTTACGCGAAGTCCAGGCAAGGGGAGGAGCAGCCCGGACACTCTTCACAGAACGGTGACTTATATCCTTCCTGGCACTGACACCTGTTACACACACACTTCCCCCTGGCACTGCACACACTCATGTCGTTGCCCCTCCGACAGCCTTCTGTAGATACCCTGCACTGACACGCGTTTCCCTCAAACTCTGGATTGCATTTGCATGTGCCACAGTCACACTGTCCGTTACCTAGTAGCAGGGCAAGGTGTTACATGAGCATTGGGACCTGGCTGTTCACAGGGCAACTCAAATAGCATCTGTATTATATTTCCTTACATTTTAAAGGGGCATATAAAACTATAATGAAACATCAAATAATAACATGAGGTTGGCCTCACACAAGAGGTTTTGGTCAGTCCATTAACTTTGCTGTGATGGAATAAAATCCTGATAAAAGGTCAGAATGCTGTACCAGCCTCAGTGTATACACAGTTATAATAAAGAGTGGAATATCCACACAGCTTGCTTTGGTAAGTAAAGAGTGGAATCTCCACACAGCTTGTTTTGATAAATAAAGAGTGGTATCTCCACACAGCTTTTTTGGTAAGTAAAGAGTGGTACTTTCATACAGCTTGCTTTGGTAAGTAAAGAGTGGTATCTCCACACAGCCTTTTTTGGAAAATAAAGAGTGGTACTTTCACACAGCTTGTTTTGGTAAGTAAAGAGTGGTATCTCCACACAGCTTGTTTTGGTAAGTAAAGAGTGGTATCTCCACACAGCTTGTTTTGGTAAGTAAAGAGTGGTATCTCCACACAGCTTGCTTTGGTAAGTAAAGAGTGGTATCTCCACACAGCTTATTTTGGTAACTAAAGAGTGGAATCTCCACACAGCCTTTTTTGGAAAATAAAGTGGTACCTCCACACTGCTTGTTCTGGTACACCTCACAGCTCCTGTCATCACATTCACAGTGCTTGCCGTAGATGGTCCTGCCGTCCTCGCTGGTGTGGCACTGGCAGACCCCGCACACGCAGCCTCCCAGCCCCGAGCACTCAGTGCCGTTATCCCGCTGGCATGCCATCTTCAGCTCACTCTCATCTTTGTCTCCCAGCTTGCACTCGCAGCTCTGACCCGCATAGCCACTCTCACAACTTAGAGACAGGGTGAAAATCATTAGATTAAATAGAGAGACAATCAACAAAAAAACGTTTTTTCACCTTCTACAAAGGTGAAATGGATACACAATGAATCGATGGAAAAATGACCAAATTCACAAAATGATGCTACTGAGAGGGTCTGGTATTCTAATCAAAAAGCCAACACTTTTCTTTTTTTAGAATACTTTTGCAGCCAACCAGGCCATACCTGATTTCTACATTTCTTTACTTAACACATTGCAGGCTCTGCAGTCCATAACACACCTGCATATTCCACAGGTGATATTGCCGTGATTGTTGCAGCTCTCATGGTTTATGAGAGTATTGTCACAATCGCACTCGCACTTCGTTGTCACGGTAACTTTCATCTTCTCTCGGAAGCCCAGAGCTATGATGTGAAAGGACTTTGTTCCCAAGCATTCTTCTGCCATCACTGTCACATTAAATTCAACCTAAAGAGATGAGACAGACACACAAATGCATCATTGGTCGTGATGCACAGTCATGACTGCATTACACTATCAACACTTTTTGCGGGGACAAGGGACTGTTGTTTTTTGATCTCTTGATTTTTTAAAACAATAAAACCAGCCATTAAAAAGAATAATGAAGGTGTTGAATTAGAGTTCCAGTCCAAAACCACAATGTTTTTAACATCGAAGAACAGGCAGTGGTGGGGTACACAAAATGCAATAGATCTTCTGCTGTTGGGTTCCAAATTTTGATTGATATCGAGATTGATATTGAGATGTGCTTGCTGCAGACTTTAGCTTGATGCTATTTTTTATTTTTCCTTCATCTGAGATCCCCAGAGAGTTTCTAATGTTACTATCTCACTAATGTTGCTAAAGCTAACTACAAATAAATATCAATACTGATGTGTTCTGAGTTTTGTCCTATAAGTGTAATTATGCATATGTGTGTGCTGATCAATGATTTGGTGTAGCAAGTGCCATATCTAGGTGCCATAAGTTATTGGGCATGACTAGTGGCGTGGGTTGTTGATGAACAAAAACATTTGGGAGATATGCTATCACAGATAATGTAAACGTATGCGTCAAACTCAAGGCCTCCAAGGGTATATAAGCTTGGCTAGATGACCAGTGTGCGGAAGGTTGCTGGACCACAATTTGTGCTGTGTCTTGGCGATCTTCCCGCTGGCCAGTGTGATATTCAATAGACTTTTACTTTCTTTAGTAAAGTGTTTGTTGCATTGAGTGAGTTCCTGCATTGTCCTGACTTGGATTATTTGGAAAGAAGCTGGTTCCTAACAATACCTCATTTGAAAATGCTAAAATAATGTAATTGTAACAAATAATAAATATATCTGAATATTAATAGAATTATTAATAGATTTTTTTTGTTATAATAATAGCCAAAGTAGTAGCGCAAGTTTGTATGTTGCTGCTGTCTTGGTCACATTTTCAGAGCTGCCACAGCGCTGAGGAGAGTAGCAAGCGGGAGAGAGAGGGCCACAGAACTTGTGTGTGTCCGCGTGGGGGGAAAGTTGTCTAAGTGGGCTATTCATGTCTGGTAAGCTTCCTTAAGTATTTGTTGTTATACACTGCCTGGCCAAAAAAAAAGTCACACACTCTAATATTTCGTTGGACCGCCTTTAGCTTTGATTACGGCGCGCATTCGTCGTGGCATTGTTTCGACAACCTTATGCAACGTCACAACATTTATTTCCATCCAGAGTTACATTAATTTTTGGCCGAGATCTTGTATTGACGACGGGAGAGTCGAACCATTCGGTAAAGTCTTCTCCAGCACATCCCAAAGACTTTCAATGGGGTTAAGGTCAGGACTTTGGTGGCCAATTCATGTGTGAAAATGATTCCTCATGCTCCCTGAACCACTCTTTCCCAATTTGAGCCCGATGAATCTTGGCATTGTCGTACTGGAATATGCCCATTGATGGGATAACCTGGTCATTCAGTACATTCAGGTACTCAGCTGACTTCATTTTATTGCTGCATAACGTTGCTGAGCCTAGTCCTGACCAATTGAAGCAACCCCAGATCATAACACTGCCTCCAGAGGCTTGTACAGTGGGCACTATGCATGACGGGTGCAACAGCGACTTTTTTTTTGGCCAGGCAGTGTATATCCTGGTTTTCCAGACGGTTGTTCTATGACTGCTGTCATTTACATTTTAGCTTTATTAACAAGAACAAGTAAAAGCAAGCAGGATAGAGCGTAGACTAGGGGGTGTAGCGTTCACATGCCTCGCTACTTCGTCTCCAAAATCTGAACTAACCTGCTAAGAGTAGCATGAAGATACACACAATATGTCTATGCAATCTATCTTTGAATTGTCAAATGTCTGTCCTTCACATACTGTATGTATTGTAATTTCAATAATAGTCGCTAAAGTCACTACCCATTGGCAGACACGCTATATATAATAGACATAGTTCATTGCAAGAAGATGTATGTCTTAGTATATGATGGACATCAATAAAAGTGGATATAAACACAAAATATACTGGATAGTGGATATACTTTTGTGCCACTTCTGGTTTATATTCAAATCCAACTACTTTTATCAGTTGAACAAATACAGATACATAATTAGCATCTCTGAATACCCCTAGTGTCTGAGGTACATTGCATTTCGTCGTAGAATAGTAGAGGTTTTCTTTACTTTTGATGAATCTGGAAAAGTTTATATGGTGAATTGATTACTTTACTGAGTTGGAACTCTTATGGGCCATTTTGTATATTTTTCTTGTTATTGACGTTTATGAAAGACTGTTCTCATACAGGTACAATCACCCCCTGGGTTACAGAATCCTTACTGTAATTTGTGACCCAGCTAAAAAATGAGTTGCATTGTTAGAAGGATTCACTGTACTCCACTGACCTCCTGATCAATCCCCACATTGTCACAGGTCCCTTTGGAGCTGGGCTGGGCTCCGTTAGCGCAGTTCGACGTATACGTGATTGTGATGTGTTCAGGTTGGTCCTCATGAGTCACAGTCACTTTGGAGGAGAGACGCTAGGTCGATATAGAAAAACCTCAATGCTTCAGATGGTCTCAGTACAAAAAAAGGAAACGCAACAACGATATTGTGATGTGAACTTACTGTATATCTACGGCATAGGTTCTTATTTTTCCTATGACACAGTGCTGTCTTTGTCAACAAGGGGGACATTCAAAAATGATCTGCAAACTTATTTGTTATTGCAGTCATGTTATAGTCTCAAACATCAAATTATTAATAATTATTTTTATTTTCCATATTTATAATTTTAATGTTTTCTCAGGAACAAAACATCGTCTGGAAACATTTAAATCATGATTGTTGTTGAAAAGAAAGTGTGAAAAGGAGTTTACCTTGTATGCTTTCTCAATAAGAGTCACAACATTCTTTGAGTCCTCAGAAAGCACACCAACTTCAGACCTGGGAATAATCTCTTTCAATCTCTGTGAATGTTTAAATGCACATTTTATACAACCAGGATTACCTCCTGCCAAGCTGAAGATGCGCTCACTCGCACATACTCGCTCATACAAACACATGCATGCATGCATGCATACAGTGCACATATACAGTGGGGACGGAAAGTATTCGGGCAGTGACACAATTTTTCTTGTTTTGGCTCTGTACTCCAGAACATTGGGCTTGAAATGGAACAGTGACTATGAGGTTAAGGTGCAGACTTTCAGCTTTAATTTGAGGGTTTTTACATGCATATTGGGTGAACCGTGTAGCAATTTTTATACACAGCCTGCATATCCTTTGCATGCTATGACTTCCTGATGTCCGTGACCCAACAACATCCCTTTAAAGGTTGTTCCTCCTGACAAATTTCTCCATAGAGTTCAATAGGAAAATGAGTCAGGAGAAACAACCCTTAAAGTCATCCATCCATATCCATATCTACAGCATATCTGGCTTCAGAGTGATGGTTTGAGGCTTGTTTGATACCTCAGACCCTTGATGACTTAACAGCCATTTAGCCAACCATGTGATCCATACTGTTCCAGTGTAATTTACAGCTTAATCTAGCCCCCCACCCCCCAATTCCCATAGAGATCCATTCAAATGCAGAGAGGTTATAGTATCGCTTGTAAGAGTACCAGAAAATAAGATATCAAGTCTTTTAATGTTGTTGGGTCACAGACATCAGGAATTCATGACATGCAATGCTACCTGGCAAGGATATGCAACTAAATATGAAATATGATGACTTTATTTAAGTTCATGTTAATTTGTCCAATTACTTTTCATCCCCTGAAATGGGGGGACTGTGTATAAAAAGGGCTACAATTGCTACACGGTTCAACCAATATGGATGTAAAACCCCTCAAATTAAAGCTGAAGTCTGCACTTTAACCTCATAGTCACTGTTCCATTTCAACTCCAATGTTCTCGAGAACAGAGCCAAAACAACAAAAATTGTGTCACTGCCCGAATACTTTCCGTCCCCACTGTATTCACAAACACACATATAAACAATCACTCCCGCATGCACACATGCAACCATTACTGACAATAAATGAAACAATGTATTACAATTAAATGATTTGAATTGTTCCAGGTACATTGGAGAGAATAATAATGGTCTCCATACTGGTGCTGTTTGTTAAGCCATGCCCATTCTCTTATTACAAAAACAGGGACTTGCCATGTAAATAGGCTGAACCTTCGTAGTTACTGCAAAGATTGGTTGGATGTTGTTCTCTGCTAACTTCCGTGCCACTTGTCCCACAGAAGGGTAGTCCTGGAAACAACGATCAAACATCTCTCCATTACTCTGTTACTGTTTTACTCTGTTACTCCACTACTCTGTTACTCCCATCACTGTTATTTTGATCAATATCAATTCCACACATTTCAGATACTGATATTTAAGAAAATAATGATATTGTCAGCCTCTTTTGCAAGATTCAGTTTTTTGTTCTGACCCTGCCTTACATCTAGTTTTCATTCTTTAGCAACAGTGCTAAGACACAGCCTTCTTCTTATTTTGTTGGTATATCCCCTGGATAACTTGCCCCTGTTAATTCCAGATTTGTGGAGCCTGATGAGTTCTCTCCAATATTGCAGTGTAAGACTAACCTGTCGGCAGTTGACTATAGATACAACTTCAAATGCTATCTATCTTGCTCTCTAAAAATTAAGTTGAAATGTCATAAAAACTGCATGTATACTACTAGAAAGAAACAAGGAGTGGACTGAGAGTTCAAAGGAAAATAGCAATGATTCTTCAAATGTGATAAAAGACAACATTGAATGGAACATTTAAAAAGGAGGAGTGATCTGTAGAAAATCATGTTATGGCTGCTTAGTACCCAGCTCAACATACTCAAAAACTGCTTATAACACTGTTAAAGCACAAATGCATTCCTCAATGTGTCAAATAACAACAGAAGGGACACATTAATGATCAAAAGGTACAGGAATGTATGTAGTTCATGTCTTTTCATGCTAAAAAATGTATTGGTCTAAATGCATTTTCCATTTACATGATCCACTTTGCCCTACTTACCAATTCATTGCTTTTGCTGTACATCATATCTTCACCCATATGACATTTGCAGTCATTGGGGAAAAGAATAGAGCCAAGCTTTCCATCCCCTGCCATGTGGAAGCCAGCATCGGTGGTCAGGACCAGGAGGCGAGTGCTGTTTCCCCAGCCTATTTTATCCTGTCACTCACAGAGAAGCATTCAGGAGAGACTTTCATTCACTGAGAAACATGCAGGAGAGCTTGTCACAGAGAAACACAACAGAGCCTGTCGCTCACTGAGTAACATGCAGGAGAGACTTTCATTCACTGAGAAACATGCAGGAGAGCCTGTCACTCACAGAGAAACACAACAGAGCCTGTCACTCACAGAGAAACACAACAGAGCCTGTCACTCACAGAGAAACATGCAGGAGATCCTGTCACTCACAGAGAAACACAACAGAGCCTGTCACTCACAGAGAAACACAACAGAGCCTGTCACTCACAGAGAAACATGCAGGAGATCCTGTCACTCACAGAGAAACACAACAGAGCCTGTCACTCACAGAGAAACATGCAGGAGATCCTGTCACTCACAGAGAAACATGCAGGAGATCCTGTCACTCACAGAGAAACACAACAGAGCCCGTCACTCACAGAGAAACATGCAGGAGATCCTGTCACTCACAGAGAAACACAACAGAGCCTGTCACTCACAGAGAAACATGCAGGAGATCCTGTCACTCACAGAGAAACATGCAGGATAGCCTGTCACTCACAGAGAAACATGCAGGAGATCCTGTCACTCACAGAGGAACACAACAGAGCCTGTCACTCACAGAGAAACATGCAGGAGATCCTGTCACTCACAGAGAAACATGCAGGAGAGCCTGTCACTCACAGAGAAACATGCAGGAGATCCTGTCACTCACAGAGAGACACAACAGAGCCTGTCACTCACAGAGAAACATGCAGGAGATCCTATCACTCACAGAGAAACACAACAGAGGCTGTCACTCACAGAGAAACATGCAGGAGATCCTATCACTCACAGAGAAACATGCAGGAGATCCTATCACTCACAGAGAAACATGCAGGAGAGCCTGTCACTCACAGAGAAACATACAGGAGAGCCTGAGTCTTAGAAAAACACACAGGAATTGGATCTCTGAACTGGTTGTGGAATAAAAACTAATCACCCCACAGACTGCAGCCTGCATGATGGCGTCCAGACTGCCCTCCGGAGAGTCCAGGTTCGCTGAGATGTTAAGGGACGACACCCTCTGCTTATAAATGTCCTTGTTTTCTGTCATGCTCAGTACGTGCCGATAGCCGAAGGCTGGCTGGCAGGAGTTTTCTTCCTCCGGGCAGGGTTTCTTCAGCTTTTTTGCATTGGTGTTCGTGAAGGGGAGGACAGTCTTGTCAACAAATGCACCAAAGCCTACATAAAAGACAATGGCTGTCACTAAACACAAATGCTCCATTTACAAAGTCATCAGCTCTGTATTTACTCTTTCCATTCATTTTCAGATGGCGGTGATATTACCTATGCGAGCTCGAGATGTCATCTTCCGCAGAGTTTCCAGTAAATGTTCTCCTAGGTTCTTCACATTTTCCAAATCATCTTTCATGGAATACGAAAGGTCCATCAAGTAGTACAAATCCACAGGATAGTCTTCAGCCCGTTTGAACCTGAATGGGAGGGTGTATGGCTTGCCTACAGACAGCACCCAGTGCGATTTTAATACAGTTCTATTGCATTTCAGAACACAAGAGAAGATGGCAGTGATACTGTATGGCCTGTTATGTCAGTAGTTGGACTACATTCTGTAACTTGCAGCCATGTTATAAAACACCCACCAGGTCTGAGCATCAGCTTGACTTCCTGTGGGCGGAGCTGGATGGGCTCCTTTTGGGGAGTGCCCTTTGACAGGGGCTCGTTCCTCTCCAGTAAGAGGGAGCTGTAGGGAGAGATGATGTTGCTGGGGTCACAGCCCTTCTCCTTCAGCATGGCCTTGGTGTCACAGTGTGCTGCCTTCAGTTCGCCCGTCTTGGTGAAGTTCTAAAAAAGACATACAGAAACAACAGTAGGGTTTGACAGCCACTGCTCTGTTTGACAGGAAAGCAGATGAGAGGAATGTAGACGAGGATCTTTGAAAAGAGGCTTGGACATCTGGGATGCCTCATTGCCATGTGCGTAGATTTCCACCACTGAAGCAGGCAGCAGCTTTTTATTACTCCTAGATGACTGGGCCTCTCCTAAAATGCGGTAGCAATGTGGCTCCGCCACTTGGGCTTGTAGACCACATTTTGTCCTCGAAAAAATGGGCTTGTAGATCACATTTTGTCCTAGAAAATCACCTCAGATGTACCATTGAACATGGTTAATCTGCTGAGCTGTTTCATTAAATATCAAGTTGTGGAAATGAACACTGCAAATGTTAACATGTAAGTTTCTGTGGAAAAATGGCACTTGCAAATGACACATATATATCAGTAAGTCAAGAGATAACAATAATAATAATAGAACTAAACTGTTCTGCTATTCGATAGGTTTGCTTATGAGAAGTGAAAAAGCAAAAGAGAACTGAGCAGTTTAAAGTTCTTTCTCACCAGTTCATTACACCACGTGCAGAAGGGTCCAGCTCGGATGCAGTCACCGCACGAGTTTACGATTGTTTTGGGGCATTCCTCCTTGGGGTGGACTGATGAAGAGAGGACATCAACATGAGGCCACGTTTCCAAGTGAAAGCACACTTGACCCACATCATAAGACTCACGGCTACTTTACTGTCGCTTCTGTCATGCCATGTTCAAGGAAAAGGCATTTGCCAGTATAATTGCCTATTTATCAATCCTATATATGTGTAATGACAAAGAAAGGCCATTCAGCTCATCTGGGCTAGCCATGGTGGATATAGTTTAGAGGGATAGAGAAGGGGTTGCAGCTCAGTGCTATAAACCACTTCAGTAAATTAACACTACTGCAGTTTACTGCGGTGATCACCTTTATTAAACTGCAGTTCCAGTTTAATCATACTTGAAACCTCTATTGAACCATTTGCATCCTCTGCCATTGGTATCTAAAAAAAACCTTTATTACTGCCTTTAATAGTTCACCCATTTTATATCGGAGTGATTTGGGAGACCCTGCTTCTTTTGACCAGGACCATCAAAGTTAAGCCACTTCTCTCACTCACACTTAATATTGTTAGAAAGGAATATGTCTTTTCTGTGGTTTGTGAGTCAACATTTTCACTTATTGTGTTTCTTTGTGTTTAAATCTCATAAAGCGTTTATTGTGCCATAATAATGATTAACTTTTTTGCAACATTAGACTGAGTTTACTTTGTGTCATTTTGAAACTCACCGCTTCTTAACAGCAGTAGAATCTGCAGAAGGAAGGCCTGTTGTTGATGCATTTCCTGTTTAAAGAGAAATCAAATTGCACAATATCAGTTGGAATGTAAGTTTTGATGTAAGTAAAGTAAGACAAACATTCAAAGCTACTGAAAGTATGATGACTGAAGGAATATAGAGTTATATAGAAATCTGCTGTTTAATGACTTTTTGTTTAATGTTCATCTTTCACCCATCAACAATAAATGAATATATGATTAAAATGGAAAGTCAATCAAAGAACAAAAATGTCTTGTAGAATTGTAAATTTTTTCAATACGTACATAATGCTGTTGCAGCATTTAAAGGCATACTGAACTTTTTTAGACCATAATATTGTATAGCTACCTGGCCCGATGTGTCGTAATATTCAAGCTCATCTTTATGACTTGCTCCAGTGGTCAGCAACTGGCCAAGAAGAATGACGTTGTTTTCTCTCTCCAGTCACTCTCATTGCATGGTGAAACAGGTCTCAAAAGCACACTTTTAGCACATAAACGAATTAGAACAACGCGGATTATGTTGGTATACAAAATCATGACATCCAGAACCGAACATCTGAAAAGATGATATTTCATGATATTTTACACTTTTTACAAACAAAGGTTTGGAAGAAGATCAGGTCGTTAGCTTATTAGGAACATCCTTATTTCATTCTTGCGCAGTTACGGTCCCACTTGCTGAAGCGTGCATTACAAAACAAACCGAGCAAGTTTGCAAAGAAGTTAGCAACAGTTGCTAGTGTACTTCTTCAAAATTTGTTTCAAAACTTTTAAACGTTCGGTGCTAGATGTTGTGATTTTATATATCGGCATAATCCGCATTGTTTGTATTTGTTTATGTTCTAAAAGTGTACTTTTGAGACCTGCTTCGCCATGCAATGGGAGTGAATGGAGAGAAAAAAAAATATCATTCTCCGTTGGGCAGTTTCTGACCACTGCAGCAAGTGATGATAAGCGTGAATATTACGACTCATATCAGGGCCAGGTAGCAAAACAATATTATGTTCTAACAAAGTTCAGTATTCTGTATTAGATGGCATCGTACTGATGTAGCAAATTGCTAGCTAACGTAAGCTATGCTACTATAATGATTTAAGTTGTGAAACATGGTCAATGTTTATAATTTTGCCATGAAAATGATTACTAATTGTCATTACCATTATTCTCAGTCGAATGTATTCGCAAATAAGTTATTGAATGTGTTTTATGAAAAGCTATGTTTGATTAGCACTGTAGCAAAAAGTAGCAAAAATGGCGGGAATGTTTTTTAAATTTCCCTGTGATACCCGTTTCATGTTATAGACTAGCGCATGCGCATTTAGTTCTGAAGCAGCGCATGCACAGTAAGTTTAAAGCTGTGCAGAACTGTAATACAAGGAGAGAGAAACAATTTGTTAGTTGAGTGTTAAATTTCATTAATATAATTTTGTGAGACTATTTGAAATACTTACCTGGTTGCAGTGGGAAACCAATGTGAATATATTGTGAATTGTATTACCTATAAAACAAAAAGTGTTATTTTATTGAATATCAGATTTAATGTGATAATTTGAGAACATCTGAAACCCTATCTTGCAATGGAAGGTATATGAAAGATTATATAAATATAATTTTATAATGGATAATATACACATAGTTACATATGTTTTAATGTAAGAATTGCACTAATAATTCTGATAAATTACTGCCTGTCTTAAATATTCAGGTCAGGTCTTTTTAACTTATGCTGAGAGATTTGGAGGTTTGATTGCGAAGATTTCTTGACACGAGATGGCGAGCCACCCCAAAAGGATCTAATTGCATGCAGAAGAAAAGAACCAAGGCCCAGGCAACAGCTGGACTATCGTTTCCCTTATTCCATTGCAAGCCGCGGTAGGATTAAAAGAGGCCTCTATATTATTTTATTTTGGGACTTTGTTTACATTTTTATTCATTTTACATTTATTCATTTTGTTTTATTTCTTTGTTATTTTATGGGTGCACCCAAACCAAATATAATATAGAATTGTATATTGTAACAACATACTGTTAAAATGTGATGCATTTAAATGTGATATTGTCATGGTTTATGACCTTTTTTCCCTTGCGGTCGTGTTCCTCGGTCGCCACACGTGGGCGCTGCTCCGTTAGTGGAGTTTTTGCTCCGTCTAGTCTTTTCGCAGAGAAGTCTCATCAGCGTTGACAGGTGTGCGTGTTTTACCGGTGAGCTATATAAGCCCATGCTCCCTTCGTTCTGGGCTTCGATATTGATTGTTTGTTGTTTGTACTGTGGTGTATTTTTTGGCATTATTTGTGCTGTTTTGTGTGCGGTTTATTTTTGCCCTTTTAAAGTTTTAGTCGTATGATTAGGTCTAGGTTTTTAAGGAGACCATTTTGCTCCGTTGTGCTTTATTGGAGTTTTGCGGGACTTGCCTTTGTGCTTTGAGCTTTCAGGTTGAATTCCTTTTTTGTGTGCTCGTTTCTGTCACCGCTTTCTGGACTTCCTTTGTTTGTTGCCTAGATCTTTTGCCCTTTTCTTTCTCTTTCTCCTCTCTCTGTCTGCTGTCTTCCGTGGAAGTGAGAGGAGTCTTTGTTTGTGTGTATTTGTATGGTAGTTTCTTACTAAGAGACAGGGGGCTCTATTTTCAAACCAGCGCAAGGGGACGGTATAGTCAAACGCAAGCTTGTTGACAGCATCAACGTCTTAAAACTGGCGCTATGGCGTTTCTCAGCAATACCGCTAGGATCAACAAATTCTCAACATAACATCCTTTCGCTTGCGCTGCAGTGGGATGGGTGGCGCTGTCTGGGGCGTGTTCTAAAATACTTTCGGCTCAGTGACAATTTGAACCAACGAAAACCCATTGCGTTATGATCAGCTGGAACCACCTCTTAGCGGGAACGCAATAGACTCTGGCAATTTGGCAACTTATTCGTCATGTAGTTCTATGTAGTGTCTATAGGTGATGCCAACATTACACTTCCATTTAATGAACAAATAGCCTATAATTATTATTAATTAATTCATTTTAATTTAAACTACTAGAATAAAACAGGACAGCTTACAAGAAACTTGCGATCATGTAGGCCAATAGCCTATAATATATAAATTACACATTGACACAGTTGAATCATAAGCCTACCATTTGAATCATAATTATGTCTACATCACCTAATGTAGGCTAATTAATGCATTCGCCACCTCCTCCCGTGCCTTCCGAACTTCTGGGAGACGAGGTGGTGTGGATTGTGATCCATAAATTACTACAGTCCTAGCCTGTACTTCTGTTGCAAGTATGTCTGATTCCTGTGCGGAAAATCGCTCTTGCCGTTGACGGTCCAGTGCGTTTGGGTTGCTCATTATGAAATTGCATGGAGCGATTGCGTTCCAACTGGCTTTTTTTTAAAGCATGAGAACAACAATTTGATTGGCTACCATAGAGACACACCTTGGACATTTAAACCCAGCCTTTTAGTAATACCGCCATAAGGTGCGCCAAGATTGCCGTCATGAAATTACCAAATTTCTCGCCGACACGCCCTCAGAGCGATACCGCCAAGCGATTACTCTTGCCTTCACCATTGCGTTTGGTTTATTAAAATAGAGCCCAGGGTGTTTGATCGTACTGACTTTAGGGCTTTATTTATTCTTAGAGGCAGGGCGTGTATTTTCTATTGAACTTGTGTTAGTCTGTTAGCCGGTAATTCCGATGCAGCTGTCCTGTTCGTCCTTCGGTACTTGACTCCGAACATGGAGTTTTTTGGCGATTTCGTTCGGAACTGTAGTTCTGTTCGCCCTTCGGTACATGTCTTCCCATAGGGAGACTGGACGATGTTTGTGTGTGACTGCGAGTCTCTGAAAGTAGCCTTGGAATGTTAGTTTTCTGTTCCATTTCGCCTCGTTACATTTCCATTTATTGAGAGGCTAGGGCGTGTATTTTCTACTAAGCTTGTGTGGTCATTTTTCCTAGTAAAGTTATGGGACGATGGTGCTCCGTCGGCTCGCCTGTAAAATGTTTCTCTCTCCTGGGAGATCGGGCGTTTACCCTTTTACGTTTTCTGGAGTAATGCGGGACTTGCCTATGTGGATGTAGTTATTAGGACTCTTCCTCTTTGGCGTACTGGCCTATGTGGATATAGTTATCCGGACTTCCCCCTCCTGGCGAATGTGCCTATGTGCATGTAATTATCCAGACTCTTCTCCCCTGGCTCTTGTCTGTTCCTGCTTCCTAGTTTTTGCATGTGACTGCAAGCCTATGAAAGTAGCCATGGAATGTTATATCCATTCCTTTCGCCTTCTCGTATACTATTTCGTATTATTTTACAGTGTTTATTGGCTGTGTGTTTTATTTGTGCCATTACGCTACTCGCCTGTTTTTATGTGTCTCGTTACCGAGACAGGGCGTTTGTTATTTCTGGCTCGTTCTTTAGTCACTTAGCTTGTAGAAGTATGAGAGCCTAGTGCTTTGTTTCCATTCGCCTTGGTTGGTTTTCTTACTGAAAAACCTGGCGTTTGCGCTTCTACTCATTGGCGTGTGACAGTGAGCCAGTTAGTAGCCTTGGTGTGTGTGTTTCCCTGTCTGCTTCCCTTAACTACGGGTTTTCCGTCCTAGTCGCCTAGTGCTTAAAGAATCCCCTTTCTGCGTTTGGCTCCTCCTACCTCACGCGTCACGCCGCATTACAGATATTGACTGAATGTTTTGTACTTCACAACTTTAACATTACCTTACATTTACAGTAAAGCCGGCAAATATTTTCCTTCAACTATATGTCTCAGTTTAATAATTTCCTCCTCCCTCTGAACCTAGAATACTGGTCCATACAAACAGGAGTTTTACTAAAACTCGCTACATGTCCAAGGGGATATAAACATTAACCTCATTTAACAGATCAAGGCGTAACTGATTAAGTTCTTCTTAGTGGCTGACCAAAGCAATCTCTGAACAGAAATATCAGCAGCAAAAAGTGTGAATTTGGTTGAGGTAGGCTATACGTCATACATACCCTTCCTCATTTTTGAAAAACTACAATGAGCGGGTAAGTTGAATTTGGAAATACCTCCCCCCAACCTCCCACAAGGAAAAAGGGGGGTGTTTGTTCTCCTAAAAATTGTTCAGTCAGCCATTGTTTGCTCTCACCCTCTAGCTGTAGCCGGTAAAAATACATGCATTCCTTCGCCGAGGTTAAACCCTTGCAATTTGCCACACGATAGTGATGGGCAGAGCGAAGTTTTCGGAAACATTGACACAGTTGAAGCGATTGCGTTGGTTGAAGTGTCAGTGTCATGAAGCATTGGACACCTGCCTCTCTAGTGACATCTCCTGGTCTAAATTACTCTTCAACGGCGATAAATTTAAATTAATGAAACATTAAATTCTGAGTTTGAATATTAATGCTTTTGCCATGTATTCTCAAAACCCTCTCCAACTGAGTCTATATTCATTAAACGTGTTGTACAAATTAAACATATTCTCATTAAGAGATGACGATAATTAGGCTATCATTATTAAAGTGAAATGAAAATGTGTGTTTCATGAACCTAATGCCATCATATCGACCAATGCCCTTCTATTTCCTCTTGCGTGTCTGATAAGGAGAGTAGCCTACATTGCAACAATAAATTCCAATTATTTGAAAAACATTTCATTTAAAGCGTATCAGCTTTCCCCAGCTCATAGCATCATGGAAAGGAAATTTATATTAAATAGCACGCAGATATAGGTAGCCATATTTTTATTCACGTTATTGTTATTCTTATTAGTAGTCATTCTATGGGAGTTATTTTCTTCATATGTTTTCAGGGCTTCCTGGCATATTAGATTGCTACCGTGATTTAAAACAGTTAATAAATAACATTATCCTCATGCATGTGGGGAACTTCATTAACGTCACAAACTTCAATAACTTGTTTATATTACGCTTTTCAACATTGAGGTATTTTTGGTGCTCTATTAGGTTATAGGCTACCTAGCTTAGATGGTCCCGCTTGAGTCACAGCAGGATTCCATGGTAGGCTAATGCTGAAATATCGGGATGCGTTGACCGCAAGTGAGGAAGTATTTTAATAGGACAGGTGCCGGTCGCAAATCATGCACCGTGCTTTATATAGGGTCTCTTGTTGGAAATAATCCCATACAAAAGACGTCTTTCGTGAACCTTCCTTTATTAACAATATCTCAAACGCACTCTCAAATCTCTCCCTCTCCTCTGAGGAAACCCTGTGACTTGGGTATGGAAGACCAAATGGCTATATTTCTGTAGAATGCGATGTCCTGGAATAAGGGAAACTATGGGTTTGCATTCATTATTAGGCTACCCCTTTTTATTACGCTAACCCTATCCACGGCTGCCCCTAGTGGATGTCGTTGATGTCCCAATTATAGTAGCCTATTCGTATTTCTCTGAAATTATAAATGATTTTACAACTTTAAACAAACCCTACATTTTGACAACTCCTGTAGGCTATAGGCTAATAGTTAAAAGGGCTTTTTACAAATAGGCAAGTTCTGGGAAATTTGTAAATAAGGTAACCTGTGTTATGCAGATATTTCTCACGTTTATAGCAAGTCAAATTTTACGAGAATTAGTTGTGAATTAAGCGAGTTATTCTATATTTTATCAGGGGAAGTCTGCATCAGTCAATATACTACCAAAATATATACTAATATGGCGGCCACATAGAAATATGAGCGGTTTCTAGATTTGTATGTCTATGGACTGAGCAACCAATGGTCACAGCTGACCCTCTCTGTCCCTTTCATGTATGACAGGCCGAGTTGTTTTGAAATAAATACGCGATTAAATAAATAAAAGAGGCGTAAAATAACGAATAGATATTGATTTCATTGCTAATTTAATTATTGAATTGCTTATATAGCCTACATATATATTACATGATCTATTTCATTGCTTATTTATTTAATTTTGTCACATTTTGTCTTCCATACTTGGGGACGTTTATATTTTGGAAAGGAATGAGCTGATCTGGAATCAGAGGTTTTGCCAAAGGGCCAAGATAGGTGCCTTTCCTTCATCTAATGCCTCTGCATGTGCTGATTTTTTTAAATATTGTGTCATTTTGACAGGGTATTAACATTTGTTCAGGACCAATCAGAGGGACAGGTTGAGTCCTGGGGTCACTGGCATAGATAGGTTCTATATGGTTCTCACTGCCCTCACTCGGAGGGGCGGGACCAGAAGGGGGAGACAACAATTATTGGTCTAAAACGCGCCCTGGCGTCTTGGGACCTATTTTTATACACTCTATGCTTGGGACAGGGAGACACGCTGTATTTTTGAGTGGAAATCGATGGAGAACATCCCTTAGTAGCCTACTGCAAGCAAGCTGTTGTTTTGTGGACGCAGTTCATAACATAATAAATTGACTGCCTTACTCGCTCATCTTAAACATGTTTGTCATCACATAATCATTTTGGTTTGAGCGAGCTATGATGTGTCTACTATGAAAACAAATACTGTTTCGTTAGATGAGAGACAGCAGGGGATGTTGCAGCTACACTACAGGCCCAGCCTCTCGGAGCAAGCGGCCAAACTGTGGGTTAAGTATCTCAAATCAATTGCTCTATACCTGTATAACCTTATCAATTTAGATATTAATTTAGCTATTCCACCCCCTCCCGTACCCTTACTGTTTGGTATATTTAGCTAACTTGCCTGCATTATGCCAAGGAGTCAGAGATGTATCGTTCCTCGGTGCAACGCCACGTACCGACTCTGTTAGCTTTCAAATCTGCCGAGAGACGGTGTTGTACCGAAAAGTGTCCCCCTGCCAGAATTCGTCCCCCCTTGCGTGAACGCGCATTCGCTTGTTCTCAGTGCCGCTTATATTTTCATTTAGTTTGATCTGCGCTCTTCCGACAAAATGAGTGTTTATACAGTTTCTACCACTCAGCAAAGACCAGAACATCAGAAGAGGCAACTTATTTTAAAAAAAACGATCGTATATTTTAGGTTTTAAGATAAACACATCGCAATGCGAACCTCAGAATGGCACTAGTGATACGCGACCCATAATGTAGGCTACGCTTTAACATCCACGATAATAAACTAAGAGAGCACTACAAGTACGTAATACATTTATGCATTATATAATTTATCCCCCCCCCCCCCAGCCATCTCTTGTTTCCAAAGTCTGACACACTTCACATTCGTTGTTACATCTTTAGATCGCTGGATACCCTAAAGCACATGCTTACAACAGGGAGCATTTGGCTAGGGGGTTAAGAATTTTGGCATCGCCAGTGTTGTGCTTTAGGTGCTGTGTGACTGGGTTTTGCTGTGTATTTCAATGTATTCAATAGTAACGTTACTTTAGGCAGACAAACAAGCTAACTTAGCTAGGTAAGGTTAGCTCTACCGTTCGGTTACATCCCCGGTCCTCTCCTCGCAAAGACTGTTAGGATCCTGTAATTTGTCTGTCTGTTTATTCTGTATTTTTCCTGATTTCTTTTACCCATTTTCCCGCATTTCCCTCGCGATTGTCAGTCCGCGTTCCATGTTTTCTGAGATTCCACCCCGTCTTTGTCATTGCACTATTCGGGTGATTTTGGGAACATTCGGCTTTCCTCTGTATTTCTTATCTCGTTTTCTTCCTTCTGGCTTTATTTATATTTGTATATAATACTAATGTACTAATCATACTAACTGTTAGATTAGATTTAATACTAACCTGCTAACAAACTAACGTGTATATAATACTAACCTGCTAAACTACTAACATTAGGGTTTTTGAGTTCACTACTAACATTACTAATTACTAATTCATCTTGAGTTTCTACCTGCAGCTGTCATTTCCCTCCTCGTTATCCTATCGCTGTATCTATCTGATTTCACATTCTCTGCACGTGTGTCCACTTTCGTGTTCCTCCCCTCTGAGCTGTGCACTTGTTTACCTGCTAACCCCAGGCCGTTTGTTATCATTGTCTATGTGTATTCCAGTCCGTGTCTTACGTTTCCCCCGTCATTGTTTTATTGGTCCTTGTTAACCCTCATTGTTCTCACCTGTGTACTCTCCCATTTCCCCTCCCCTTCACACCTGATTCCTTTTGTGTAATCTTCTCCTTATGTATTTAAACCTTGTTATTTCAGTCTTTCTTCACGAGTTCCTTTCACAAGATTTTTTTCTTCTGTGTTGCTGTCTGATTTTCCAATTATATCCCGAGTTATCTGTTAGTTTCTTAGTTATTTGTTTCCGAGTTTTTTGTATCCCTCGTCCGTTACCTGTGGTTGTTTAATTTCTGTTTTCTGTTTTCTTTTTGTTCCTCCTCTGCCTCCCCGGTTTTTGGCTCCTGCCTGTGTTCTCGCGACCCTGTTTTTGGATCCTGGTTTTGTGCTGTTGCTGTGCCTTACCGGTTTTGACCCCTGCCTGTTCCTTGACCACTCTTTGGACTGTGTTTTGTTGCGTTGCCTGTCGACCCGGTTTTTCAACACTGCCTGTTTTACTACGGATTGCTGCCTTGCCCTGATTAAACTTTGGTTTTTCATACTCCTGCCTGCGTTTGGGTCCTTCCCCCACCGACACCGAACAAAGACGTTGCTCAACCAATACAGCCGGGGCGGCGGCAGTGGCTCGAATGAATACGGCTGTATTTCCCGAGCAACATCTTTGCGAGGAGAGTCTTCCAACACGAAGGAATCCTCTTCCTCCACTTGAAACTCCTCCACCTCAAAACTCCCTGCAGTACTGCTGTCACTCTTGTCGCTCGCCATTTTGTTTGTTTAGCTAGTAGTGAGGAGAGAGCGTATTGAGTTCAGTGGGGCTGAGTCAGTTCACCAAGACACACCCTTTCACTCCTTGACTGTATGAATATTCATAATATGACTACGTGGCATCATCGTCATATGACCACACCTACTCACGAGTTTCAGTTCAAATTGAAGCGGTAAAAAAGGCCTTAGAAAAGGTTCTGCAGTATAATTTTAACAGTTATTCGACTTCCTTAAAGTCATCCTTGCTGGCTGGCCATATGAGTTGGCTAGCTACCGTGATTGCCTAGCTAACGTTAAAGTTAGCCAGCTGCTCCAACTAGAACCCTAACCGGACATTTCTACACCTGGATAATTTTTTTGGGTCCCAAAAATTAAGAAAATGTGCGGGGAATAGAGCCAAAGTGTTAGCGGTATTTTTGTACTGACCCAATACGGGGATGTTTAAAATAAAACCAATAATTTATCAGAAAAGCGTCTGCAATGTTTGTAATTAGGTTAGGCTACAGGATGCAGATGAAAGTTAATGCCAGCTACGATGTAATGTGGGCTACTATGCTTTAGCTAGCGTGTGAACCCACTAACCTACAATGCTGACTTGTGTGGTGATGCAGTGCGTCTAGCTTGGCTACCGAGCTCAGCTGGTATGCTATCTAGCTAATCAAATTAGCTGATGTTTGCTGAATATAAATTAAGATAACTGAATGAACGTTATTTGTGTGACCAATACCACACATTCAATGCGAATAAATGACACGGTAAAATCGAGGATGAAAATTAAATTGTATATTATAAAACATTAGCAAATTAAGGAAGTTTACCGCAAGTTCGTTTTGCAAAATGGTGGGTTTGGTGAGGTCATGGGCTTCTCCACCCCGAACTGTCAATCATACTGTGCCTGGACCATGAAGATCATATCCGGTTGACCCTGCTCCCGACAACGTCACTTCGGCTCCACGGAGCAGACGCAGTTTGTACAAACATGGGGCCAAAAAGACTTCCGGAGACTCAATTCGGTTTTTACGAGGCCGTGGGAAGGCAATGGGTGACGTCACAGTGGCTTTGTCTATATTTTTATACAATCTATGTTCCAAACTAGTGAGGAAGTAGTTTGTAATATTTTTATTTTAGTTAATTTTTTTTATTGACAATATCAATCAGTTAACATATGACGATTGTTACAAAGTGTAGATCAGAGATCTCAAAAGAAGAGCTCTATGGCTACAGGCTATTAGGAGAGAGCATGTGGAAGGAAAACTATATGGGATCCTGCATCTCCACACACATGTCGGCGGAAAGCAATTTCTAATAGGTAAATAATCTTGATACACAATATGGATAATTAAAACTACAGGGTTCAACAATAACGGTAGCCCGAGCCTTGACAGCTCACTGTTCTGATTGGGCCAGTGCCTGATTATTGCATTTAATCTGCCCTCATTAAATGACATCACGTGGCGCTGTAATGGCGACATGTAGTCCAGCTGTCAATCGTGTTCGTGTTTGTTAATTTGAATGTATTTTGTTGTGTCTGGCTTTTGTCTTTTGTCTTTTTCATGCGCTGTGTGTCTGTTGTGGGACAGGGAAGCGGGCTGGAGATTGTTCAGGGAACTCGTGCTGCTCGTTTTGATAATATTGATGAATTGTATATTCGGGTTATTTTTAATCATGGCTGTATTCCACTTTAATTCACTTAGTTTGATTAATGCAATGATTATATTGAATGTCTTCGTTTGATATGTTTGTGTGTAAACCCCGTAGATGCGCTAAAGAAAACTAGCACGAAAGTGAGATCTGTTTTACACTCCTCAAAATTGCAATATGTAGCAAATAAATCTGTCGTTTTAAGAAATAACTACTTTGGGCTTTCACTACCACACTGAAATGTTGGAGACTTGTTGATGTTTATTTCGCTGGAAGACACTGAAGGGTCACCAGACCAATCCTGCCAAATTTAACATTGTATCTCGTCCGCTCAATGCTTTGTAGCGATGTAATGTAATTTGTAGTATCGGTAGACTTTTTATTATATATATATTACAAAATATATCTGTTGTTGTTTGTTTTATTTATTTATACTATTGGGTTGAATATACATATTTCTCTTTGTTTTCCCCAAAAAAGGGGTGTGCGGCATTAACAAGTACCTGGATGTGGTGGTCTGTGCCAATTAGTAACATTGTATTCAGTAAAAGTGGAAACCTGTGACTGCCGTTGTCTAACGCCTGCAGGTTTGTCCCTGTTATATTGTCTAAAGTAAAGCAGGTACCTGGAGCATGCGTAATAGTTTGGGGCTATATATCTGCACTCACTACAGGTAGAGCGTTGGCTGAGAGCTCATTTTAATGAAAAGGACAGCTACTCTTCCACAAATAAATTTTTCAGTAGAATTCCCCTTTAAATCACCTTGGTTTTCTACATTGAATTCAATGGGCAGCAAGCTCTTTTGCACTCAACACGCACAGTAGAGGCTGTTTCCTGTTACTTCCTAGGCTTCCCCGCCTAGCCCCTCCCACCATCTCCAGTTCTTATGTACGCTCTATGGTGTAGCCTCTGCCTGAGGGGAGGAGCTAGAGCACATGGGAGGGGCTCTCTAGGGAAGGGTGCTGCCTCATAACATTTATGACCTTAGCGTGTGATGCCTTCCAAACCAGACTGTTGTGTTGGCATAGCATGTGACTGCCTGATTGACAATGAGTCTGACTTTGGAAACGGTAAGTATCTAAATTATTCTTCATCATACACTAAAACGGAAATAAGATTTGTGAATACCTTTAAGGTTTCCAATGCAAACAAGTAGTTTATTGATCTTAGATTTCCCAGACAATTATTTATTTTGCACTGAAATCGCTAAAAAATGTATACCATCACTGTAATAATGAATGTTTCACAAGGGAATGTCTAAAATCACAAAATAAGGATACTATAGTTGTAATCAAAAATGGAAATAAATACAGGAATTAACATTATAAACATGAAAAAAGACAATGAACAACAAACGCAAAGTATGCATTTTTCCTGCTTGGGAGATTTACTGTATATCAAAGTCAAATTGGACAGCATATGATCCGCCAAAAAAGGTTGATTGATTATGATCATGCACACATTGCTATGGAAAGCCTTGAAATTAGCAACTTGACAAATGCTGGGCTGCAACTTGCACCATAAACCAGGTGGTGCAAGCACAAATCACCACCATCTAATATGACACCAAAATTTCAGTGCCCTGCTCAACCTGCACTGACACACCTCCAAAGGCATCTCTCCTTCCACTTCAGCGCACGGCGAGTCACCATATTATGAAACGGGCTCAAGTGCGTGAAAATGCATGACAAATGCCACTTCACCAGTGCGATGCCTCGCCACTGGCCAGAAAATAGAGCCCAATGTGCTACCATGGCAACAACGAGGAGAACAAGAAATCGAGGATATGACGTTTCCAAGAAAAAATCATTAGACATTAATCAATCAGAAAATATATTGCAAAGGTTCTTCAATATATCCCAAGAAACTATTAACTTGGCTTTCAACAACATTGTATATCGTATTTTTTAGATAAAATTTAGATATACAATGAAGTTGACATGCTAGAATAATCACTCACCACAAACACTTCCCATACCTATTCATCTTTATTGAATTATTGCCACAGTATGCTTTCAGCATGGTATGCACCAATATGAAATCACTTGCTCTGCATTTTGCGAACAGCACCTCATGCTATTGTTACTTGTTGATCAACGTGGAGCTAGAGTAGTCTGCTTACATTTTAAAGGTGCGGCCAGATTCTAACTGCCGAAATTGTGGCTCGCAATGAGCATGCGGACGGTGCTCTATAGGCTATGTGACCGAGACGCCCCAAAAACTGCTTACTTTTAACCCTCATATTATGTTGACATTTTATGACACCTTTTATGTTTGGGGTCAAATTGACTGACACAAAAATATTGCAATAGAAAGATTTTGACACTTTCTATGTCAACTTTTATGTGTCTCCCAATTGACTAACCTTTTATCCCTAAATATGAAGGATGGGTTCCCCCCTTGAATCTGGTTCCTCCCAAGGTTTCTTCCTAGCTACACCAGGGAGTTTTTCCTTGCCACTGTTGCCTTTGGCTTGCTCTTGTCGGGGTTTAGGCTGGGTTTTTCTGTGAAGCGTATTGTGACAACTAGTTCTGAAATGCGCTATATAAATAAATATTGATTTGATCTCATTTTACCCATATGGAAATGTAATATACTGCAGTATATTTTAAATATACTGTGAAGATAATTTTGATATATTTACAATATACTGCAGCACCAGAATCACTCACAGATAAAAAAGGTATATTTTTGTACATTTTATACAGCTACCCCACAAATGACCCCACACAACACCTTTGTATGCAAAGTTGGCACAGGACTTTTGAAAACATAGCATTATGTTTATTGCATGTTTACTATTTAATCCCAATAAATGAGGAAAAGTCATATATTGTCAAGATGAAAAAATAAGGTTAACTGGTTTTGAGACACCACCTGGAATTTCATGATTTTCATTGCATTTATCAATTTTGAGATATTTTGATATTGTGCTTCTATGATTACTCGAGTTTCATAAATTGTCAATTGTCAAATGGTCAATAATGATCATAAATAGTTCATTTAGATGATTATATACCACCTTCGCTAAGTACACAATGAAGTTAGTTTCTGTTAGCATATTTCATGGTATCATGCCTGTGCGATTTTAAGACTGAACTGATTGAGTGGGATATCATTGGAAAGCATATTTTCTGGCTAGAACAAATTTGACTATTTCCAATACCACCATGATGACAGATAGCTAAATACAAATAACTGGTCACATTTGTCTGTAAACACATTTTCTCAGTTGCAAATCTTTAACAGAGATTTTCTCAAAATGACATATTACCCATACACCAAACACGTTTTCCGAAATTTGGTAGAAGGTACAGGCATGACATTCAGTGGCGGCTCCTGAGCTGAAAATTGGGGGGGCGGAAAACTTCCCTTTAAACTGATTATTGGTCTTAATAATTTTTCAATCAGTTTCCTTGATTAACAATAGGCTACACCAGCGTTTAATTCACCAATTACTCAATGCCATCAAATGTAGCCGGTTCTCCTCAATTAGGCTATTAGGCAAGTAATAAAATTATTTTAACTTGCGTCGCAAAATTGTGCACATTTTAATCAACATTATAATTGTGGATACATCTGCTCTTCGTTCTCCGCACTCTTAATTACGAAAATATTCATGGAAATTAAATGATCTTAAAGCTCAGCTTTTGTTAGATTATTTTTTTTATTTAGCACAACCTGCAATAAATAAATAATCTAACTGGAGTAAATTCTTCCTCGGAAAGGTGATTCCGTTCTTCAGTCCTTTTTCACAAGATTTCGGCAAGTTAAAAAACAAAACAAATCATTTTGCTGTTCTTCTCATTCATGTTGTTTTCTAACTGTGAATTTCCTCTTCTTACCACCCCCTCCCCAGGCACTTCGGAGACGCCCTGCTGGTACCTATTGCAACTGAAATGTGTGGTTAGTGAAAAGGGTTCAATGAGGAACTCACTGCTGCAGTTACTGATTCTCATTCTAATAGCGTATACGTGTACGTGTGTTTGTGTGTGTGTGTGTGTGTACAGTACACTAAAAGGGTATTTCTTATCTTGAGAAATGTATTTCTGTCAGGACAACTCACATATTCAAATGACAAGTTTTAATGAATATGCTGTATAATTATTTTGTTTTGGCGCTGAATGGACCTGCTTTAGGTACTACTCTGGAGCCCCGCTGAACAGGAAATGACCAGAAACCCCCCGTACTAAAGCAGATCCAAACAACAACTTAAATGTCATGTGAATTAGTTTGACACCTCCTGTCAACCCAGAGGTGAGAGTTCTTATTTCCTGTTGTGAAGCTAGGTTAAAATGCTGCTTTATTGAAATGGAAGCACTTTTCTTCCAATGGTGGATTTAGCATTACGATTCCTTTAATGCAACAGGCATTAGAGCAAGTATGAAGCCAAGGAGCATGCATGTGTTTTTAAAGCAAATATGTGTTCCCCATCCCTGAAAAATAATATATGACATTGTTTTTCCATAAAGCAAGCCTTTATATTACTTAGAAACTATATACAAAAATGCATCAGTTGTAAGAAGGTATGTATTGTACTAAACCATTTTGCTGGTGAGTTTATGCATTTCAGATACCAGGCTTTCTACATGATACATGGTGTATTTTATATATGTTTATATGTCTAGAAATTATAAATTTGAGACCAATAATGTTTAATTTCAACTACTTAAAACAGTAGATCTCATCTGAACAACATTTTGACAGTAAAACATGCAAGAGATTTGCGTAATTGACAGTTACTCACCACTCTTTGTCACGGCGGTTTCTCTGCAGCCTCAGACTTCCTCTGGCAGCTGAAGTAAAGTAGGCTGTTGAAATCCACCAGCACATGACAGGAAGGTGCACACAGTGGAGTGGGAGGCAGATGAGAAGATGATCATTATCTAAAGGTGGTTGTCACAAAGGCTATTTTCACCAGAAATATAAAAGATGAACCTGCATCATTGGTCAAGGAGTAACCCTCCCAAATGTGGAACATGGACTGAAGCAAAAAGAGTTGTTTTGGGTTTAACTCAGCATAGTTATTCAGTTAACTCAGTAATCCTGCTTTGTGAGACTCCTGGTGGCCGCTTGATAAATACCTTTGGTAAAACTGGCAGCCTAAAACCTGAGTCTAACCTAACTTGCCATTTTCCATTCCAGCCTCACATTGCAAGACCAAAAAGTTGAGTTTTACTGCATATATTGCATGTATTGTCCTGTACTGTGTACCTGACGTTACAAATTAAGCTACTTTATGGAATAAAGTGTTCTCAATTCTAAGTAGGCACAAATTCACATGCACACACCACTGAGAATACAGTTACTATGAAACCTATCCCCAAACCGTGAAGGTGTTCATAGTAGAGCTTTAAATTAACTTTAAGGGCTCTATTTTAATAAACCAAACGCAATGGTGAACACAAGAGTAAGCGCTTGGCGGTATCGCTCTGAGGGCGTGCCGGCGAGAAATTTGGTAATTTCATGACGGCAATCTTGGCGCACTTGATGGCGGTATTGCTAAAAGGCTGGGTTTAAATGTCCAAGGTGTGTCTCTATGGTAGCCAATCAAATTGTTGTTCTCATGCTTTAAAAAAAAGCCAGTTGGAACACAATCGCTCCATGCAATTTCATAATGAGCAACCCAAACGCACTGGACCGTCAACTTGGATGTGCGTATGATTCTACGTGGGAACATGCATTGAAATGTTCATTTTAAAAGCTGATCGCATGTCACCTGGACATTGATGGAATGTGTTCCTTTGCGATTGACGAAAACTATTGCATGCTCGGGTGGTGCGCGGATTCGTATGTGCGTGCAGTCGATAGCACCAAGCACCCCAGGGAACCCACACTTTAGAAAAAATGCGAGTTTTGTCTCGCGCTGGCGTTCTGGTGACGAAGGTAAAGTAATATACCTGTTGGCCTGGTTGACCAGGGCTGACGTCACAGCCTGAATCAGGGGCGCCCGCAGGATTTCTTCCCGGGGTACGCAACAGAGGAGGCCAAGCCATAGGCTACATGAAAACGAAGCCACTACTTAGGACTAACGTTACAACGTAATTTACCGATATATTTTGCACTCATAGGGTCGCATATTACAAGAAGTTCTAACGTAGGAGTGGCCTAGCCTACGTTAAAGTCTGATCTTTCATCAGGAAAACCGGAGAAATCTCACAATAGAATGGAAATGTTGTGCGCAACAAGCTGTTACGCGACTTACAGCACAGTTAATGTTAACACAATGAAAACACTTCTGACAAGTCAATGTAACTATCGAACATGCTCAACAAAATATATTCACTGCTTAAATTTCTAATAAAATATTATCACTGAATGCACGCCAATTGTGTGTGTGTGTGTGTGTGTGTGTGTGTGTGTGTGAGAGAGAGAGAGAGAGAGAGAGAGAGAGAGAGAGAGAGAGAGAGAGAGAGAGAGAGAGAGAGAACACGCCACTGCAAATGAAAGAACATTTTGGTGGGTAGCTTGTCTCCCAGTGGGGCTAACTCATCCTTCCTCAGCTGAGGACTGGTTCTCCGAAAGCTGATTCTACGAATTGTTATTTCCATCCTTTTTTCTTTTTCAGACTCAACAGTTCCACAATGCTAAGCTGCTTTCTTTTCTTTGACATATTTGGCTAACGTCAATTACTGTATTCGTTTAAGTTAGTTATCTTGACTGACAAGTAAAAAGGCAACTCTAAACTTTTCCCGGTCTAAAGAAAAAGGTGATCCTACAATCACTTTCAACGGTGTTAACGGCGGGATGGTGATCCTCCAATCACTTTCAACTGTGTCTTCCAATCACTTTCAAATGTTTGAAATATGCTAAACTTGGAAAATACAATAACCAGGCAATACAACGAAGACAATAAACAAATATAATTCCTCAACATCGTAGAAACAGAGACGCAGAGACTTTGACAATTCACGTCAGTTTTAATGTAAATACTAATTTTGCTGTTGTTGCTAAGGTACGCAGACTGCGTACTCTGCGTACAGCTGGGGGCGCCACTGGCCTGAATGGCAGCACTGACAGCTGTCTGGGAGACTCCGGAGGTGGAACTGACGGTATGCTGGAATGACCCAGTCGCATAAAAAGTAAGCGCGGCAGTAACTTTAACTGGGACGAGTAGGGCATGTCCTCCTCTGGTGTCACTCTGAAGATGCGGCTCTAAGATGCGGCAGATGTAGGCTACTGCTTCTCTTGAAAGATGTAACTTTTTACTGCATTCATTGTCCGTATAGTTGAGGAAGGACACACGCTGATAGTATATCCTTTCTGTGTAGCCTATTGTCGTCGTCGTCGCCGCAAACGTTGACCGATCACGTACTCCATCGTCAGTGTCACGGGATTGAATCCTTAGGCCACTAACACCTGCCTCCATAAATAGTCACTTATATACCCTGCTGATGATTGATTGAAGACTAAATGAATCGTTTGGATAATTAGCCTACATTAGGTGATGTAGGCATAATTATGATTCAAGTGGTAGGCTTATGATTCAACTGTGTCAATGTGTAATTTATATATTATAGGCTATTGGCCTACATGATCGCAAGTTTCTTGTAAGCTGTCCTGTTTTATTCTAGTAGTTTAAATTAAAATGAATGAATTAATAATAATTATAGGCTATTTGTTCATTAAATGGAAGTGTAATGTTGGCATCACCTATAGACACTACATAGAACTACATGACTAATAAGTTGCCAAATTGCCAGAGTCTATTGCGTTGCCGCTAAGAGGTGGTTCCAGCTGATCATAACGCAATGGGTTTTCGTTGGTTCAAACTGTCACTGCCCCGAAAGTATTTTAGAACACGCCCCAGACAGCGCCACCCATCCCACTGCAGCGCAAGCGAAAGGATGTTATGTTGAGAATTTGTTGATCCTAGCGGTATTGCTGAGAAACGCCATAGCGCCAGTTTTAAGACGTTGATGTTGTCAACAAGCTTGCGTTTGACTATACCGTCCCCTTGCGCTGGTTTGCGCCAATTTGAAATAGAGCCCTTAATGTTCTGGGTGGGTTTAGCAAAGCTCATAATTGGCAGTCAATTACAAATACAGAAAATAAATTGTAAGTTAATGCTCATTTCTGATTTAGGCTTCAATATAATCCGTCAAATCAAGGAACCTGGGGCTAAGGCAGCATCGAACAGCATTAAACCAGCTAGCACAAAATGTTTCCATAACATTGGGGAACTTTCCAGTTAGACTGTAATTTGTTTGTGAGATAGCATTATGATGAGAATGTTCAGAACATATTTATAAGTTCTGTAAAAGTCACATTAAAATATTCAGGCATGTTTACATTCAGGCAAATACATTAAAAAAATTCTGAATGAAAGCATTGACACAGCTTTCCTTAACATTTCCAAAATGTCAGATTTACTTACTGACTTTTTTCATTTAAATACTATGCGTCCCTCTTGGCCAGATTTCCCTTGTAAAAGAGATTCTTGGTCTCAGTCGGATTTTCTGGTTAAATACCAGTTAATGTACAGGCTGAGAATGCTTACCTTACTTTATCAGGGAATGTTCTGACTGAAAATCAAATATTGTTAAATGGGTAGTTCTTTTAATTTTTATTAAATTATGTATAGAAGAAGATGAAATGCATTAGTCTGTAGATGTGTAATCAATTTCTTAAATAATTGTTTTTGCATGTACGCAATCTGAAACTTCTAAATTGCAGTTTTTGTTTTACAGTGTACTGATTGTAAAACTATGAATATAATAAATATGAGCTTATGAGAATAAATATGCTGTAGTGCTTTGTGTATTTGTGTAAGGCGTTTACCGCCTTAAATGTCATGTGAATTAGTTTGACACCTCCTGTCAACCCAGAGGTGAGAGTTCTTATTTCCTGTTGTGAAGCTAGGTTAAAATGCTGCTTTATTGAAATGGAAGCACTTTTCTTCCAATGGTGGATTTAGCATTACGATTCGTTTAATGCAGCAGGCATTAGAGCAAGTATGAAGCCAAGGAGCATGCATGTGTTTTTAAAGCAAATATGTGTTCCCCATCCCTGAAAAATAATATATGACATTGTTTTTCCATAAAGCAAGCCTTTATATTACTTAGAAACTATATACAAAAATGCATCAGTTGTAAGAAGGTATGTATTGTACTAAACCATTTTGATGCTTCACATGCTTGTCTCTCACTTCCAAATCAATTGTAAGCTGAAAAGCGGTTGTAGCCCCCAAGGTAAAATTAACGACATCTTCGGATTAACTATGAAGGATTCTCTTAATGCTGGTGAGTTTATGCATTTCAGATACCAGGCTTTCTACATGATACATGGTGTATTTTATATATGTTTATATGTCTGGAAATTATAAATAATAAAATAATAAAAACAGCTACCATAAAAATTGAAAATTGATTATTTATTGCACTCAAATCATGAACATGACTCTTGTGCCTTCCCTTCATACCCTACTCACCTTTACCTGAATTACAGTATTCTATCTGCCCATGCCATGACAACTCTATTGACCATTACCATACCTGCTTACCCAGTTAATCTTTACTATGTAGTGCATATACATTATATTTGACCATGTATTTCTCTCAAAAAGGAAGACCTGTTGTGTACTTTACCATATATGCACACACCAAAACATAAATACTCATCAAATGTTATAGTTGTGTGAAATAATTGAAATCACAGTTTCTTTTGAAACTTGAAATATATTTTACCTGACAACAAAGGTTATGACTGTAACCACTGTTTTATGAGTTCCGGATGACCATTAGGGTCGTCAATTTCTGAATAAACCTTCCTGTTGCTGGATGCATCGAGACTCTTATACCAACATTTGTCATGGACATGACCTCCACGTAATGACGTAATTCCTCCCTATAAAGGAAGGCACGTCAATGCGGAAGTCCTCAAAACCCTTCTCGCCCTTAAAGGAGCTATATGTAAAATTGACACCGAGTGTCTAAAATGGGTACTGCGTTCCAAATTCACAATATTGGAGAGAGTCGAGACACTGAACGAACACGAGCGCAAGACGAGCCGAGCGCAACATTATATTTTCAGACGAGCTTATTCTATTTTGACAATGACAAGCGACAACGAGTTCTACACTGTAAGTTGATCAGCTAATGTATACGTTTGCAATTTGTTTATTATTTATTGTTTGCAAATTATAAACCAGCTCATGTGGATTTTTTATAACTCTGTCAATGTTAGCTAGATGCATGGCTGGCTATGTTTACGGTCACACAGATATATAAGCTAACGTTAGTGGTATGTTTAGCGAGTAACTATATACATATATATATTAAAATCTTTAGCTAGCTAAATGGAAACGATGTTGAACTTAGCTTAGGCATTCATAAATCGGCTGACGGAGTGCCGGAGTACATCTGGTTGTTCGTAATGGGCAGTGTACTCGGAGTCAAATCGGAGAATAGTGAATCACACAGGCCAAAACAAATACAGACGTTCCGACCCGGAATGGAAATTTCAAAGGAGAACATACTGGTTGTAGCATTGTTGTCGGAGAAGCCAGTATTTCGACTTAGCATGTTTCCTTAATCTCTGATGACATGGTCATGGTCATTTTATGATTTAGTACCGTAAATTTGTTACATATAGCTCCTTTAAAGGGTCCAGAGTGACTATGAACCCTACTAGTCATCCGGAACTCATAAAATGGTGGTTACAGTCGTAACCTTAGTTTTATTTCGTTCCTCTGACCATTAGGGTCGACAACTTCGACTCACAACGATGACTCATAACAACCACGTCATGAGGGATAACCATACCGTTTAAGTGGATGCCAAGGCCGCCGGCAGGATGACTGAGCTGACCATTAAGCAGCGTCCGCAGGACAGGGGAACCGCACCCAGTTAACAAAGGGTCGGGCTCCTCAGTGGCCATACCCAGAGCTTCATCTTGCTTGGCCGAGGGTGCCAAACAGAGTCGCTCTGTTGCGACAGCGGGTCTATCCAGAACAGGAGTTCCCAGGGCGATCCATCGGCCACCTGGGGGCCACCGGAAGAAGCTTGTAACTTGACAAGCAGTAACAGCGGAAAAGCGTACAGCAGGCCGACCGGCCATTCGTGCGCTAACCCATCTATCCCCAGGGGGCTCGACTCTTCGTTCATCGAGAACCACTGGGAGTCGAACAGGTCTGCCTGAGCACGACCGAACCTTCGCCATATCCACTCCACCACCTCAGGGTGGAGATGCCATTCGCCAGGATGAACCTCCTGGCGAGATAGAAAGTCTGCTGTATTGTATACAAACCCGTTCAACGAATAGAATATGTCTCACTGGGGCGCGACTGGTTCCCCGAGTACAAAACAAACTCGGCAGCACCGTGTGCTTAACCACACTGTATGCTAAACGTAAACAATAGCCAAGTTTAGCACTAGCTAATAACAAAAGAATGATACCCAGTATCTTAGAAGCAATGCTACCAGCGGATTACCACATTCGCATGCTTATCACCGCCTTTGGAGGACGAAAAGAATCGTAGCTCCGACCGAAGTCACAAGACGTGAGGGATTGCATAAAATACAAACAATCTCACGTCTTCACTCTGCATCGGCGAGAAACAGAAGAGGACTTCCGCATTGACGAGCCTCCCTTTATAGGAAGGAATTACATCATCACGTGGAGGTCATGTCCATGACAAATGTTGGTATAAGAGTCTCGATGCATCCGGCAACAAGAAGGTTAATTCAAAAGTTGACGACCCTAATAGTCGGAGGAACAAAATAAAACTATTCCGTAGCTCTGTAAGCCTACACTTGTGAACAAGCAAGCAAAATGGTTCATTCTGGAGTGGCAATAGTTATTTTGATACCTGCAAGGCATTGTGTAGCCAATCAGATATAAGGGAGTGATTTGGTGACCAGGAGGATATTCTACAAAGCAGGATTATTGAGTTAGCTGCATAACTGCACTGAGTAAAACCCTGAACCCTCCCTAATCTGGAACATGGACTCAAGTAAAAAGAGCTGTTCCTGGTTTACTGATAATTTAGTGCAATTATCCAGCTAACCTGTTTCATAGTATACCCCATATACGTAGATGCCATATTCTACTGTTCAGATAAGTCTGTGTGGCGGCCAATGGTGGGAATCATTTGCTTGAAAAAGGCCACAAAATTGTGGAACTTGGCTAAACAAACGGAAGAAACGACAAAAGCAAGGATCGTGGGATAACTTTTCACAAGTGGCTATTTGAGTATTTTAGGCTACTGGCACGTAAATTAGTGAACGTTATTTGTGTATTGCCGCACCGCTAATATTTTGAAAGACAGAAAAACTACCATTTATGATATTACCACTCCATGCACCTATACATAGTGACTTGCTTACTTATCACCACTGTTACACTGAAATATTAGTTTACCAAAGACATATGGCCATATTTTAATTGAATTAGGAAGGGAAACCGTTTTTACAGGTGCTACCTAGCTAGCCTATGTAACGTGGGCCTACTTAAATCATCGGAAGGAAATAAAAGAAATCATTTTTAAAAAGTCCTTGTCTCAACCTATTATTGCAATTTAACGTTACCGCTGCACATAGACGGCGATGTGATCTATACAGATGTTTTGGTAGAATGTTTGGAATACAATTCCAAGAGTATAAAAAAGAGCACAAATTTGGATGTTTAGCTATGTAGCTAATTAGCTAGCTATCTATGGTATCAGTTACCGTTAAACATCCTTTCAAAAACGGACTCGCTAACAAACAGACACAAACCTAACACCGATTAATTTATTATTATTAAACAATGGTATACAGGCATGGATCAATCGATTTCAGACGTAGTGTCGTAAATTAATTCTAACTGCTGCAACCTTCCCTACTGTCTCATCTCACAAAACAGTATTTTTTTTTCATATAGACACAACATAGCTCGTTCCAAAATGAATATGTGATGAAAAACATGTTGAAGATGAGCGACAAGGCAGTCAATGTATTATGTTATGAACAGTGTCCACAAAACAGAAGCTTGTTCAGGGTGCTAAGGGGTCTTCTCCATTGACTTCCACTCAAAAAATACAGCCCGAAACAGCCTGTGGTCTCTCTGTCCCCCAAACTGGACACGAGTGAGCATCTGCATCTTCTTTTTCTTCTTCTTCTTTGGGTTTTCTATGGCGGGTTGCTACCAACTGTCAAGTGCATACCGCCACCTACTGTTACGGAGTGTGGAAAAGCGATAGCAGGAATTCAGACCCTCCCACCCACACCAATCGAATAAATTAAATTAATCACAGTTCTGCGAACCTCATATCCCACTGACCCACCCAGGAGCCCAGCCAATGTAAACTGCCCACCCTTATCCCCAATCAGTTTCTTAAGTATCTCCCTCTCCCTGACATATGCTTGACATTCTAGCAGAATGTGCCTAACTGTTTCTTTGTTACTGCAATGAGGACAGTTGCCGGTATCATGCTTCCCTATCCTAAATAAACTGTAATTTAATCCAGAATTACCCAACCCAACCTAAGCCTAGTTAATAGTGTTTCCTCCCTCCTACTCCCGCAAAGAAGAGGCCTCCCAGAGACCCCTGGCCGGACGGCATACAGATGATGCCCCCTACTTTCCTCATCCCACCTCTGTTGCCAAACCTTTCCGATCATAGCTTCAGCCTTAGCCTTGACCTCCCCTTTACCATAAAGGACATCCACTGTAATGTCGCCCATCCTAAGGGCCCTCTTAGCGAGGGCATCAGCCCCCTCGTTACCCCTCACACCCACATGCGCCAGCACCCAGCAAAAGTATACCCCAATACCCCTCCTATATAGCCTATACGTATATACTAGCCAATACCTCCAGTACCAGATCCTCCCTGCAGGATGTTGGAGCAGTTAGGCTCTCCAGGGCCGATGCAGAGTAGTGCATATTACTGCTCTATCCGGTGTGACCTCCTCGACCCACTGCAGTGCCAGGGCTATTGCCACCATTTCGGCTGTAAAAACTGACAGGCCATCGTCTAGCCTCTCTGACCTCCTGACTCCAAATAGGGGCACAAATACACCTATCCCGACACGACCCGTCTCCGGATCCTTAGCACCATCTGTAAAAACAGGAAGATATGTATGAAATGTTCGATCGATATAGCTATCAACCCTCCTGCCAACATCTGCCCAGCCCTCCCTATCCTGCTCCAACAGCCACCAATCAATATCAGGCTTCAGGAACAGCCAGGGCGGGAGCGCAGACACCGGAAAGGATGGTGCCATTGCCAGATCCATAATACCTAGTTCAGCAGCCCACTTATTAGCCGTCCACCCAAATCCCACACCGGCCTAGCTGTATACTCCCAGCAATCCCGCAGTACCGCAGATGTCATAAAGGCACTGGAGTGGCCCTTCAATGTGGACCAATATGCCATCATCAGTTTGAGCCTCCTCAGCTTCAATGGCCATTCCCCCATTTCCACCAACTTTGCACACACTGGGGTCATCTTAAATGCTCCACAGCATAATCGCAAAGCCATTGCCTGGATCACATCTAGACGCTTCAATGTTGACGGCGCAGCTGAGCGGAACACCATACACCCATAGTCTAGGACTGATCTGATGAGTGCATAGTATATGGACACAAGGGAAGATCTATCCACGCCCCACTCACAACCTGCCACACACCTCATAAGGTTAAGAACCTTCTTACATTTTGCCACCACATGATCAATGTGTATTTTCCAGGTCAAACTAGTATCGAACCAAAGGCCCAAATACTTAAAGGAGTGAACCCTCTTCACAGGCTGGCCATATAGGCTCAACACTTCCGTATCAGGAATCCGCCTCCTCGTGAAAAACATGCTCTTAGTTTTCTGTACCGAAAACCTAAACCCCCACTTCATGGACCACTCCTCCACCCTAAAAATGGCCTCCTGCACCCTTCTCCTAACGTGGCCTAGGTTACGCTCCCATTTCCATAAAGCACTGTCATCAGCGTACAATGCTACCTCCACATCCCTATCAACCCTAGCAAAAACATCATCAATCATGATGCTAAACAATAGTGGACTAATTGCACTACCCTGTAGAGTACCAATATTCACTGCACAGGGTTCCAAAAGAGCAGACCCCACCCTAAATTGCATAGACCTGTTAAACAAGAAGGACAAAACCCAATTATAGACACACCCAGCCACCCCCAACCCTTCCAACTTTAACAAAAGGCCCTCTCTCCACAAAGAATCATATGCCCTTTCAAAAACACCGACACCACCACATCCTTTATAGCCTGCGCTTTCTTAATATCTGTCTCCAACGTCACTAGGGCATCAAATGTGGAGCGACCTCTCCGGAAACCACTCTGCACCTGCGATAAAAGACCCCGCCCCTCAGCGCTATTGGGCGGTAGCAAGCAGCACTAGCAGGGTTCTTCCCCGGCTTCACAAACGGCAAAACCACCGCCTTCTTCCACAGCCCCGGAAGGCCAAATTTTATTGAATACCTTCAACACAACCATCAAAACCTTCTCTGACACATGCCTCAGCATCTCATAGCACACCAAATCCTGACCCGGGGATGAATTTCCCGTCCTCTTCACAGCCGAAATAAGCTCAAGCATAATAAACTCCACATCCAATACACTATCAAATACACTGCCCGGCCAAAAAAAAAGTCGCACACTCTAATATTTCATTGGACCGCCTTTAGCTTTGATTACGGCGCACATTTGTTGTGGCATTGTTTCGACAACCTTATGCAATGTCACAACATTGCCTTTTCCCCGTCTGATCTGGCAACCAGATCATCATCCACCAAAACAGGCACTCGCCTCATCTCATCACAGCCCCTCATCTTCTTGACTATCCTCCACACATCATTCATCCGAGTCTCTCTCCCAAGCATCTGCATCACATCAAAATAATTGTATACCTACACCAGACACGTTCAGTAATCACGCGATTGAAACAAGAACCAATCATTAACATTGGGGGCGGGACATGCGCAAGGAGGTCTGCAGCGTCGCATCTCAAATAGGAACAGGGCGAGCAGCAATGCAGGGTGAAGCGTAACGTGATGTGACACACGTGGGTGGTGTAGGTTTCACGATTGATTATAATAGATGCGTTAATTATTTTGACGTGATGCAGACTGACGCAGACGCTCACTTGCGTCCGGTTTGGGGAGGGTGTGACACCCTATGGAATGCCGTTTGGGCCAAAACCTATATTTCGACGTCCGCATTAAGACGTCAAATTTGTTCGTCTTAAAGGGATAGTTCGGAATTTTGGACATAATGTCTCAATTACAACTTACCCATGATGTAGTTGATTGATGGAAACCATTTTCAGATAATTCCATGCTGTCCCTTCTTTTGGACATACACACATTGCTAATGCTAGCGCAACTCTAAGGTAACTGCTAGAATCCACTACCAAATGCACTTAAACACTCCACAGTGCACCCAAAGCAAATAAAATACGACGACAGTCTATCGGGGTTATTTTCAGTGATTATACCATCATTCTTGAAGTCAAACTATCGTTGAATCCTTTACTTTGTGCTGACCTATATTATCTGTGGAAGTATGGCGGCGGAGCGATACTTTACGTTGCCTACGAATGTAGTGCCGGCACTGGTCGACTACAACAACAAAGAAGACTAACAAGTTGCAATGGCCTCGCTCCGCCGCCGTATATAGTTCTGTGGGTGCCACTTTGCAGAAAAAATATAATGGGAGTCAATCACAGAACTAGAAAGGCAACTGCCTTCTGAAAACGGCACCTTTTCCACAGCCCAAAGTTTTTTCTCTGATTGGTCAACGTGACATGTCATGTGAAGGTGGTCATTTTGTCCCTTTTGCAGAGAGTAATGGCTGCCACTGCAAATCTAAAACCATGACCAGAGCGACCAGAACCACCGCAGATGGAGTGGGTTTTGTGAGAAAAATCGATGTTATGTGAAAATCAAAACAAATAAATTACTGAATACGTCTATGCTATGATTACATTCACATACTTAAATAATAATTGTTGCACCTCTTTGTTTACCGTCAGTGGTATTGCAGTCGGTGATCCCAACCGCTTTTTCAAGCTTTCCGTGAACCAGTGAATAATAATAAATCGTGATGGAAATGGCCACAGTGATAACCGTAGCCTATTTTACAGGTAGGCTAGCCTCCCCGTAATGTCGATGTTAGACTGATCAAATGAACTATGGTGATTTTTGCAATGTAACGTTGTGCTAGCAGATTAATGTTGAAGGCTAACGTAGAGGCTATCTTGTTAAAATCGCCTCACAGCCTAACGTTACTGCAAATTCATATATTATTAACAAGCTGTTTGGTTAGTGTTAACTATAATGTTCCACATCGTTATGTTGTTCGAAGCTGTATTGAACAAAGCAGGCTTATTAGCCAACGTATTAGCCCACCCTCCCAGGAAGCAGAAACCTCCATGTATAACGTTAGCTAGCGACGACTGCTAAGTTATGCTCTCAGAACTGTACAGTTCTGTGGTTATGCTAAATAAGGTAACTTTGTTAGCTTGCAGTAGCAGTCAGAGGCGTAGAAATGACAGGTTATCACAAAAGCCTGTTGATAATACGCCAATAGTAGCTTGATGCACATTTAAAAGAAAAGCCAGGCATAGTTATAGCTAGCCTACTTTAGAACATATTTGGCTAACCTTAACGTAACCCCATCAATGTATTCAACTGCATTCCAATTTGAACTTTGTTTTGAAAGAAAGCCGTGTTAAGTCATTTTTTCTGACTTTACAGTTTATGGTTAAGCCTAACTGCATAACGTTATTTAGGGATGCCTTCCGGGGCTGTGGAAGAGGGCGGTGGTTTTGCTATTTGTGAAGCCGGGGAAGGACCCTGCTAGTGTTGCTAGCTACCGTCCAATAGCGCTGACATCTAACTTTTGTAAGTTGATGGAACGTATAGTGATGGGGCGGTTAACTCATTTTATCTCATGTGCAGAGTGGTTTCCGGAGAGGTCGCACCACATTTGTTGCCTTGGTGAGGTTGGAGATGGATGGTAAGAAGGCGCAGGCTACAAAGGATGTGGTGGTGACTGTTTTTTGATATTGAAAGGGAATATGATTATTTGTGGAGAGAGGGCCTTTTGTTAAAGTTGGAAGGGTTGGGGGTGGCTGGGTGTGTCTATAATTGGGTTTTGTCCTTTTTGTTTAACAGGTCCAAGCAAGTCAGGGTGGGGTCTGCTCTTTCAGAACCATATGCAGTGAATATTGGTACTCCACAGGGTAGTGCAATTAGTCCACTTCTGTTTAGTATAATGATTGATGATGTTTTTGCTAGGGTTGATAGGGATGTGGGGGATGCATTGTACGCTGATGACGGAGCTTTATGGAAACGGGGGTGTAACATTGGCCACGTTAGAAGGAGGGTGCAGGAGGCCATTTTTAGGGTAGAGGAGTGATCCGTGAAGAGGGGATTTAACCAACCAAGGAACGAACCAAGGAATTTGATGCAAGAGGAATTTTGAAGATAGGCTAAACGGTTCAAAAGTTATAGCCCAAAAAGATTATAGAATTTCACTTTGTCTCAATAGCACCACCATCAGGTCAATTGGGTTGCAATCCGCTGTACATGTGTCTTGTCGCAGTGTCTACATGTGTGCTAAGTTTCATAGTTGTCAGTTTTGTGGTTAGGCTAATACCGGGGACAGAGGGAAATGGTAATAGCATTTCCAAAATGGCGGCCAATCCAAGATGGCAGCGACATATATGGGACATACATATGTTCCAGATGAGGAAATTGATCACTACAGCAAGTTTTAAATGTCTAAAAAATAATGGTGATTTTTTATGAATTTATGCATTTAAAAATATATATTATGCTCTATAGCGCCACCATTTGACTCTGTTGAGCCAATACTTTAGAGTTTGGCTCAGAACCTCAGTGCAAGTACAGAAACCAAATTTTATTAATATCCATTGAAGAATTGAAGAGTTATTAGCGTTTTTGTGACTAGCCACGCCCACAACAGTTTTTATTGGCTTACTGCGATCAGGATATTTGGAAAATCAGGAAAATCGCTTTGTGATTCTTTAGAGAATCGTCCCCTGAACAACTGGGTGTGTTGCATGTTGATATGTCAAATGGTCTCGGAGGAGTTCGATTTTATAGGTTTTTCACAAAATGCAAATTTGCAAAAGATCCATTACGGCGGACCTCATTGGACCTAATGGAAAAGTTATGTGCCACGAACCAAGGAATTTGACGCAAAAAGAATTTTGAAGATAGGCTAAACGGTTCAAAAGTTATAGCCCAAAAGATTATAGAATTTCACTTTGTCTCTATAGCGCCACTATGAGGTCAATTGGGTTGGAATTCGCTGTACATGTGTCGTGTCGCAGTGTCTACATGTGTGCAAAGTTTCAGCAAATGTTATCATGTGGTTTTGCTGCAATTGTAGCAATTGTGGGACAGAGGGAGCCAGGGCCAATAGTAGAGAAGGCATTAGAGATAGAAAAGGTATTAGGAGAAGAGGCGGCCATTGACAATGGTAGAGAGGGCATTAGGGACAGAGGGAGACAGGGCCAATAGTAGAGAGGGCCTTAAAGATAGAGAAGGCATTAGGAGGAGAGGCGGATATGGGCAATGGTAGAAAGGGCATTAGGGACAGAGGGGGCCAGGGCCAATTGTACAGACGGCATTAGAGGTAGAGAGAACATTGGGACAGAGGGAGCCAGGGCCAATAGTAGAGAGTGCATTAGAGATAGAGAAGGCATTAGGAGCAGAGGGGGACATCATGTGGTTTTGCTGCAATTGTAGCAATTGTGGGACAGAGGGAGCCAGGGCCAATAGTAGAGAAGGCATTAGAGATAGAGAAGGTATTAGGAGAAGAGGCGGCCATTGCCAATGGTAGAGAGGGCATTAGGGACAGAGGGAGACAATAGAGAGGGCCTTAAAGATAGAGAAGGCATTAGGAGGAGAGGCGGACATGGGCAATGGTAGAGAGGGCATTAGGGGCAGAGGAGGCCACGGCCAATGGTAGAAAGGGCATTAGGGGCAGAGGGGGCCAGGGCCAATTGTACAGCCGACATTAGAGGTAGAGAGGACATTGGGACAGAGGGAGCCAGGGCCAATAGTAGAGAGGGCATTAGAGATAGAGAAGGCATTAGGAGCAGAGGGGGACATGGCCAATGGTAGAGAGGGCATTCGGGGCAGAGGGAGACAGGGTCAATAGTAGAGAGGGCATTAGAGATAGAGAAGGCATTAGGAGCATAGGGGGACATGGGCAATGGTAGAGAGGGCATTATGGGCTGAAGGAACCAGGGACAATAGTAGAGAGGGCATTAGAGATAGAGAAGGCATTAGGAGCAGAGGGGGACATAGCCAATGGTAGAGAGGGCATTAGGGGCAGAAGGAGCCAGGGCCAATAGTAGAGAGGGCATTAGGGGCAGAAGGAGCCAGGGCCAATATTACAGAGGGCATTAGACATAGATAAGGCATTAGGAGCAGAGGGGGACTTAGCCAATGGTAGAGAGGGCATTAGAGATAGAGAAGGCATTAGGAGCAGATGGGGACATGGCCAATGGTAGAGAGGGCATTAGGGGCAGAGGGAGACAGGGCCAATAGTAGAGAGGGCAATAGAGATAGAGAAGGTATTACGAGCAGAGGCGGACATGGCCAATTGTAGAGAGGGCATTAGGGGCAGAGGGGGTCAGGGCCAATGGAAGAGAGGGCATTAGGGGCAGAGGGGGCCAGGACCAATGGTAGAGACGGCATTAGGGGCAGAGGGGGCCAAGGCCAATAGTAGAGAGGGCATTAGAGATAGAGAAGGCATTAGGAGCAGAGGGGGACATAGCCAATGGTAGAGAGGGCATTATGGGCTGAAGGAGCCAGGGACAATAGTAGAAAGGGCATTAGAGCTAGAGAAGGCATTAGGAGCAGAGGGGGACATAGCCAAGAGAGGGCATTAGAGATAGAGAAGGCATTAGGAACAGAGGGGGACATGGCCAATGGTAGAGAGGGCATTAGGGGCAGAGGGAGACAGGGCCAATAGTAGAGAGGGCAATAGAGATAGAGAAGGTATTACGAGCAGAGGCGGACTTGGCCAATGGTAGAGAGGGCATTAGGGGCAGAGGGGGCCAGGGCCAATGGAAGAGACGGCATTAGGAGCAGAGGGAGACATAGCCAATAGTAGAGAGGGCATTAGAGATAGAGAAGGCATTAGGAGCAGAGGGGGACATGGCCAATGGTAGAGAGGGCATTAGGGGCAGAAGGAGCCAGGGCCAATATTACAGAGGACATTAGACATAGAGAAGGCATTAGGAGCAGAGGGGGACTTAGCCAATGGTAGAGAGGGCATTAGAGATGGAGAAGGCATTAGGGGCAGAGGGGGACATGGCCAATGGTAGAGAGGGCATTAGGGGCAGAGGGAGACAGGGCCAATAGTAGAGAGGGCAATACAGATAGAGAAGGTATTACGAGCAGAGGCGGACATGGCCAATGGTAGAGAGGGCATTAGGGGCAGAGGGGGCCAGGGCCAATGGAAGAGAGGGCATTAGGGGCAGAGGGGTCCAGGATCAATGGTAGAGACAGCATTAGGGGCAGAGGGGGCCACGGCCAATAGTAGAGAGGGCATTAGAGATATTGAAGGCATTAGGAGCAGAGGGGGACATGGCCAATGGTAGAGAGGGCATTATGGGTTGAAGGAGCCAGGGACTATAGTAGAGAGGGCATTAGACATAGAGAAGGCATTAGGAGCAGAGGGGGACATAGCCAATGGTAGAGAGGGCATTAGAGATAGAGAAGGCATTAGGAGCAGAGGGGGACATAGCCAATAGTAGAGAGGGCATTAGAGATATTGAAGGCATTAGGAGCAGAGGGTGACAGGGCCAATAGTAGAGAGGGCAATAGAGATAGAGAAGGTATTACGAGTAGAGGCGGACTTGGCCAATGGTAGAGAGGGCATTAGGGGCAGAGGGGGCCAGGGCCAATGGAAGAGAGGGCATTAGGGGCAGAGGGGGCCAGGGCCAATGGTAGAGATGGCATTAGGGGCAGAGGGGCCAGGGCCAATAGTAGAGAGGGCATTAGAGATAGAGAAGGCATTAGGAGCAGAGGGGGACATGGCCAATGGTAGAGCGGGCATTAGGGGCAGAGGGAGAAAGGGCCAATAGTAGAGAGGGCATTAGAGATAGAGAAGGTATTAGGAGCAGAGGCGGACATGGCCAATGGTAGAGAGGGCATTAGGGGCAGAGGGGGCCAGGGCCAATGGTAGAGCGGGCATTAGGGGCAGAGGGGGCCAGGGCCAATTGTACATATGGCATTAGAGATAGAGAGGGCATTAGGGGCAGAGGGAGCCAGGGCCAATAGTAGAGAGGGCATTAGAGATAGAGAAGGCATTAGGAGCAGAGGGGAACATGGCCAATGGTAGAGAGGGCATTAGGGGCAGAGGGAGACAGGGCCAATAGTAGAGAGGGCATTAGAGATAGAGAAGGTATTAGGAGCAGAGGCGGACATAGCCAATGGTAGAGAAGGTATTAGGAGCAGAGGGGGACATGGCCAATAGTAGAGAAGGCATTAGAGATAGAGAAGGCATTAGGAGCAGAGGGGGACATGGCCAATGGTAGAGAGGGCATTATGGGCAGAAGGAGCCAGGGCCAATAGTAGAGAGGGCATTAGAGAGAGAGAAGGCATTAGGAGCAGAGGGAGACATAGCCAATGGTATAGAGGGCATTAGAGATAGACAAGTTATTAGGAGCAGAGGGGGACATAGCCAATGGTAGAGAGGGCATTAGGGGTACAGGGAGAACATGTACTCAATGCCAAGTTAAACTAAATACCTGTTAGCTGAATTAGGCTACTGGAGACTTGACTATCTAGATCTGCTCAAATTGATGTCCTGCAGCAAATATTCAGTCTGACCTACCTGTAGTGCATGTACATGACAAAACACAATACGTAGCGTTAATGAATGTCATGTGAAACTGAACGGCTGTTGGCTGAAATGCATTACCTATTCACAACTGTGTGTTTACTTGCTAGCTAGCTATCCAAATAACTTAGCTTTGACATATTGTTAATATAACCACAGAAGGGCTTGTATCACAAAGCAGGATTTAGTTACTATAGGCTAACAGGAACAACTAACTTCACAATAACGATTGTCAAATAGACATAGCCATGGCTTCTAAGGCATGTATTTAATTGGGGGCCGTAACAATGACATAATGCATAATATTGTTCTTTTCCATCTGAGGCAAAGCCTAGATATTAGTTTTTTACGATTGCTTTGACTCATTTTGCACAACAGAGTTTCAATGTGCAAAACTCTTAACACAGAATGCTATACTGCTCATTTTGGGTTCAAAATGTAATATAGCATGCAAAATAAAAATACCAGTGTCAAATCAGAATATTATATGCAAACGTTTATCACAGCACCAGAACATTAGATATTTCAAACAATGAAGTTAAATCATTGCTGCATTTTCAATATACAACAGTCATCACGAAATAATGCTGCCAAACACAAAATCCTTCTGATAAAAAAAGTGTTTGAAAGTGTTTTTTGGTCATAACGCAAAATGCTATACTCCTAATCTTGGGCTCAAAAGCATATATAGCATGCACAATAGAAACAACTGAACCAAATTAGATTGTATGTCATGCTAAAGTTTATCATAGTGTTAGAACAGTGGATATGTTTTTCGTTGAAGTTTAATTATTGGTGCATTTTCAAATACAACGGCCATTATCAAATAATGTGGTCAAACACAAAATACTTTTTACCAAAAAAGACTATGCAATGGTCATTTCCTCATAAATGCTTGAAATTATGTACAGCAAGCATCCCCTGTGATAGACTGCAGTTTTGCGCTTGTGTTTTTATGAAAGACAAACAAAATATTAGATTATATGAAGTTTAATCATTAAAGAAAAATCATACAGTAATGCAGTACTGTAAACTCAACTGTATTGTACAGTAAAAGCAAAAACAGTTACAGTAACAACAAACTTTACTGTAAAAAAAAAAAAAAAAACTGCTTCTCGGTGCTTACAGTATTTCTCAATTGCGTGAAAGCATTTTATGGAACAATGTTGTTAATTTTATGAATAGGTGACAAGACTCAAAACTGTGGCATTTTGCAGGACAGCAAATGCATTTGCAAAATTTAATCACTTTTTCAAAACTGAAAATACATTCAACAAAAGCAGATACTGGCTTCAAAAAGGGTAATACTGTCACAAACCTAACACGAGCTGAACCCAAATGCAACAACCAGGAGTCAGGGGGACAGAAAAGGTGATTTATTTATGGAGCTTGGGGTAGTCCCAAGCCGTACACAGATTTAACACAACAATAAAAGAGAGGTTAGGGATTTCTCCGGCGCTTGGATCTGCTCCAAGCCGGAGCTGGACTTGGATCGTCACCGGAAGTTCCAAGCCGGAACTGGACAGGACAGGACACTGGAACGGATTACTGACACTGGATCACCGGAACATGGGGTTGTTCCAAACCGGAACTGGACTGGATCTGGACCGGATAGTCCAACAGGAACGAGGAGTTGTTCCAAACCGGAACTGGACTTGATACAGGAGACTGGAGCGGTTCGAACTGGAACTGGAACACTGGAACGCGATATGTTCCAGACCGGAACTGGACTGGACCGGGACTGGATCTGGACTGGAAGCAGAGGAAGGGATATGGCTGGATACGGCAAGGCAGAGCAGTGTAGCGGAGCTCAGGTTGGCCCGGTTGGGGCAGCAGGGCGACAGTGGAGGCTGCAACCGTAGCCGTAGCAATGGCGGTAGCCACGGCCGGACAGGAACCACTGTAGGGTGAAAAGGCAGAACACCCAGCTGCGGGCGCAACGTCAGGTGGAGGCAGGGGTACCGCACACAAACAGGGAGAGGTACAAAGCTACAGACTGGCAGACACAGTAGATGGGGGTAGTTAACGACAGGAACAGTTCAAGCAGGGAAACCGCAAACAAACAGAGTTAGTTAGCAACAACAGAAGGTTTAGAGCAGTAAGCACAGAGTCAAACCAACTGAAGTCTATAGGGCACAGGACAGGGATTCTCAGACCAGGATACAAACTGAGAAACGTTAACGAACTGGCGCTGAAGAGCAGCCAGCCGGAGGGTTAAATAGGGAAGTGAAATTGAAAACAATAAAGAGAGCGTGCGGAATGTAACCGAGGGTGATTGACTAATTGACAGGTGCGGAATGCATGCAGCAACGGGGAAAGGAGATAGGTTGAAACCGGAGTGGGGGAAAAGAGTGAAACAAACAGAAGGAACACGCCCAGTCTGTAGCAACGGGGAAAACACGAACAAAGGGAATCCAACACGGAGGGAAAAGGTAAAACATGGAAAACGGACAGGATGGAAACGGAACATTACAAATGCAAACATAAAAATCTCTTAGATCAAGCTGACAAAGTTAAAAGTTAGTCTTTCTTCCAAATTATTGAATCACATCAAAAGTGTGCATTTGCAGCAGTCAAATCATAATGATAGAAATTCCAAATACAACTATCAAAAAGGTCTATTGGGCAATGTCTCTTCTGTCATTTATGTCTGGCCACAAATGTTCGTCCACATCACAAAAAATGTTTTCCCTGGCCAGACAGCGTGGAAAAAAATGCCTTGTATGCCGGATCCATCCCTGGCAGGCCTCTGCATTGATGTCATCACAGGCCCCATCCATAGCCTGAAGGAGGGCAGCTTGTACATAGGGGCGATGGTCATCCACCTTCCAGCGCCAGGCAGAGAAACTCTTCAATGGCGTTCAGGAAGGGTGAATATGGTGGTAGGAACACCATTGACACCCGGGGCTGTGCCTCAAACCATTCCTGTACACATGCGCTCCTATGGAAGCTCACGTTGTCCCAGATGATTACATAGTTGCTCCGAGGTTGTTACTCCACCGCATCCTCTGCTTCAGTGAGCTTCTGGAAAAGATCACTGAGGAAATTCAGTAGACGGTCTGAATTGTAGGGGCCTACAAGCGCATGGTGGTGTATGACCCCAGGTTGACCTATGGCAGCACACATGGTAATGTTTCCACCACGTTGTCCCGGGACTTCTATGGTGGCGCGTTGTCCAATTATATTTCTCCCAGGTCTTCTGTGTTTTGTCAGGTTGAAACCAGCTTCATCCACATAAATATATTTGTGTGGAACATCGCTGGAATCAAGCTCCATTATCCTCTGAAGAGAGAAAGAATATGTTACAGTTCTGTAGACAGTGCCATGCAATATTACAGTATACTGTGTAAGGATGGTTGCATATGGTTTGCATTACAGTAGAGTACATATTTTTTTACAACACAATATGAAACAACTATTACAGTACAGTACTGTACATACCTGAACATATTGACACCGCATCTCCTTTACCCTGTCACTGTTCCTCTCATATGGGACCCTGTAGACTTGTTTCATCCTAAAGTCATTTCTTTTCAGCACTCTGTCAATTGTTGCCAAACTGATGCTTTGTATATTGGCAAACATTTGATTGTCTTGAAGGATCTTCTCTCTGATTTCCCTCAGGCGGATAACATTGTTTTCAAGCACAATGTTCACAATTGCTGTCTCCTGTTCTTCTGTAAACATCCGTCCTCTGCCACCACTGTATGGTCTTCTCTCAATTCTAAAAGAGATTTTCCATGAACAACAATGTCCATTACAGGGATTGCAAAATACTGTATGCAGTAGTACAGAGAGTGCATGTACAGTGAATGGGATGAAGCACAATTTACAGTATTTTTGTACTGTGTGAGGTTACTTACCGGTTTTCCCTCCGAAAGATTCGCATGATGGAGGACACCGTTGATCTAGAAAGATTTGGCTGAACTCGTCTCCCAGCTTCAGCCATGGTTAGCCCGTGGTTTACAACATGATCCACAATAGTGGCTCTGATGTCATTTGGTATAACTGGTACTCTTGCAGCCCTTTGGTGATGTCCCTGTCCCCCTCTCCCACCTCTCATGCACACACCTCTTCCTCTGCCTCTCGCTCTTACTCTCAAAGGATCCATTGTCTTTGCCTAACACAGACTTTACCTATGCCCCCCTTTATATGTGATTTAGGACTGATTGGTCAATTAAGGATTTTGTGCCATAACATTTGCACATTGGCTGAAACAACTAACAGAACTGCAACTAATTATCTTCAATTGCAAACCATTTGTGAACAATTTGTGAACCAAACACTATGAAGTGAATCTTGTATTCACTGGTGACATTTGCATTCACAGTTTTGCAAAACAGTGCAGAGGATTTGCTATTAGTGGACAAAGAGTAGAAAATGATTAAGAGTTCTGCAAATGAGTTTGGGGATATGAGCACAGTTGTTGTGGTTTAGATGTCTTTGACCACAGTTTTGAAAAATGCTTTCAAGCAATTGAGAAATACTGTAAGCATCATTGTGCCTCTCCACTGCATTTGGCCACAGAATTTTGTCAACATCGCATCTGATGTCTTCGTTGGCAAGACAGTGCTGGTAAAATCTTTTAGAGTGCCTTATCCACCCCTGACACTGCTGGGCTGTAATGTCATCGCATGCCTCATCCATGGCCTGAAGGAGCGTTTCCTGCTCATATGGGGCCCTATCTTACACCCGGCGCAAAGCGGCGCTAACCCAAACGCAAGTATCTTTGCTATCTTACACCCGGCGCTAGGTCCATAATAACGCCTAACGCTTACGTCCTTTAACTAGCATGTATTCTTGCGCCATCACAAGTGAACTGGGCGTGTTGGTCTTAAGATGAGGAGTGGCCAGGATTCTTTTTGGCGTATTGCTATCTTGAGCCAGCAGAAAGCGCTTGCGCTAGAACCGCCACAAACCTGGTCTAAAGTCATGTCGCAGTTGTTTACATGTTATTTTAACGGCGCATATAAGTGCGTCTACATAGGCGTGTGCACAACGCGCATACCCTCCTGTCTGTTACACACAGGGGCGTGCACAAACATGACTAAAATATCTAGATCACAATGTGAAATATTATTATTGTGTAGGCTATATCAAAAATGCATAATAATAAAAGGTTCCATAGGTCCACATACCTTTCCCTCAGCGAAGGGAAACGATGCCACATTACATTGCTCTCAGCCCACTCCATCAACATCCAGGCGATGTGCGATGGTACGGGACAATGGCTATCCATTAAAAAGGAGCTGATAACACCTATATCAACCCTAATGCGCAAATTGTCATTTGCACCTAATGCGTGAATTGTCATTCAATGGAAACTCGCGTACTGCAATAGACGGACATTTGCGTACTGCAATAGACGGACATTTGCGTTCTGAAAATGCGCTTCAGATGTCATTACAATACAGCTCTGTTTATCTAGGAATACAGCCTGGAAGTAAATAGAATGGTTTGTGACTGAAAAAAGTTCAAAACCTTGTCCAGTGAATATTGCTTCGTCCTTCATATTTTTTTAAATTACAGTGACAAGGTTTCCATACCCTCAGCTTATTAAAACCCCACTGATTTCACCTGTAATTCCATAACTTGAACAAAAGATTTTAAAGAGAACTAAGCGTCTAATTAGAAACGAAATTTGCAGCACGTTACACAATTAATTTACAATTAATTTTAATTCCATTATCTGCATGTTCGCTTTACGTGAGCAGGTCTGTTTCCCCTGCTGTACATCGCACTTTTCACGGTCTTCCTGGGAAAGTGAATAGTTTTAAAGTATTATGCTACCAGTTAAACAGGTTGGTCACATTTCCATAAGCAGGACATTATAAAACAAGGGAAAATATGCTGAAACTATGGGTTGCCAACCTGACAGATTTGTTGTATTTAGTGTCATCATTAAGGCAAAATAACGTTAGTTATGTTATTACAGTTTTTTACGATTGCTTTGACTAATTTTGCACAACAGAGTTTCAATATGCAAAACTCTTAACACAGAATGCTATACTGCTCATTTTGGGTTCAAAATGTAATATAGCATGCAAAATAAAAATACCAGTGTCAAATCAGAGAATATTATATGCAAAAGTTTATCACAGCACCAGAACATTAGATATTTCAAACAATGAAGTTAAATCATTGCTGAATTTTCAATATACAACAGTCATCATGAAATAATGCTGCCAAACACAAAATCCTTCTGATAAAAAAGAGTTTGAAAGTGTTTTTTGGTCATAACGCAAAATGCTATACTCCTAATCTTGGGCTCAAAATCATATATAGTATGCACAATAGAAACAACTGAACCAAATCAGATTGTATTTCATGCTAAAGTTGATCATAGTGTCAGAACAGTGGATATGTGCATCGTTGAAGTTTAATTATTGGTGCATTTTCAAATACAATGGCCATTATCAAATAATGCGGTCAAACACAAAATACTTGTTACCAAAAAAGACTATGCAATGGTAATTTCCTCATAAATACTTGAAATTATGTACAGCAATCATCCCCTGTGATAGACTGCAGTTTTGCACTTGTGTTTTTATGAAAGACAAACAAAATACTAGATTAGATTATATGAAGTTTAATCATTAAAGAAAAATCATACAGTAATGTAGTACTGTAAACTCAACTGTATTGTACAGTAAAAGCAAAAACAGTTACAGTAACAACAAACTTTACTGTAAAGTAAAAAAAAAAAACTGCTTCTCTGTGCTTAACCAACATTTTGCCTCTCCGCTGCATTTGGCCACAGAATTTTGTCGACGTCGCATCTGATGTCTTCGTTGGCAAGACAGCGCTGGTAAAATTTTTTAGAGTGCCTTATCCACCCCTGACACTGCTGGGCTGTAATGTCATCGCTTGCCTCATCCATGGCCTGAAGGAGCGTTTCCTGCTCATATGGACCTATCGTATACCTTCCACCTCCAGGCCGAGAAAAACTCCTTGATGGGGTTCAGAAAGGGGGAGTAAGATGGAAGGAATTGGAATCGGAACTATGGATGGGCTGTAAACCAGTCTTGCACAGCCAATGCACGATATAAGTTTACATTGTCCCAGACAATGATGAACACCATCTGAGCATTTGGCTGTACGAGACGGTTGTACAGCCCATCCAGAAAATGTATGAGGCGCACAGAGTTGTATGCCCCCAGCAGAGGGTCAGGCTGACCAATCAGGGATGGATGTATGTGGGCCTGTCCAATGGCCTCAGGGCTGGGTCTATAGGCAAAATAGGCATGTACAGTACCTATTACCTATATACTGTATATTTACTGTACATGGTCCACGACCATGACCACGACCATGACCCTGTCCTTCGTTACCAACCTCAACCTCACTGACCTGCTCCATGTTGTCAGAAACTGCCATTCAGTTTTCTAAGCAGCCTTTTATGTAGTGGTGAAGATATTATCAATTGTGTTGCAATGCTACTCACCTGGGCAAGGTTGTTGGAAGTACTGAGACATGACTACAAACACCTGTTGAATTGATTTAGTGATCTGCATTTGTAGTAATAAACATTTGAACATTGTTGTAATATTAGGTCGCTGTATTCTGAGAATGGAGCATATGATTTAGAGTTTGACACTTTGTATTAACAGTTTTGCTCTTTGTATGTCAGCATAGGATGTAGTGTCTTAAGGTAAGAATTCTGCAAGTCAGTTTAGCACTTTGCGTTAACAGTTTTACACTTTGTATGCCAGCATAGGATGTAGTGTCCTAAGGTAAGAATTCTGCAAGTCAGTTTAACACTTTGCGTTAACAGTTTTACACTTTGTATGCCAGCATAGGATGTAGTGTCTTAGAGTATGAATTTTGAAAGTCAGTTTGGCACTTTGCATTTTGAGTTTTGTACATTGAAATTCTGCTGTGCAAAATGAGTCAAAGCAATCGTAAAAAACTGTAATCAAAATTAGAATGCAGGTAGCCTAATGAACTTCGGATGAAGCTTGAACATGAGTTCATTGCATAATCAAACGAAATTCGTTAAACAAGCAGGCTAATTTGGCATTTTCTAAGGTGAGAAGGAAGCAATTGGTCGCTTATTCTCAGCTGTTGCGGGTGCTTTTAACGAAATTTAACTGCATATATTTCGTAAACAGCACTGTCAGGAATTACCGGGAACTCATAATACTACTACTGCTACTGATCCATATAGCCGATTCCTTGATCGCACTAAACACGCACGAGCATGTCTGTTTCGCCATCATAAGCAATCCGCCAAGGTGGAAAAGCAGGCTTTTAAAGGGAATGGGATATGACATTTTGATTGGTTTATTGCATGTCACGCCCAAGACACACCTATAATTAATGAAGAGACTAGGTTCAGCCCAGTTGCACCTTGCGCCGTGCTTAGCGCCCAAAAAACACGCCGTTAAAATAGCAAAAGTAGACTTGGACACGCCCTAAATTGACTTAGCGCCATGCGCTTAGACTAAGCGCCAAGATCGCCAAGATAGGGCCCATGGACACCTATTGCATACCTTCCACCTCCAGGCCAAGAAAAACTCCTCGATGGGGTTCAGAAAGGGGGAGTAAGGTGGAAGGAATTGGAATCGGAACTCTGGATGGGCTGTAAACCAGTCTTGCACAGCCAATGCACGATGGAAGTTTACATTGTCCCAGACAATGATGAACACCATCTGAGCATTTGGCTGTACGAGATGGTTGTACAGCCCATCCAGAAAAAAAATGTATGAGGCGCACGGGGTGGTATGCCCCCAGCAGAGGGTCAGGCTGACCAATCAGGGATGGATGTGTATGGGCCTGCCCAATGGTCTTAGGGCTGGGTCTAGGCAAACTAGGCATGTGCAGTACCTATTACCTATATACTGTATATTTACTGTACATGGTCCACGACCATGACCATGACCACACACACGCCCACGACCCTGTTCTTCGTTACCAACCTCAACCTCACTGACCAGCTCCATGTTGTCAGAAACTGCCATTCAGGTTTCTAAGCAACCTTTTATGTAGTGGTGAAGAGATTATCAATTGTGTTGCAATGCTACTCACCTGGGCAAGGTTGTTGGAAGTACTGAGACATGACTACAAGCACCTGTTGAAATGATTTAGTGATCTGCATTTGTAGTAATAAACATTTGAACATTGTTGTAATATTAGGTGGCTGTATTCTGAGAATGGAGCATATGATTTAGAGTTTGGCACTTTGTATTAACAGTTTTGCACTTTGTACGTCAGCATAGGATGTAGTGTCTTAAGGTAAGCATTCTGCAAGTCAGTTTAGCACTTTGCGTTAACAGTTTTACACTTTGTATGTCATCATAAGATGTAGTGTCTTAAGGTAAGAATTCTGCAAGTCAGTTTAGCACTTTGCGTTAACAGTTTTACACTTTGTATGTCAGCATAGGATGTAGTGTCTTAGAGTATGAATTTTGAAAGTCCGTTTGGCACTTTGCATTTTGAGTTTTGTACATTGAAATTCTGCTGTGCAAAATGAGTCAAAGCAATCGTAAAAAACTAACTCAAAGAATGTGTTTTAGTGTTTCCTACCCCATTAATGTGAATTTATGTGATTTGTAAATGTGAAAAGCATAAGAAAGTGCATGTTGTTTTGTCAAAAAGAAATGCAACCTTTGGTACCTGAACCCAGGTCTCCCACATCAAAGGAAATCACTCTAATCACAAAGCCATTGCAGCTGTTGTATTGCATGAGGAGAATTATTTGAGGGCATGGAGCATTTTTGATGAAGAATTTGGCAGGAAAAAGAATAACTGTATTAAAACTTTATTTGTTTCACTCATTTAAAGGGTAAGTTCGCTATTTTGGACCTTGGACCTTATTTGCGGTCCGTCTTCCATGAACCTGACCCATGAAGTCCATTTTTTCGCTGATCGGTCCAGTATTGAGTTCGGTACAGATTTCCTGTAGGCTCTCACTGGGCTACAATGGAAGTGAACGGGGCAATCAGAAATGTTATGGAAAAACAACGATAAATGTGCTTTTATAGCTCAGTGTGTATTCTTACGGTCTCAGTATGCTCTCCTGTGAAATGTAGGCTATCGCAAACGCAAACCGAACATTGAAACAACAGTTCCATTTGAAACAGAACTATTTCTCCGACCGCACTACCTCGCACTGTAAACTTCCGCAGTCTAGCTACGTTGTAGAGAGGGGGGGGGGGGGGGGGGGGGCGCTTGAAAAGCAGTTGATCACAGATCCTGACCTCCCGTTGGAGTTTACTAGCTAGTAGCCTACAGCAGAAATATTTGTAACACAGTTTTTGTAATCATCATTTGTAATAATTCATCACAGCAATGGTGCACGAATGTGCAGTCCCCGGTTGTGGGAATAAAATGTCTGGACGCTCAAATACCAGTTTTCACAGGCTCCCGTTCTCTGACCCAGAAAGATTGAGACTTTGGCTGGTTGTCTTACGGATCGACATAAACACTCCAGTCAATCAACTCCGTTTGGCAGACTCGCGAGTTTGTGGAGCGCATTTCGACGCTAGCCTACTGATTTCTGTAACCGCAAATCAGAAATAAAACACTGGTTTCTAAAGAACACAGCTGTTCCTCGTGTCGGACCTGCAGCACTATCAAGCACCGGAGCGGAGGTAAGTTATATTTAGCTATAACGTTACTAACATTTTTATTTTTTTTGAGCGCGTCCTCTGACCCAGCACTCAATACCAACTAACAAAATCCGAGCTTGACATAAGTTGTTTTCTTGTAACAAAACTGTCGGAAACGTTCATCAACTATAACTTTTTACAATTCTATAATGTTTTATTTACAAATGCTTGACGCATGGTGTCCTGTCCAAAGTTCTCATCTATCACATATCTGTTGGCAGTCATAGTGTAATGGTAATCAATGGAGATGATCCAGTGTCATCCACGGATACATCCAGGTTTTCAATGGCATTCGGTAGCAACAGATCCCACTCCCTACAACACAAACTTTCCTCCTCTCTGGGCATCTGCTTGCACCTCTTGCAAGAACACCAAAAGTCCCCCGAAATTCTTGGTCTAGCCTCGGCAGCGACTTCGGATAACATTACCTGCGCAACTTCAGCCTCTCTCTCTTCTCTTGCTCTCTTATCATCCATCTCTTGTAGTTCCGTGTCCGTGTATTCTGGCTCAAATCTGTAGCCAGTAACGTCAAAGTCAAAATCGAATTCTTCGTCTTCGTAATCATTATAGTCATCCATCATCCAAGTTTTTTTGTGGAAATTGTAGCCTACGTTGCTGCAGGTAAACAAACGCAGACTGCTCACATAGATAGTTTCGTAAACGGCCGGCACACCTTCCCGCTCCCCTACCCCCGACACATAGTACTCCGCGAGTGCAGCGCAAACAAGCAACAGAGAAATGCTTACTTCCAAGCCATGCCAAGCACGTAAAAATGTTCGGATTGAGATACATTTCACAGGAGAGCATACTGAGACCGGTAACAATACACCCTGAGCTTCCCGTCTCATTTATTGTACATGAAAGCACATTTATCGAACATTTCTGATTGCCCCGTTCACTTCCATTGTAGCCCAGTGAGAGCCTACAGGAAATCTGTACCGAACTCAATACTGGACCGATCAGCGAAAAAATGGACTTCATGGGTCAGGTTCATGGAAGACGGACCGCAAATAGGGTCCAAGGTCCAAAATAGCGAACTTACCCTTTAAGTACTAGTGAAACAGTGAATAGTTAATATAGTAAAATCACTTCACCTTTGCAATAAAGTGAAAAGAACATTATTAAGTGTGAAAAGCATAACAAACTGTGCACTGTTTTCATCAAAAAGAAATGTAACCTACGGTGGGGATTGAACATGGGTCTTCTAGATACCAAGCCATTGCTCCTGCCACTAAGCCATAACTGATAACCTGTGGCTGCCCACTGATTGATCACGACACATAATTTTCAATGTTTAAAACACAACAGTGATTTTTCATGAAGGAAAATGGTAATAGCATTTCCAAAATAACGGCCAATCCAAGATGGCAGCGACATATATGGGATATATATATGTTCCAGATGAGGAAATTGATCACTACAGCAAGTTTTAAATGTCTAACAAATAATGGTGATTTTTTATGAATTAAAAAAAATATATTATGCTCTATAGCGCCACCATTTGATTCTATTGAGCCAATACTTTAGAGTTTGGCTCAGAAGGTCAGTGCAAGTACAGAAACCAAATTTTATTAATATCCATTGAAGAATTGAAGTTATTAGCATTTTTGTGACTAGCCACGCCCACAACAGTTTTTATTGGCTTACTGCAATCAGGATATTTGGAAGATCAGGAAAATCCCTTCGTGATTCTTTAGAGAATCGTCCCCTGAACAACTAGGTGTGAGTTGCATGTTGATATGTCAAATGGTCTCGGAGGAGTTCGAATTTATAGGTTTTTCACAAAATGCAAATTTGCAAAAGATCCAATAAGGCAGACCTCATTGGTCCTAATGGCAGTTATTTGCCACGAACCAAGGAATTTAAGTAAAAAATAATTTTGAAGATAGGCTAAACGGTTCAAAAGTTATAGCCGAAAAAGTTTATAAAATTTCACTTTGTCTCTATAGCGCCACCATCAGGTCAATTGGGTTGGAATTTGCTGTACATGTGTCGTGTCGCAGTGTCTACATGTGTGCAAAGTTTCAGCAAAAGTTATCATGTGGTTTTGCTGCAATTGTACCAAATGTGGGAATAATTATAATAAAACCAGCAATAACAATAGGGTTCCAGCACTACGTGCTTGGACCCCTAATAATAATAAAACCAGCGAAAACAATAGGGTTCCAGCACTACGTGCTTGGACCCCTAAATATAGCTGCAAGCAGCGACTATACGGGGTCCAAGCATAAGGTTTGTAATTTTGTTGCAATCATGTTACATTGGTTTCCTTTTACAATTGAGTCTCGGAAGGTATACGTGAGACACATGTAGCTGCATGACATGAGTATCTAAACATGAATATGTATAAAAGGTCAAACTGTTTTCAGACCACCACCTTCATTTAATTCTGGGTAAACTGAATAATTTGAGAAGACATTCATGAAAGAGACCTTCAATCTGAGGCAATGCCTAGATATTAACTGAAAAAATGTCTTTTAGTGTTTCCTACCCACTTAATGTGAAAAAAAGATTTGTAGATGTGAAAAGCATAAGAAAGCGCATGTCGTGTTGTCGAAAAAAAACGCAACCTTTGGTACTCGGTGGGATTTGAACCCAGGCCACCGGCATCAAAGGCAATCGCTCTAACCACAAAACCATTGCAGATGTTGTATTGGACGAGGAGAATTATTGGAGGATATGGAGCATTTTTGATGAAGAATTTGGCAGGAAAAAGAACAACTTTATTAAAACTTTATTTGTTTCACTCATTTAAGTACTAGTGAAACAGTGAATAGTTCATATAATAAAATCTCTTCGCCTTTGCAATAATGTGAAAAGAACATTATTAAGTGTGAAAAGCATAACAAACTGTGCATTGTTTTCATTGAAAAGAAAAGCAACCTATGGTGGGGATTGAACCCGGGTCTCCAACAAACCAAGCCATTGCTCTTACTGCTAAGCCATAACAGATAACCTGTGGCTGCCTAGTGATTGATCACGACACATAATTTTCAATGTTTAAAACACAACAGTGATTTTTCATGAAGGGAAATGGTAATAGCATTTCCAAAATGGCGGCCAATCCAAGATGAGACATATATGGGACATACATATGTTCCAGATGAGGAAATTGATCACTACAGCAAGTTTTAAATGTCTAAAAAATAATGGTGATTTTTTATGAATTTATGAATTAAAAGAAATATATTATGCTCTATAGCGCCACCATTTGATTCTATTGAGCCAATACTTTAGGGTTTGGCTCACAAGGTCAGTACAAGTATAGCAACCAAATTTTATTAAAATCCATTGAAGAATTGAAGAGTTATTAGCGTTTTTGTGACTAGCCACGCCCACAACAGTTTTTATTGGCTTGCTGCGATCAGGATATTTGGTAAATCAGGTAAATCGCTTTGGGATTCTTTAGAGAATTGTCCCCTGAACAAATCTCTGTGAGTTGCATGTTGATATGTGAAATGGTCTCGGAGGAGTTTGATTTTATAGGTTTTTCACAAAATGCTAATTTGCAAAAGATCCAATATGGCGGACCTCATTAATCCTAATGGCAAAGTTATTTGCCACGAACCAAGGAATTTGACGCAACAACAATTTTGAAGATAGGCTAAACGGTTCAAAAGTTATAGCCCAAAAAGATTATAGAATTTCACTTTGTCTCTATAGCACCACCATCAGGTCCATTGGGTTGGAATTCGCTGTACATGTGTCCTGTCACAGTGTCTACATGTTTGCTAAGTTTCATAGTTGTCAGTTTTGTGGTTAGGCCAATACCAGGGACAGAGAGAAATGGTAATAGCATTTCCAAAATGGCGGCCAATCCAAGATGGCAGCGACATATATGGGACATACTTATGTTCCAGATGAGGAAATTGATCACTACCGCAAGTTTTAAATGTCTAAACAATAATGGTGATTTTTTATGAATTTAAAAAAATATATTATGCTCTATAGCGCCACGATTTGATTCTATTGAGCCAATACTTTAGACTTTGGCTCAGAAGGTCAGTACAAGTATAGAAATCGAATTTTTTAAATATCCATTGAAGAATTGAAGAGTTATTAGCATTTTTGTGACTAGCCACGCCCACAACAGTTTTTATTGGCTTACTGCAATCAGGATATTTAGAAAATCAGGAAAATCGCTTCGTGATTCTTTAGAGAATCGTCCCCTGAACAAAAGGTTGTGAATTGCATGTTGATATGTCAAATGGTCTCGGAGGAGTTCGAATTTATAGGTTTTTCACAAAATGCTTATTTGCAAAAGATCCATTACGGCATACCTCATTCGTCCTGAAGGCAAATTTATTTACCACAAAGCAACGTATTTGAGGCAAAAATAATTTTGAAGATAGGCTAAATGGTTCAAAAGTTATCGCCCAAAAAGTTTATAAAATTTCACTTTTTCTCTATAGCGCCACCATCAGGTCAATTGGGTTGGAATTCGCTGTACATGTGTCTTGTCGCAATGGCTACATGTGTGCAAAGTTTCAGCAAAAGTTATCATATGGTTTTGTTGCAATTGTACCAAATGTGGGAATAATAATAATAATAAATATAGCTGGAAGCAGCGATTCCCGGGGACCGAGCGGCATTAGCGGCATTTGTCAAACACAGAAACCGCAAAATGGTAGACAACTTGAGACAGGGTTGACCCAAAATACAAATATTTGTTTCTTATCAGGGCTTTTGCCATTGTTGATGGTATCTTAACCTGATCCAGTAAGGGCTTGCGTATTAAGTCTTTTAAGTTCAAGTGAAACAGTGAACAGTTAATACTGTTAAATTTCTTAACTTTTGCAATAAAAAGGTGTTTCTTAATGTGAAAACAACATTAAAAGAAGCATAGCATTTGCACAATAGCTTTGCCCAACATTAACTAAGCCATTGGTATCAAGCAGGAATTGAACCACTGACCACACACATGGAAATCCAAGATTGTATCCACTAGGCCAAAGCAGGTTAACAGAAATCAGGAGGCCAAATAAGACTTGTGTGTTGCGGTATCAGATTGTTTTGGCTTACTGACTTCATAATTCAAACAGATAACAGGTAATATTGTGAAATTTCTTAGCCTTTGCAATAAAAAGAACATTCTTACAATGACGTGCACATTGTGTGCCTCAAAAAAAACTTAGGAACAGGTGGGGATCAAACCACCAACCTACTACACAGCAGTTACATGCCTTAACCACTAAGCTACAGGAACTTTCACAGTTGATATAGTAGGTAGACAACCTGTTAAGCAGAGATAGTGTACTTGGCGGATGGCATACCTGCCATCCCAACATTTGTATTTCTTTAGTGCCACCACGCAGATTGATTGGGTTAGAACTCCAGGGCTCAAGTCTTGATCTAACTCTCAATCAACCCACCAAGTTTCAGAACTTTATATCAAACGGTTTTAGAAGTACTAGCATTTATGCGATAAGCCACGCCCAATGCAAAATTCATTGGCTTCTCATTCGGCCAATGTTTGACATACGCCTTAGTAAAGTAATGCATGTATGTAGGGATGCGGGTTGAGAACCTTGAACGGGTTTGGTGCAAATTGGTCTAATTCTGTAGGAGGAGTAGCATTTTCTGTTTTACAAAAAATGCTAATTAGCAGAAAATCGATGATGGCAGACTTCATGGTTTCTTGAGGCAAATTTGTTGGGCAGGAATAGCGGGACGTATACACCAAATTTTGTGACTTTAGATCAAACGGGGCGTCGGCAGTGGGCGTGTCAATGATTTTTAGTTAATTTTTTAATATTTTCTTATATTTGGATCTATATAGCGCCACCACGTGGCTCAATTGGGTTGAAACTGGAGAGGTCAGGTCCAGATGTTACTCGTAAAAGACCTTCCAAGTTTCATAACTTTATGTGAAATGGTTTTGGAATTATTAGCATTTTTGTGATAAGCCACGCCCACTGGATATTTATTGGCTCGTCATTCAGCCATCTTTTAAAATATCAAAATTCTGTATATTTGTTTTATGAAGCATGGTGTCTGGAGTGTGTTTACCAGGTTTCATGTAAATTGGTCAAATTCTATAGGAGGAGTAGTATTTTAAGTGTTTTACAAGTAATGCTAATTAGCGGAAAATCCAATAGGGCGGACTTTATGGGTCCTTGAGGTAAATTTGTTCAGAATGAGCAAAGGGACCTGTATACCAAATCTTGTGACTCTAGGTTCTTTGAGGCAAATTTGTTCAGTATGAGCAGAAGGACCTCTATACCACATTTTGTGACTCTAAATAAAACGGGGCGTATGCAGTGGGCGTGTCAATGATTTTTAGTGAATTTTTAAATATTTTCTTATATTTGGATCTATATAGCGCCACCACGTGGCTCGATTGGGTTGAAACTGTAGAGGTCAATTCCTCATCTTACTCTTAATAGACCTACCAGGTTTCATAACTTTCTGTGAAATGGTTTTGGAATTATCAGCATTTTTGTGATACGTCACGCCCATTGAAAATTAATTGGCTCGTCATTCAGTCATCTTTTAAAATATCAGAATTCTGAATATAAGTTTTATGGGACATGGTCTAAGGAGTGTGTACACCAAGTTTCATCTCAATCGGTCAAATTTTGTAGGAGGAGCAGCATTTTAAGCGTTTTACAAAAAATGCTAATTAGCAAAAAATCCAATATGGCGGACTTTATGGGTCCTTGAGGTAAATTTGTTCAGAATGAGCAAAGGGACCTGTATACCAAATCTTGTGACTCTAGGTGAAACGGGGCATCGGCAGTGGGCGTGTCAATGTCAGAAATTTTGTCACGTGCACTACAGCGCCACCAGGTGTTCAATCTGCGTCATAATATAGAGGATCCAAAAGTTTGGCAATCCCAACAAGCTTGCCCAGTTTGGTGATTCTAGGCCAAACCAGCTCACAGGAATTTTAGGTGAAAGTTGAGAAAAAAAAAAGAAAAAAAAAGAATCTGAACAGATACAATAGGGTACCAGCAGCTACGCTGCTCTGTCCCCTAATAACACCAGCAATAACAATAGGGTTCCAGCACTACGTGCTTGGACCCCTAATAATAATAATAAAACCAGCAAAAACAATCGGGTTCCAGCACTATGTGCTTGGACCCCTAATAAGATAACTTCAAGACCGAAAGTCAAAAACTTTTTTCACGACAGACAAAATTTCATCGTTTTACCACCATTTTGGACACCAAAAATGTGACATAGAAAACTGTGCCACATTTAGTCATGAATATTTAATTCATAAATAAACTTCATATGGCCCCTCATACATATACGTTTTGATAATGTTTTAGGGAACAATATTCATGAATACCAGAATAAAATACAGTAACATGTCTGATATTCTGCCTAGCAAAGATCCGGTAACGGTCGTTGTGCTTGGTGTCAATTGCCACAACGACCGTTATCGGGATCAGCACCTCCGGAAGCTAACCACAGAGGCTCCAAACCCCTACTGCTTTACACAAACCCTTAACTGGGTATCCTATGGTGGCAGAAATTTTGGGGCGAGTTGATTTTTTTTTTTTGATATTCAAATTTAATATACCAAAAACATTGTGGTGTCAAAAACGCAAAGACCGTTTTTCATATATTTTTTGACTTTTCAAAGTCAATAAAACATTTTATCTGGCATAAATTGGTCATCAAAACTAAGAAACTTATCCAATCTTCAAGTTGGCAACACGTGGTCGCTTGTTTACCTCGCGGACGCGCCAAGTCGCGAATTCATATACTTCGTGTCAACTCCGGAAGCCCTATAATGATCGTTACCAAGACGTTTTACTGCCTAAAAAATCATCCCAAATCAAACCCTTTGATGAACCATCGGCCGTCGATATAGCTCAAATCCATAAGGTAATGTACCGTTTTGTCTATTTATGGATACAATTTATTCTAATGTATATTTTCTTACATAACGCGCGTCGCGGTGTCAACTCAGATGGATGCAGTATTCTATCACATGATCAGGTGAATGAAGTGGAAACAGGGTTTGCAATGTTATTGTTCCATGTGGTATTCATAAACATAGGAAGGAATAAGAAATATGTGCACTTACTGTGCCAACCAGGTCACTGGTGGACACCACGCGACAACCGTTACACAAAATGCATTTGTGTATTCTAATGCCATTTTCAGAAACCTGCCGTAAATATGCTATCTTTTCTTATATTTTTGTTGATACTATGTAGTCAAGCTGGAAAGTCTGCACACCCCTTTCACCTTCTCCACGTTTTATTACGTTACAGACTTTTACTACAATAGATTGAGTTAATTTTTTGCCTGAAACATCTACACACAATAGCCAATAATGACAAAGTGAAAACAGGTTTTTAGAAAATATGCAATTTTATTTTACAGACAAAAATAGGTTATTTAGGGGTTACATATCTGTACACACCCTTAGCCTAATACGTGGTTGCTGCACCTTTGGCAGCGATTACAGCTTCAAGGCGTCTTGGGAAAGAAGCTACGAGCTTGGCACACTTGTTTCTGGACATTTTTGCCCATTCCTCTTGGCATATCCTTGCAAGCTCCGTCAGGTTGGATGGGGAGCGTCGGTACACAGCCATTTTCAGCTCTTTCCACAGATGTTCAATTGGATTCAGGTCTGGGCTCTGGCTGGGCCACTCAAGGACATGCACAGACTTTCTCCGAAGCCACTCCTTTGTTCTCTTGGCTGTGTGCTTCGGGTCGTTGTCATGTTGGAAGGTAAACCTTCGCCCCAGTCTGAGGTCCAGAGCGCTCTGGAGCAGGGTTTCTTCAAGGATCTCGGTGTACTTAGCTGCATTCATCTTTCCCTCTATCAGGACTAGTTGCCCCATTCCCGCTGCTGAAAAACATCCCCACATCATGATGCTGCCACCGCCATGCTTCACTGTAGGGATGGTATTAGCCAGGTGATGAGCGGTGCCTGGTTTCCTCCAGACGTGACGCTTGGTATTCAGGCCAAAAAGTTAAATTTTGGTTTCATCAGACCAGAGAATCTTGATTCTCATGGTTTGAGAGTCCTCTAGGTGCCTTTTGGCAAACTCCAAGCAGGCTGTGATGTGCCTTTTACTAAGGAGGGGCTTCCGTCTGGCCACTCTACTATAAAGGCCTGATTGGTGGAGTGCTGCCTGGATGGTTGATCTTCTGAAAGGTTCTCCCATCTCCACAAGGATACGCTGGAGCTCTGTCAGAGTGACCCTCGGGTTCCTGCTCACCTCCCTGGCCAAGGCCCGTCTTCCCCGATTGCTCAGTTTGGCCGGGCGGCCAGGTCTAGGAAGATTCTTAGTGGTTCCAAACTTCCATTTACGAATGATGGTGGCCACTGTGCTCTTCGGGACCTGTAAAGCTGCAGAGATTTTTCCGTACCCTTGTCCAGATCTATGCCTGAGGTCTGCAGATAATTCCTTTGACCCCATGGCTTGGAGTTTGCTCTGACATGCACTGTCAACTGTGGGACCTTATATAGGCAGGTGTTGGCAATCCCCAATCATGTCCAATCAATTGAATTTATCACAGGTGGACTCCAATTAAGTTGTAGAAACATCTCAAGCAGTATCAGTGGAAACAAAATGCACCTCAGTTCACTTTTGGGTGTCATATCAACTTGTGTACATGTGATATTTTACATTTTGATTTTTAATAAATTAGCACAAATGGGGGTTGGAGGGCTGGACAAGTGCCCCCGCCAGGAGTAATCTATGGCTGCATAGCTAAGAAGACCAAGTTTCAGAAAACCATGCGGTCATGAGAGGGAAAACAATCATACCCACCTATCAAGAGCCAGCCCAGGAAGATGGGGTCACAGCTGTTGACAGGTGACAGTAAGGATAGGATGCCACCCCACATTACTCTATGGCTAAATGCTTCTCTGGTCCTGTCTCCAGACTATAGCTCATTATAAGCCTGATTATAAAGGTGTGTTTTTAATCTAGACTTAAATATTGAGACTGTGTCTGATTCCCTTATAAATTTTGGCAGTGTGTTCCGCAGTAGTGGCGCTCTGTAGGAGAAAGCTCTACCACCCGCCAAGTTTTTAGATATTCTTGCACTCATCAGATCAGTCCTAGATTATGGGTGTATGGTGTTCTGCTCAGCTGCACCTTCTACCTTGAAGCATCTAGATGTGGTCCATGCAAAGGCTTTGCGGTTATGCTGTGGAGACAACCCCGGTGTGTGCAATATTGGTGGGAATGGGGGAATTTCCTTTGTAGCTGAGGAAGCTCAAACTGATGATGTCATATTGGGCCACGTTGAAGGGCCACTTTGGTGCCCATCTGACATCTGTGGTGCTGCGGGATTGTTGGGAGTATTCAATTCAATTCAATTCAATTTTATTTATATAGCGCTTTTCATAGACGACTGTCACACAGACGCTTTACAGAACAGAAAGGGGAGGAAAGGGGAAATGGGAAATGCCAGCTCTAAGCCCCCAGATAGCAGAGGTAAAAACTAGTAGGGAGAGAAAACCCTCATACTGTAGCGAGAAAAAACTCCCCGATGCGAAGAAATCTCGAGAGGAACCCGGCTATTGGGGGGATGCCCATCCTCCACTGGCCTATGGGTTGATTATTTCATAGGGAGGTATTCTACTCTGATGACTCCGTCATGTAGAGATCAGCAGTGGCAGGTGGGGGGCGCCTAGCTGGTCTTGGGCTGGAGCTCCGGGCCAGGAGGGGGGCGGGGGAAGGGCTCGGGAAACTCGGGAAACTTGGGCTAGAGCTCCGGGCAGGTGCCCAGAGCAGGGAAGAGGAAAAAAGAAAAAATATTGTTAGGGGGTTCAGATGGTAGCAGAACAAGCAGAGCAGGAGAGACAGAGGTGCCTGCGTGCGATTGTCATGGTTAGTGGCTGTCTCCTTTCGTTTTTACCATGGTTTTCCATTTGGCGTCGCCTGAAGCTCTATCGGATTTTTTCTTCCTCCGTTCCGGTGTTTGGATCTCTCCGGGTCATTACCTCCGACACCTGTGTTTGGTTTCCGTCGGCTATAAATAGAGCTTAACTTCCGCTTTCCGGTGCTTCTAGATTGTTGTGGAGTTATTACTAGAAAGCCGGTATTGGTATAGGTTTAAGTCTTTAGCTTCTGTATCTCTGTTTGGTGTTATACAGAGACACAGCTATTTATAAGTTATAGGATTAGAATTTCTGGTTTTTCTGTCCTATCGTCCTCTATTCTTTTCTTTTTGCCTGCAGCCTGTTTATTCTTTGTTCAGCTCCTTAGCCGACTGAGCTGTAGTTACAGGCTTGCTATTTTGTTCGTTTCTTTTCAGTTTTCTCGACCTCTTATATACGCAGATCAATTAGTGCGTGAGGTTCTTTCTTTTTGTTTGTTTCTCGCTTTTTAGCGAATTCTCGCCTCCGTTTGAGGTTGTTTTGTGTTAGCCTTGTGCTGGGGAAGTTTTGCTCCTGCTTTTCAGTTTCCCTTTCTTCCTCTAGTGCGGTTTAATTCCGCTTCTGTGGCGTGTCTTTTAGATACGCTTTCTGAATCCTTATCTGTCACGTTTGGTTCTCTATTTTCTAACCTAAAACCTGACAGCGATAAGGAAACCCCGGCAGAATAAGGCTATGGCAGCATAGCTAAGGGCTAAACAGAGGCAGGTGCCAATACAGCCATGAGGGCAGGCTTGAGACAGTCACCACCAGACCATGACCGGTCCAGCTTAACACAGCACTACCAATAATGATCCAGTGACAGCACTGACCGCTCAGTCCACCAGAGACTCTATAGCTAATGCCAGCCACCCACTCCTGCCCCTCAACTATAGGACAGACTAAAAAGATGGGTTTTAAGCCTAGCTTTAAATAAACTGATAGTGTCTGCACCCCGAACATAAGCAGGCAATTTGTTCCATAGGAGAGGAGCACGATAGGAAAAGGCTCTACCACCTATGGTACTTTTAGCTATTCTAGGAATAACAAGGAGGCCTGCGCCCTGCGAACAGAGCGTTCGTGAGGGATTATAAGGGAAAAGTAAATCACTTAAATATAAGGGGGCAAGCCCATGTAAGGCTTTAAAGGTAAGTAACAGAATCTTTATAGTAATCTTAATAGTCTATTCGAAATTTGACTGGCAACCAGTGAAGTGAAGCTAACACTGGGCTGATGTGTTCAAATCTCCTAGTTCTCGTGAGAATACGAGCTGCTGTATTTTGAATTAGCTGAAGCCCTTTCAGAGAGGAATTAGCACATCCAGACAAAAGTGCATTACAGTAATCTAATCTAGAAGTAACAAAAGCATGGACTAGCTTTTCAGCATCATGTAGGGACAGTATTTTTCAAATTTTTGAGATATTCCTCAAGTGATAGAAAGCAACTCTAGAGATGTCTTTAATGTGTGTATCAAATACGAGATCTGGATCAAACGTAACACCAAGATCTTTAATGACAGCACTTGAAGTGATTGAAATTCCATCAATGTTAAGCATATAGCCAGATAGTTTGCATCTCAGGGACTTGGGCCCCACTACCATTACCTCTGTCTTATCAGAGTTTAGCAAGAGAAAGTTATGGGTCATCCATTCCTTTATATCTATAAGATAAGCTTCCATCTTTGACAGCTGGACAACTTCATCAGGCTTGACTGATAGATACAGCTGGGTGTCATCTGCATAGCAGTGGACGTTAATGCCATGTTTACGAATGATTTGTCCCAGGGGAAGCATGTATAGAGAGAAGAGCAAAGGCCCAAGGACAGATCCTTGTGGTACTCCATATCTAACCCTAGACTTATAGGAGGAGTCATTGTTAAGATGCACAAATTGATATCGGTCTGATAAGTATGATCTAAACCAGGAAAGAGCCAGTCCACGGTGGCCAACAATATTTTCAAGCCTATCCAGAAGGATGAGGTGATCAACTGTGTCAAATGCTGCACTTAAATCTAGAAGCATGAGTACAGAGATGTAGCCACTATCAGAAGCAAGGAGTAGGTCATTGAATACTTTGACTAGGGCTGTTTCAGTGCTATGAGAGGGTCGAAAACCAGATTGAAAAACTTCCAATATTTGACTAGGGTGCAAAAATTACCAAAGTTGTTTTGAAATGGCCTTTTCTATTATTTTAGAGAGGAACGGAAGGTTAGAGATAGGCCTATAGTTAAACAAGTCGTTCATATCCAAGTTTGGCTTCTTAAGAAGGGGTTTGATGACTGCAAGTTTGAGAGTCGGTCCAGAGGCTAAAGAAGCATTAACAATATGCAACAGTGGTGTTCCAATCACTGGCAGTAGCTCCTTCAGTAGCTTCGTTGGGATAGGGTCTAGAAGACAGGCAGAAGATTTTGAAGAATTTACTATAGTATTAAGTCGGGCAACAGTGTTAAACAGGTGCCTAGGATTGTTTCTATTTTCATCTATCAAAGTAGAGAAATATAAGGAATGTGCTGGGATAAGGGCATGTTTATAATAGAGAAGGCTGTCTTTCCAGGCATGGAGGAACACCTGCAATTTAGAGGAACGCCATTTGCGCTCAAGTTGACGTGAAGCTTGTTTGAGAGCACGAGTATGGTCATTGTACCAGGGAGCTAGTTTCTTATTGCAGACTTTCCTCTTCTTAAGAGGTGCGATAGTATCCAGGGTTCTACTAAGTACGTTATTAATGTTGTCAGTCAGCTGATCAATTGAGTTTATGTCTGCATTTGTGTATGCATTTTGGCTGGAGCCAAGAAAATCCCCACAGTGCACAAATGAGCCTGGGAGCTCATTAATAAAATCATTTGCAGATCTGGAGGAAAGCTTACAACTAAAGTAGAATGTAGTATCTGATGGCACATGACAGACTTGTGAAAGGTGACTAGGCCGGGTGTGGGATTTGGGTGGACGGCTAAAAAGTGGGCTGCTGACATGGGTATTATGGATCTGGCACTGACGCCGTCCTTTCCGGTGTCTCCGGTCCATCTCTGGCTGTTCCTGAAGCCTGATATTGATTGGTGGTTTTTGGAGCAGGATTGGGAGGGCTGGGATGATGTTGGCGGGAGGGTTGATGGCTATATTGAACATAAATTGTATGCTTCTCTTCCTGTCTTTACAGATGGTGCTAAGGATCCGGAAATGGGTCATGTCGGGTCAGGTGTATTTGTGTCCCTATTTGGAGTCAGGATGTTGGAGAGGATAGATGATGGCCTGTCTGTTTTTACAGCTAAAATGGTGGCAATAGCCCTGGCACTGCAGTGAGTCGATGAGGTTGCGCCTGATAGGGTGGTTATATGTTCAGATTCTGCGTCGGCCCTGGAGAGGCTCACTGCTCCAACATCCTGCAGGGAGGATCTGGTACTGGAGGTATTGGCTAGTATATATAGGCTATATAGGAGGGGCATTGGGGTATATTTCTGCTGGGTGCCGGCGCATGTGGGTGTGAGGGGTAACGAGGGGGCTGATGCCCTCGCTAAGAGGGCCCTTAGGATGGGTGGCATTACAGTGGATGTCCTTTATGGTAAAGGGGAGGTTAAGGCTAGGGTTAAAGCTATGATTGGGAAGGCTTGGCTACAGAGGTGGGATGAAGAAATTAGCGGGCGTCATTTGTATGCCGTCCGGCCAGGGGTCTCTGGGAGGTCTCTTCTTTGTGGAAATAGGAGGGAGGAAACTCTGTTAGCTAGGCTCAGGTTGGGTCATTCTGGATTAAATGACAGCTTATTTAGGATAGGGAAGCATGATACCGGCAACTGTCCTCATTGTAGTAATAAAGAAACAGTTAGGCACATTCTGCTAGAATGTCAGACATATGTCAGGGAGAGAGAGATACTTAGGAAACTGGTTGGGGATAAGGGTGGGCAGTTTACGTTGGCTGGGCTCCTGGGTGGGTCAGTGGGATATGAGGTTCGTAGAGCTGTGCTGAATTTTATTTATTTGATTGGTGTGGGTGGGAGGGTCTGAATCCCTGCTATCACTTTCCACACTCCGTAACAGTAGGTGGCGGTATGCACCTGACAGTTGGTAGCAACCTGCCATAGAAAATCCAAAGAAGCAGAAGAAGAAGAAAAAGAGCAATGAGAGGGTGTTGCACATCGACATAGCTACAAGAGCAACATAAAATGGTAAACGCACCCACAATAACTTTCCACGTTATGTAGGCTTAAAGCTACAATGTCCTATACAATAAACGGGAGCACTCTCTCTTCTTTGCAAACATTTATCACATAATGCATTTATTGCAACATGCGGTTAGACAAAATATAGGCTATTTCTGCATGTATTGAAGGTGAAACATATAAACGGCTAATGTTTGACCAACCTTTCCCATATTAAAACATTTCCAGTCCAGTGCCCACCACAGACCCACTGAAAAATCTGCAAAATACAATAAATATATAGATACATTAACGTTATGTGTATGATTACATTCACATAATTAAATAACGATTATTGCGTCCACTTGTTTATTTTGCTTAATCCGCCGTCCGTGGAATAGGCAAGCTACACCGGTAGATCCCGAGTCCCGACCGCTCTCTCAAGCTTTCCATGAACCAGCCTTGCGCGGCTAGCTAACGTGAGGTGTAGCCTAAATTATGAGACATCGTGATGGAAATGGCCACTGTGAAAATTTTACGTTAGCCTATTTTGTAAGTATAGGAATGTCCATGTTGGACTGATATAATGAATTATGGTGAACTATTGTGTCTACGTTATAGATGAATGTTGAAGGCTTCGTGGGCTAACTTTACCTTGTTGAAATCGCCTCACAGCCTTACCACAATGCGAATTCAGATAAATGAGCCGCGAATAGTTACTAAAATGTTTAATAGCCATCTCGTTAACTAGCGTTATTAACAAACTTTGATTAACGTCGCCGTTATGTTGTTCGAAGCTGTACGTGAACAAAACAGGCGTAGCCAACAAGCTAGCCTATATGATAGGCCGTCATATGCATTGTCGAGAGGGGTGTAAATTTAGGTTTACAGACATGTCAGTTTAATTCAATTTATCCCTAATTTTTGCCAGTTTTACCCGGATATAGCCTGGCTACATCCTAGGACTAACGTTACGATGGTCGTTTTTCATCAAGCATCAGCGGGGCAATGTTAGTAAAGCTGGAGGATTGCGTCTGTTGAGTTAGCAGCGGGTGGGTTTGCGAGCGGAGCCCTCAGCCCAGTGCACCAGCGAACGCTACTCCGGCCAACTCGTCCGCTGACCCGCTATCCTCTAGCTATCTGGGCGGTTTTTTCACGACACGAGACGGCATTTCATCAACTTTTCAACATGTTCACTGGGGCAGGTTACTAGTAATGTAACGCATCTTGAGATGTGAAGTCTGTCCTTAGAAATATTACACATTTGAAAACCATTTCATTATTATGCACAAGATAGCTGTTAGCTAACCAGCTACAGTCAGCTACCGCGCTGTATGCTAGTGTTGTGTCGTTCACGAACGATTCGTTCAAAAGACCGAATCTTTTGGGTGAATGAACTGAACTGAATCACTTACTGAATAGATCCGTTCATTTCTCAGTTCAGTTGAGCTCTCGAACGGATCTGATCAGCAGCGAGCGTGCACCGTGCAGGGAACTAGTTCTTGCGAACTAGTTCTGCTGTGCGAACGAATCATTCGCATTTGCTTCTTCCTATTCCATTTCGGACGTATTGTTCTAAGTATTGTATAGCCGAAATGAGTACCGTGTTTGCGTGTAGTATACTAGAAAGTTTTTTTTTCTTCTTTTTTTTCTCTAATTTGTTTCCTAAATTGTTCGAAATAAAGTTTATAAAAAAAAAAATTTATTAAAAAAATTCACGGGCGGGCGGGCGCCGAGCGAGGCAGCGAGCGTGCAGAGTGGACTTCTGCGAGCGAACGTGTAGTGGACGTTCGCGAACGACACAACACTAGTGCAAGTTGAGTGATCCGTTTACTGAAGGCTACTAGACACAGTGAGTTAACGTGACGTGATCCTGAGTGATAATCAGCGGCTCAAACTGCCAGAATCAGGCCCAGCAAGTTAAGACTTAAAAGTCATTGAAAACCGGCATTCACCTCCAATATTGATATTCAACGAGGAAACTTTTAAAATATCAAGATTTGTAAACGGAGTTTGGCGCATTTGTCAAAGCGACAGCACTTCCGCATGAACTGTTCGGCCGTTTCAGTTCACTTCAGTACGCAGTACGCAGTCGGAGCTCCGCCCAAGCACTGAACGATTCGGTGAACGAATCTTTTTAATGAACTGATTCTAGTGATTCGTGTCACTGAAGTGAACTGTTTTGCCCATCACTACTGTATGCTCCTTGCGAGCTGACCACCATAGCTCAGTGGAGATGAGATTTCATTTGAGGCGGAAATGCGAATAGGCCTCCTCACGTGATTGCCCTGTGACGTAACTAGAATTACCATGTGACCATGTTCTTAACCAATCAGAATTCAGTGCGCCTACTCAACACTCATCGATGAGGTTTCTTTAAATCATGCCTTTCTTTTTTTTTGAAAAAAAAAAAATTTGAACCCAGGAAAAATGTAAAATGTGATTGCTTGCTTCTATTGACTACAATATTGTGAACTTTTGATACTTAGATTGCGCTGGGGCCACTATGTTGACTTTCACAACGCTCCATTGGAAATACATGGCAGAGCTCATAATACTATTTCCGGGCCATGGCAGCCATCTTGCGGCGGTGCCATTGCGGAAGAACCAAATTGAATAGGGCTGAATGGAACCACGTGACCACGTTGCCTTTCTAGTTCTTATATAGTTCTGTGGTGGGAACAGCATTGGCACGTACGGAAATACAAGGATCAGCCTAATGCGGCGCATGAAGGCAGACATCAGGGAAATCGATTTGCTATTTCCCAAAACCAAATTGATGTTTTCGGACATCCTCCCTCGCTGGAACTGGCTGGGTCAGACCGCAACTACCGGATATGGCCTTGAAAGGACCAGACGACGGCTAAACGGGGCCATGTTTGGCTTTCTGACAGACATGGGTATGGGTTTCATTATGCATCCTAACATTGGCTTAAATCATTTAGACAGTGATGGGACACATTTAAATTTAGAGGGTAACAGGCTATTTCTTGACAACATTTACACAGGCCTGTCCTTACAGCTCTGATGGTCTTATTGCACACCCCAAAGGCTCTTTTCAGAGCCACCTACTTTCTTATCAAAAGAGAATTATATCTGCACAAGGCACACAATTGCGAATGTAATTTTAACGTATCTAGTCTACAGACAACCATGTTTTCAGTGTTGTTCTCTTCTTCTCTTCCCAAGCAGAAATCATTTTTTAAAATATTAACAGCAACAGTTATGGGAAAAGGGTAGGGGGTGGGGGCCTTTGATTGGAAGCTGTATGTTGCATGTTGTTTTGTAGAACCAATTACACAGCAAACAGAATTTAAAAAGTCATAAACAAAGTGTTTCAAGCGCCACCTTCCATTCTCTCCGTTTTTGGACTCAGAATATATAAGGTGCATGTTCCCTTTTAACGTTAATTTAAAAAAACACCCATTCGCAATATTAAAATACATTATACCATACTGTAGACGAGATTTTGATGAAGATCTACATGTAAAAATCTCGTTGTTCATCTGGAGTTTACCTGCGATATGGCCCAGAGAAAAACATAGCAGCTAGCGACTTTAGCTGGCACTGGTTATCAGAATTCTCAGTTTTTGGATTCGGAATCTATAAGGTGCATGTTCCCTTTTCATGTTAATTAAAAAAAACACCCATTCGCAATATTAAAATGCATTATACCATACTGTAGACGAGATTTTGATGAAGATCTACATGTAAAAATGTCGTTGTTCATCTGGAGTTTACTGACCTAGCCACATCAGAAAACATTTCAGAGCGCCTCTTTGCCAGCATATCTTGGACCAATCGGATTTGAACAATCGGCATGATGTCAAGACAGGGGTTGGCCACAATTTGAATAACATTTCATTTCACTATTACAAAATCCCTTCTGGGGTTATTTCGAATAAGGTGGGGAGCGCCTTATTTTTTTGGTGCCATTTTGCTTCTGAAGTGGCTGTAGGCTGTAGAAGTCCCGCAGGACGCGCAGCACATGTAACGTTTTAAGGACACCTAAATAGACGAAAGTATCGATACATACCGATCGATTAACACCTAAAACGTTTCACAGTGAGTTTTTCTTGTAATAAAATGTGTATTAACGACTTCAATGTGGTTGGATGTTTTATAATGACTCCATTGATTTCGGTACAGCGTTAAGTATAGGCACAAATGCTCGTAAACAGAGTCAAATTAGCATAATAATGTCTAGCTTCTAAAGTAAAAAAATAACATTGTTGAAGTGGAAGTACACTTCTGAAACAAATTAATAGCTTCATCTACTCTCGTTTAGTAGATTTCCTTGTTAAATGACATGTTGAAATGAGCCCAGACGTCAATTTTGTTTTTTGTTTTGTGTGTGGAATGCCCATTGTGATTACATTGCGGGCAGAACGTTCGACCTCCCTACCTTTAGCGTCTTGCTATCTGGGCGGCTTTTCAGACTTCAACACTAACATATTCACTGGGGTAGGTTACTAGTAGGCTATAATCTAACAACACCCATCTTGTGATATGAAGTATGTCCTTAGAAATATTACACACGTGAAAGCATTTGAAAACCATTTCATTATTATGCACAAGATAGCTGGTAAGCGAACTTCATTACTGTTAGATAACCTAACTATAGGCTTATGCTAGAAGCTTACAAAACAAAATCACATTAATTGAAAAACAATAAAGGATTGTATTATATAAAAATTTTTTTTTAAAAATAAAGCAATAATAAGAAAAAACTGAATAAATATGGAAAAGAGAACAGAGAAGGGAAAGAGGAAAATACTGCTATTACATTGTAGGATTTAATAAATAACCCTTATCCCTGTGTTTGAACACTTAGGGAGGGGTAAATTTCATTAAGATTTTTTTTTTTAGAGTAGAATCATTACGCCGAGATAGGTGGCGATATTGTGAAACGATCCGCGTGTGTCATGACGAAACACCTCTCTCTCCTCACACTCTAACCAATGCTGTTGTTGGTTTGTTTGAAGGCGCGGTGATGTTGATGAAGGCGCCCGAGAGCTGCTGCACCGCTGCTAAGGCGCCTTGCAAGGCGCCTGCTTAACCTCCTGTTGTCATTTCCGCCTTAGTTCACGCAGCACCGACTTTTCTGCCATCTCGGACAGTTTCCGATGCAGTCCGACGCAGATATGACGTAAATTGGCTCTAGCCGAACACGCCCAATGTTCTTAACCAATCAGAGTTCAGTGTGCCTACTCAACACTCACCGATTAGGTTTTTAAAATCATGCCTTTCTTTTTTCTGTGTAGGCTAAAAAAAAATTTAACCCAGGAAAAATGTAAAATGTGACTGCCTGCTTCTATTGACTACCATATTGTGAACTTTTGATACCTAGATTGCGCTGGGGCGACTATGTTGACTTTCACAACGCTCCATTGGAAATACATGGCAGAGCTCATCAGTAATACTATTTCCGGGCCATGGCGGCCATCTTGCGGCGGTGCCATTGCGGAAGAACCAAATTGAATAGGGCTGAATGGAACCACGTGACCACGATTCCTTTCTAGTTCTTATATAGTTCTGTGGATTATACCCACAGAACGATATAGTTCTGTGATTATACCTCCATCTACTGGAAGTTGGTAGTATATAATGTCTGGATAACAAAAAAGAGCGTCGGAACTCCTGACAACTGTTTCTGTTTAACCCCGGCAGATATTTAGCGTAGCACTCCGTTGTGGAGCCCATGCTGATGGAAGAAGGTGCAGTATGTGTATAGTCCTGCAGAAACATTGCTTATAAACTGAGTGAAGAGTTTATCCTTTCTTGAATTAGTCTCAGAGTGCATATACCTTGATAAAATGGTAGGGAAGATAAAGCGAACACGACAGAAATTCCATCAGGGAGCAGTTAAGCTTGGTGTCGATGGTGAAGCTAGAACCACATCAGTGTCACTGGGCCAGGGACCGGCGCCGACACCAGCAGCAGGAGGGGCAACGGGATCTTTATTCATCGAATTAAGCAGAACAACCAGTGTGTGCAACACTTCAGACCAGATACAGAAGCACGAAGACGGCAAAGAGAAGGTTGGACCCAATATATTTAATGTAGGTAGATAGGTGACGTTTGCTAGCTAAATTAGCCGTTTTTGGTAGCCTTCGCCACCAAAATGCCTTCGCCAACCTAGCTCTCATACACATTATTCTAGAATCAGCCAATAATGCCATGCTGTGTTTTACTTTGTTTCACTGTTTAGTCTCCGCAGAGTTCGGATACATTTCCATCCTCCGTCTTTGCCGGAACCAAAATCAGCGCAGAAGTTCTCGTCCAGACGTTAAAGTATGAAGACCCGCCCAGCAACGTAATTTCCCTTCAGACAGGTCTGTTAAATCTGCTGTGTCTTAATTTGTTTTTAGCTTTCACTGTCGCTGACAAAAAAATATAGCTTAATTCCACCCAGCGTTAGCTAACGTTTGACGAGCTGTTATACTTTCTTTTACGCTAATAAGAGGGCTTCTCACACGGGCAAAGCTGAGCTGAACTACTGAACCCACGGCAGAACTGTGTGTAGGCTATTTGGACCCTATTCCATCTGATCAGAGGTGTAAAATCCAGGTTAAGAAAGAAAAGGTCCTCCCAAGTATTTTGTTCCAATCACCTGGGCTGCGTCCGAATCAGAGCCCTATCTACTGCGCCCTGTCTCCTGCGTACAGTGCACTGGCAGAAGTGTGCTGTTTAATGTGCACTGTTTAGGAGTCCGCGAAAAATATCCGCCATACTATTTTCTAACCGTAGGCTACTGTGGAAGGGTCATAAGATGTCCCACCAGTGTTGCCATGTCCGCGGTTTTACAACTAAATTGGGCTACTTTCAAAGTGCAGTCACCGGTAATAATTAAAAGTCGCAAAGCACTTATTTTAAAAAGTAAAATATTATTATTTCTATTTTAAATACGCTGGTTTCGGTTAAAAATATATTTTGTGCTAGTTTTGAGTCGCCATTTGGCTGTAAAAATGTGCAAGATCTGGGAACCCTGCTCCCCACCCTTGCTGCCAGGTCACGTATTGTTTTTGTTGTATTTGAAGGAAAACGTGAGCGAAGCTGCGCCTCATTTTTTATTTTTTATTTTTTATTTTTTAAACGAAGCTTCAAGTCATATTTATCCGACCAAAATGTTCTTGTACTTCTTGAAAAGTGCGCTTCCGAATGTACTCAGCGAAACCCCGGAAGTAGGCTAAGTGTGTCATCCGTTTCAAGTAGGGGTCCTCCGATCAGCATTTTTGGGGCCGATCACCGAAATGATGATCGGCCGATACCGATCATGGCCGATACCGATCGTGAAAAAAATAAAAATAAAATTGGCCCCTCAATATTTTCAATTTTAATTGTCTCTAAATATTGTATCCCTATTTTATGATGCATCCTTTTTACAACTTCTGTGTATGTGAAAGTGTGCTATACAAATAAAATTCATTATTATTATTTCTATTTATCATGTAACATTATTCTTATTAACAACATTGTATATTAAGTATTAAAATTAAGAGATGACAAAGTATAATGAATACTGTCAAGTATAATGAATAGTTGTCATTTATTGTCTGGTACAATCGGTTTGAGAAATATACAACACTTTATACCGCTATTAGCTACACTATCTGAAACGTTGCGGCGTAATACCCCATGCCCTGTAAGGCTGTCTCATGCATTACAGTTCATTCTGGTTACATTGTCGGCTTTTTTATCCAATAGAGTACATTATAACCTTCGCAACGGTATATGCCAAGTCTTTTTGGGTGCTTTGAGCAATTTACTACAGCCCAGCCTAAGGGCAGTTTTCGTTTTTAACTGTCTAGTATTACGCAAGCGCTATACAATACGCATTATGCGGGGGAATTCCCCTTTTGCGATATGTAAGTATTTTTGCGTCTAAAATACCGTTGGTCTCGCTGGCTACATACCTACGTTCATGTTTCCACTCGAGCACTGTCTTTCAATATGTTTGATAGCCCTATTGTTATTTTCGCATTTTGAGTGCATTTCATACTGTAGTGCAATCGTTAGCTAAATGTATTTTTGAAGTAGGCTACAGATGTTCATTGAAGATAGAACATTTGGCAGCATTTACAGATGGTGGAAAACTATTTTATGTTCATGTTATCATACATAATATAGGCTATGGCGTATACTAGTCTCTTAGGCATGACAAATGCTCATTCCAATTTACTGTGCGCTGATATGTGGTAGATTAAGGTAAAAATTTCCTTGGAGTCATTATGAATAGGAAAGCCGGCGAAGACATTTTAGCAGCACGCGGTAGTGAAATAAAAATTGTCTCGCGTGTTTTTGACATACGTTTTGCGTCATCTGATCGGCCTTTTTTAGCCGATCACCGATCAAACTTTTTAGAACGAATATCGGCCGATACTGATCGGTGACTCGATCGATCGGAGCACCCCTAGTTTCAAGTATACTGCAATTTGAAATTTTTTTGCCTACTCAACGACTTTCTCGTCTATCTGCTCAGGCTACTCAATAGTGTGGAAGAGTGCTGATTCGGACATGGCCATGGATTTGCTAATTAGCACAAATTCTTCAGCCAGGAGGTAGAACTAATTGGTGAAATCATCTGGCTGAGTTCATGGGTGGAAGAAAAACATGGCAGGGCTTTTACTTTCTGACCCCTGGGCCTGTGTCCGAATCAGAGCCCTATCTACTGTGTACAGTGCACTGGCAGAAGTGTGCTGTTTAATGTGCACTGTTTAGCAGTCCCGCGAAAAATATCCACCATACTATTTTCCAACCGCACTGTGGAATTGTCGTAAGCAGGTCATAAGATGTCCCACCAGTGTTGCCATGTCCGCGGTTTTACAGCTAAATTGGGATACTTTCAAAGTGCAGTCATGGGTAAAAATGAAAAGTCGCAAAGCACGCACTTATTTTAAAAAGTAAAAAACATAATGATGTACTCAGTGAAACCCCGGAAGTGTGTCATCTGGGTGTTTGAAGTAGTACTGCAATTTGAAAAAAATTTGCGTACTCTACGACTTTCTCGCCCTATCTACTCACCAAGGCTACTCAACAGTGTGGAAGAGTGCTGATTCGGACACGACCCTGGACTTTCCACCTCTGCATCTGATTAATGGTTTCCTTTAGATACTACAACCATCACAGAGTCTCACTCCTTACAAACAATGGGCCTCATTCTCCAATCACTCTACAAACAAATTTGTTCTTAAGACTTTCTTTAAAACATTTTTCAACATTTTGGATTAACTGCTGTTTGCGTTCTGAGCTTTTGTTCTACCTAAGAAAAAATCCCAAAAAAGAAAACATTGGTGAATGCCAGAATATTCATAAAAACATTTTAAAGAACAAATATGTTTGTACAATGGTTGGTGAATGAGTGTATTACATGTCGGTAGAAAATTGTGATTTGCAAGTTTAAATAAAACATGTTGAAATGAGGTTCGCAAATTACAAAAAAAAACGTCAATACAAGCTACTTTTGTAATCCACTATTTATGTCAGCAAGATATGCTCAGGGTAAACTGTTGCATTATAACAGAATTACTACTTGTCTGATGACTCATGGTGGTTTAAAAAAAAAAAAAAAGGACTGCGCTTGCTGTCTTCTTTAAAAAAAAATAAAAAAAAAATTCAGGGAAAGCTCAAAAGCAATCCAGTAGGCCTAAATGACCTATCACATCAGCAGACTCCTCAATATTTTCCTTGGTTCTGCAAAGAGTTTAGGTCTCATTTGAGTGTCATTCAGGGGCAAAGGACATGCATTTCTATTTGATATTCAGCTTGGGCACAATTTCCAGTGTAAAATTATGTGAAAACTTACATACTGTTAGTACTATGGCAGGTTTATAAGAAAGTTGAAATATTGAGACTCCAAGCTTCCATTGGTTCCAGTTCAGCTTTAAGTACTTTGCTCATGGTTGACACCACAGTAAAGGCTGTAGGTTTTTGGTAAAGTGCCGTTCCTTAACATCACGGTCAGGCCACCATCTGTACTCCAGTCCTACAGTGAGGTATACAAAATCCCAGGCACTCTGCTTTTGTCTTGGTGAAGAATGAGAAATCAGTGTTAAAAGTTTCTGAGTGTTCAAATCCAGATCTTTGTATATTTTAGGTTTGATTCCGTCTCGCAATGTCAGTGAAAGCCGATAGAAAGTCATTGACTAAGAATGAATGGAAAGAGCTGTGAGAGAAAGAGGGCTTGTAATTGAAACCGCATGCTTTAACATAACTCTCAAAATGGGTCTTGTCGATGGAGAAAACATTGCCTCATTTACTGTGATAGCTGCAGCTCATAGTGTTTATTTTACTCTGATAGCTGCAGTCTGCCCTGTATAAAATTCCTCCATCAGTCTAGTCTTTGTCAGCTATGCCTGGAACATTGCTGTGCTGCTGTTCAGTTCTCCACAAGGGGGCAGTAGAAGAGCAGGTACAGCAGCATTGTATCACTGGGATGTGACCCATTCAGTCAGAAATCAGCCATCAGATGCCATTTTCAAGTCATGAATCTTCATCTTTGGGCTCTTGCTGAATCCCCTGAGGGTGCTTGTGATGAGTCATTGAGCTCCTATCAGCTCCTTTTAATTGCATTTCTTAAACCGCTGGTCAGGGAGACTCAGAATGGCATATTCACTGGCAGGAGCAGTGAATTTGTACCTCCAGGCAGAATTTAGCTCTTTGACCAGCTGTCCCAGCATTTTGTAGGCATGTTCACAACGGTCTTGAGGAAGATTCCGGTGAGTCCCCAGCTGCACACACCCCTGTTGCCATGCACCAGTGTCTGCAACGCCCACCTGGGGCCACAAACGCATCACCTTCAAATGTGCACACGGTTCTTTCAGGTTCAGGGGTGCCAGCTGGGCTATCCAGAGGTGAAGGGCTTGCAGATGGGAGCTGAGGAGTATATGACTGATTTTGGACTTGGCTGCACTGTTATGTTGGTATGAGTTTCTTCTGGACACTTCACTGGAATAACTCATTGGTAGTCCTCCTCACCATCTGAGTGGTTGCTGCTGGCAATTCCAGCTTGCTCTGTGGTTTTCCTCACCGGATTCCTGAGGTCTGCCAGTGATTGGCTGCAGGCTCACGAGTGTACTACTCCCCTCTAAACATGTCCCGCATTGGTCATGTACCGCTTGCGGTGGCTTTTTCAGGAAGCTTAATTACAGTCGAGTGAGGGGATGGTTTTAAACCCCTGCCAGGGCCTCTGAATGAAGTGCGGTGCGAAACGGCAGCAGTACAGCTGGAGACTCAGTAAAGCCGTTTCCTATGAGTAACTGCGGAGCCACATCTAGTTAAAATGGACGTGCTGCTGTTTAAATAGCTGCAGTGCAGCTTACTAAGATCAACCTTCGCGTTTGGAGCCATTGCTGCAAAAGTAAATCATTTGTGAGAAGTGTAATGTGATTAATGGCCAGTAAGCCCCCGTCTGCAGCACAGCAGGGTTTACCTGTGTTGATTATCTGTATTGAGGTGTGGAGCGTGAGCCAAAACGGCTATCAGCGTGGGCATTGTGCTGACGGTGGAGGAGAGGAGAGCTTTTCAGTATCATGCCGAAATCACCTCCCTACAGGAGGTGCTCTTGTTTACTGCTGTTAAATCGAACAGTTCAGTCCTGTTTACTGCAGCATTATTTTTAATTTTAAGGTTGTTATTAAAGCATTTTTGGGAAACAAGACAAATGCTTTGCCAACATGAGATTTTTTACAAGATGTACAGAACCTACGCTTATTATGGACTACACGGATAGTGATGGCTCTTCTGGCTATGAATACCACACGTGGGGGGGTAGGCATGCCGGTTCTGTTCACTGTGAATCCCACACACTGGGTGGGGTTGGGGTGGTTGCAGGTGCTCTCAACCAGGAGCACATGTGAGGGATTAGAAATACACAGTTGGATTTTTATAGGTTCTATTTTTATATAATTGTTTAACATGGTTGTCTGCTCGAAATTTAGTTAATTTTGTCTAATTTCAGCAGGGTTGAAGTTCTCATAAAAAGAACATTTATATGGTGTCAATTTGCAAATTATTTGTATTTTTTCCAACATGTGTGTCTCCTATGTTGCACTATCCTCTAGCCCAGTGATATGCAGCCTCTCCTGGGCCGTGAGATTTACATCTGCGTTTTGTAATTCTGATAAATCTCCATTACTGAGGTTTTACGGTTCCTCTGCATCTAACAAGTGGTTTTTTTAAAATTAATTAAATGTAAATATTGCTCTGATAAATTGACTTGTTTGTGAAGAGAGATGTGGAATAAAATCCGTCACCCCTAAAAAGGGAGGAATTATTGTCTACATTTACAAAGCGCGGACCTGACTGGCAAGAGCAGCACAAAGCTCTCCGTCTGGGCCAATGGCAGCGCCGTGCTCTCAGCCTGGGCCAATGGCAGCGCAGATCCCCCTGTGTACGTGGAGTGCCTAATTAAATTAACCTGTAATGTACAAACAACAGAGTATTGGGACAGCATGTTATAATAATAATAGAATCACCATCTGGCTGGTGGTGACAGGAGGTTTTTTTTTTGGGGGGGGGGGGGGGGGGTGTTGGCAGATAATTCTCTGCTACAGTGCGTGATATTGATCCGATCACAGTGACCTCATTAATGTGGTCATGACAGATAGAGTGGGGTGAAAAAAATGTGGGCATCCCTGGTCAAAATGCCTTTACAATTAATTATCCAAGTGAACAGAAGCTAACCTGACTCTAAATGGTACAAAGTTAAACGTGACACATTCTTAAATTTTAAAGCAAGATTACTTTTTATTGAAATTTTTTAGTTTCAAAATGATTAAAAAAATAACAATAAAAATAAAAAAGTAAAATGCCCTGTACAAAAGTTTGGATTATTTTTAAAAAGATGATTACTAATGCCCAGGTGATTTACTCGTTAGGGCGTCAATGGGTCAGGTGAATATAATTCCAGGGCTGAACTATTTATTCTGAAGTAACATGCCTTCATAAGCATCCGACTGTGGTGGCTGTTCTATCTGTTGTTAACAACCATGGGTCCTCTCAACAGTTGTCCAAGGATGTCAGAACAAGATGGTTCACTTCCACCAACAAGGACGCAGGTCTAGTTGTTCACGACAACAACATAACGTACAATACCACAACAAAGACCTACATGGCAGAGTTGCCAGAAAGAAGCCTTAAAGCATCTGAAGTATGCAAAATAAAGCCCTGAAGCATTTTGGACAATATTGAAATTGGAACTGACAACTTTTTGACCAGAACTCCAAAAAGGTATGTTTGGAGAAAAAAGGGTGAAGCATTTGTAGAGAACACCTTGCCAACTGTTAAACATGGAAGTAGATCCATTATGCTTTGGGGTGTGTTGCAGCGGGGGGTCACAGAAAATATTGTGTGGGTGGAAGGAAGAATGCATTCCACCAAATATCAAGAAATTCTAGACGCTAATGTTTGAAGGTCAGTCCAGACATTGAAGTTGAAGAGAGGTTGGGTATTCCAGCAAGACAAAACAAAGCATACCTCGAAATGAAGGACCTCCATGAAAAACGGATGAAGGTTTTGAATGGCCACCACAGTCCCCAGACTTGAATATTAATGAAAATTTGTGCCGAGATCTCAAACATGCCATTTGTGCAAAAAGGCTGAAGATTATTTCTGAGCTAGAGGTGTTCTGCCAGGAAGAATGGGGAAAAATTCAAAAGCAAGAATTGAAAGACTCTTAGCTGGCTACAGGAAGTGTTTGCAAGCTGTTATAGTTGCCTGAGGAGGAGTTACAAAGTACTAACTGACAGGGGTCCCAAACCTTTGCACAGGGGCGTTTTCCTTTTTTTATTTTTGAAAATGTAAAATATTTTAATAAAGTAATCTTGCTTTAAAATTTGAAGAAATGTGTCATGTTTAACTTTGTCCCATTTAGGTCAGGTTAGCTTCTGTTCACTTGAGGTATTAATTGTAAAAGGCATTTTGAGCAGGGTGCCCAATTGTTGCACCCCACTGTATGGAGAGACATCTGGATAGCTATCCAAGTCTTTATAATGCATAAGGCACTGTTTAGTGTGAGCACTTCACACAATTGGCTGTCTCCACTGCCAGCTTTAGTCATTAAGGCCTGTGATTGGCTGTCTGTGCCAGCTTTAGTCATTAAGGCCTGTGTTTGGCTGTCTGTAGGTCAGAGATGAGATGCCCCCCCCCCCACCACGAGCTGAACCCGGCCAACCTTAACTGCTCCCACCAGAGTCACTCCTGCCTGCATTGTACAAACAGAACTAAGTGGAAACTCCAAGAGACTTCAATCGGGGTGGATTCTAATCACTTATTTTATCCATCCTCTTCTCCTCTGTCCTCGCGCTGATCGGTAATATCGATCGAGGTTCGCCAATCTTTAAGGACATTCCAATCCGCTAAATGTTCCTCAGAGAAGAGAGGAGTGGGGAACGAGAGGCTCCTGGAGGATGCTTCAGTGAAGAAACCCAAGTGTAGCCTTTGCAGAAGCCTTTTCTCGGAACGCGTGAAGTGTATAATTATCCACCGCTCTCCACATCTGCCACGGTGCAGGCACACCCCTACACAAATGCAATTTTACCGTTCCTTTCCATTTATTATAAAGCGCTACTCCATAATGACACTCATTCTTTATAACTAA